>WOXC01005099.1:0-382091 GCA_011680675.1 Gymnobelideus leadbeateri | reverse complement strand
CATCATAAAAATGCCCTCTACCTTCATAGAGAGAACTGATGAATTATTAATTCAGATTGAAGCTTACTTTTTAACTTTAGTTTTCTTGATCTGTCTTTGTGTTTTCTTGTGAAACATGGGAGTAGGCAATATAGAAATATATTTTGAAGCATTTCACATGTATAGTCTCTATCAAATGTTTTGGTTTCCTAAAGATGGGTGCATGGACAGAAGGGAGGGAGAAAATTTATGACTCAAAATGAAAAAAAAGTTAATATTCTTGCACATAATCGGGTAATATTTTGGTAAGATTTGAGGTAAATCTATCTACATACATATTTATATATGCATGTAGGAACATTATATGTGTATATAAACGTATACATACATACACATGCACACATACATACATATATGTGTGTATATTTTTATTTTTGTAGCATTTGTACCACCCTGCAAGACTAATTTCAATATTTGGATCACACAGTTAAAATGGAAATTAGAGACTCATTATCATATTATTACAAAATTGGAAAGTTGATTGCAATCTCAGCAGTCGTCCAGTCCAATCCATATGCACCAAAGGAATATCTGCTTTAAAGTATCTAACAAGTTGGAATTCCTCAAGCAAGTCTTTTTCCAAGTCTCTATTTTTATAGACGTAGAAATGGAGGGTCAGAGAAAAAAAATGATTTGGCCAATGACAGACACATTGGAAGTGTCAGAGAGATTTGAACTTAGGCCTCTTCTTCCTAAGCCAGAGCGATGTCCACTGTACCACACTGACTCCTAAGTATGATGAAAGGGAATAGAAAAGACCATAGAAGAGCTAGGGGGATGTATGAATTGAACTGGTTTTAAACTGTTCATGCTGATTTATTTTATTTTGTTTTTACTTATAAGTAGTTTTAATCCAGTAAAGAACATTTGAATATATATTTTTTTATTTAAAACCCTTATCTTTTTTTGTTGTTGTTGCTTTCTGTCCTGCTGACAGTGGTCTAATGTCTTTGAATCCTGCTTCATCAGAGACAGGTAGTGGCGACTACAGAGTGGCTTGAAAGTCCAGTTTGAGTACTAAGTAAGGAGTCTGGTGAGCAACTGCCCTTTAGCTACATGGGAGGAAAATATCTTCCATTGCAAAGGATAAAAGGAAGATTTTCTTTTTAAGATGTTGGCTACTTGAAACGCTTCTTAAAGCAGTTAAAAAACTGGTCTCCATTGTTTTAATTAACTGAATGCCCATCTGAACAAAAATATCATTTTTTTTTTGACTTTTCAGAAGCAGGAGGGGGGGAAACACATTATCTTCTCCAGCTACACTGGTCTGTGCTATGGAATATTCCAGGTGTACAACATAGAATATTGCCTAAGATGGCAATCCCTAGGACAAATGAGGCCGGGGGTGAATTTAAGGCAATTAGGTAGTATTTTAAAATGCTAATCCACTGCCAAAGGAAACAGGGTTTTGGACTTCTGGGGTTTGGATAGGGTTCATGTAGTGATTAATTAACGTAAAAGCATTCCTGCTCTACTGTCAGTCTGGCATGAACTGGTGAATAATACAAATGGAACACTGACATACTCAAGAAGAGTGAGGGAAAATATCAAGAAGACAAAGCACTATCTGCTGATTGTTTTGTCTACAAAAGAAGGTCTTCAGAGTCTAGGCAGAAAGAGTTAGAAACAATGTACTTTTTAGATATTCATTGAGGTACAGTGATTCAAGGTAATAACACAAAAAACAATGTAGTCATGGCATAGGGAAGTTGGGAACATTAAGGGGAACATTAAGCTAGAAGGGGCTGTACCTTGATACCCAGTTATACTCTAAGACTCTAATTCACCTGTGATATCACTGATATGGTTAGCGCTTCTGATGCTTTTTATGACGTCTCATCCATACTTACTATCCTGTACAACTCAGTATGCCCATACAACATGCTGGTTATTTTTTCTGACTTTTGTACACATCATAAATATATCAATGGACTGTATAAGAAATCCAGTAGGGGGCGGCTAGGTGGCACAGTGAATAGAGCGCCGGCCCTGGAGTCAGAAGGACCTGAGTTCGGAGCTGGCCTCTGACACTTAATCCACACAAACAAAAACCTAGCCATGTAACCTTGGGCAAGTTACTTAACCCCAATTGCCCTAAAGGGGCGGCTTCGTGGCGCAGTGAGTAAAAGCGCTGGCCTCGGAGTTGGGATGACCCGAGATCAAATCCAGCCTCAGAAAATGAGCACCCACGCATAAATAATGACTAGCTGTGTAACCTTGAGCAAGTTACTTAACCCCAATTGCTTATAAAAAAAAAAAACAAAAAACCATTAGTATGGAGTAGGGAATGATTCATTTATTCCAAATTGTGGCAAGGGAGAGTTAAGAGAGTCAGATATTAAAACAATGACAAAAATATAGCCATTTTCTTTTTTTTTTTTTTTTGTAAAAAATTTGAGACAAAGGTATTGTATTTTTGATTCCCATTCAGTATTCTCCATATATATATGTAATCTCCAAATTTTCTAAAATTCTATCCATTTCCTTAACTTCTTCCTTGTTTATTTTATGGTTAGATTTATCTGTGTCTCAGGCAGATCTAGATAAAATTATTAGTATGATTTTAATGTCTATTTCTTCCTGTAACTCATTTAACTTTGTCTTCAAGTATATAAATGCTATTTTGAAAATATATGTCCTGTGCTGATGTTACTTCATTGTCTATGGAAACTTTTAGAACAATGTAGTTTCCCTGAATCTCTTTTAATTAAATCTAGTTTTGCTTTTGCTTTGTATAAGATCATGATTTCTAACCCCGTTTTTTTTCTTCACTTCAGCTAAAACATAATAGAGTCTTCTCTAGTACCCAATTTTAACTCTATGTCTTTCTTTTTCAAGTGCGTCTCTTATAAGCAACATATTGTTGGATTCTGATTTCTAATCCGTTCTTTTATCCTCTTTCATTTTGTAAGTGAGTTCTTCCCATTTACATTCAGAGATAAGATTCCTAATTCTGTATTTCTCTCCATCTTATTCTCGTCCACTTATCTTTTTCTTGATTTAGCCAGGCCCCCACCAAAAAAGAAAAAAAAAGAATTGTCCTGCTTTTGATCAATGCCTTTTTTGATATACCCTCTCTTTTATTCTCTTGCTCCTTTCTCCAAGCATCTTCTCTTCCTAATTCCCTGTTGGGTAGGATGAGCTTCTATATCTAACCGTGTGTGTGTGTGTGTGTGTGTGTGTGTGTGTGTGTGTGTGTGTGTGTGTGCGCATGTGCATTGTTTCCTTTTTCAACCAGTTCAGATGTGAGTAAGGTTCAAGCATTGACTACTTTTCTTCATTGCCCCCTCCATTATGAAAATTCTCTCTGGCATTCCTCTTATATGTGAAATAATTTCCCTATTTTTTCCTTTCTCTTCTCCATTCTTCTGGTTGAACCCTTTGTCCTACCCATCTGTTTTTGTTTTCTTTTTATTTGAGATCATCCTAAGAAAATAGACTCACACACATGTCCTTTGTCTATGTAGACTACTTCTAACTGCTCTAATAATGGTAGTTATTAGGAGTTACATGTATCATCTCCCCATATAGAAATGTAAATAATTTTAAGTCTTTTATGATTTCTTGTTAATGTAATCTTGTTAAGTCTCTTATGATTTCTCTATAATGTTTACCTTTTTGTGCTTCTCCTGTGTTTTGTGTGTGAATGTCAGATTTTCTAGTCAACTCTGGTCTTTTCATCAGGAAAGCTTGAAAGTTCTCTATTTCATAAAATATTCATTTTCCCCCTGAAGGATCATATTTAGTTTTGCTCATTAATCCTAGCTCCTTTGACATCTAGATATCATATTCCAAACCCTCTACTTCTTTAAATGATAGATTATAAATTTTATGTGATCCTAACTGCAGCTCCAATGTGTTTAAATTGTTTCCTTCTATCTGCTTACACTATTATCTCCTTTTCTGCGGGAATGCTGGAATTTGGCTACAGTATTCCTGGGAATTTTCAGTAGATTCTTTAAATCTCTATTTTGTCCTCTGGTTTTAAGACACCAGTTCAGTTTTATTTTTTCCTTTAGGATGTCTTGAAATATGATATCTAGGCTCCTTTTTATCATGGGCTTAAAGTGATCTTGTTGTTCTTAAATTATCTTTCTGTGATTTATATATTTTTCAGAAAAGTTTTTTTTTCAAATGTCATATTTATATTTTATTCTATTTTATTTTATTTTGTTGTTTCTTGATATTTCATGTAATTATCTTCACTTTAACAATTCTGATATTTAAGGATTTGTTTTCCTCAGTGAGGTATTCTACCTAATTTAACAAACTGTTAATACTTTGTGTAATTTACTTACATTACTCTCATTTCTTTTCTCACTTTTTTCCTACTCTTCTTACCTAGCTTTTCAAATAACTTATTGTTCTTTTTAAAATTTTCTTTCTTTAGTTCTACAAGGACTTCTTATTGGGTTTGCATCCAATATACATTTTGGGAGGCTTTGTTTGCTGATATTTTCAAGACATTTTCTCCTGAGTTTGTGTTTTGAGCTTCCTCTCTCCATAGAATATATATATATATATAATATATATATATATATATATATATATATATATATATTTTAATGTTAGGCTTTGTTTGCTGCTATTTTCAAGACATTTTCTCCTGAGTTTGTGTTTGAGCTTCCTTCTCTCATAATATATATATATATATATATATATATATATATATATATATATATATATATATATATATTTATGGTTAGGCTTTGTTGCTGTTATCATCATTGTCATTGTCGCTCATTTTCCAAGGGTATTTCTTAACTTTGAGCTTTATGTTAGAATTAGTGTTTGATTAACTCTTGTAATGATGGCTAGCCGGAGTTCCTGGGGCTAGATGTGGGGGCTTATAGATTTTTCGTGCTTCAAAGATGGCATCATCAGGAGAGAGTTATAATCAATCATCACTTAGTCTGTGTTTTGGTCCAATCCCAGTTAGGGCCCCTTCTTCCTCACAATTGAAGGGCAACTGCTTCTCTTGGCCATGGAGTTGCAACCCAGAACTAGGTAACAGGTAAAGGAACAGCCAAATTGGGGTTCTCTGTAATATTATTCCAGCTAGGATTTTAAGCCGCTAGTTGCTCTTGAAGCCACAGCTGCTTCTTTTGGTGGTGCTGCGGCTTGCTGCCTTCAGGCTCCACAGCCCCTGCAGTTTCCTCCATGCATTTTCTCTCTTTCTCTCTGGAAAGGGAGATGGTATGAATATTTTCATTTGTGTATTTGAGTATGTCATATTTTTATATGAGTATTTGAAATTCTTTAGACAAATGGGTTAGGAAAGCTCACTAGAAATGCTCTATTCCTTCCACCATCTTGGCTCTATCCCCAGAGATAGCAATTTTCAGGAAAACCAAAGACAAAGACTGGTACTGAGATTTTTAGTTGTTCCTCTCAAGATTTTAGTTCCCTCATGAGGCCAGAAATTTCTGGTGAAATAGGTCATTAAATGAACTTAAAAGAGACAGATTATACTTCATTGTGTATTTCTAAAAGCACCTTAAAATTTTCTGCACACATTCTTGAGTGGCAAATGGTATCTTATTAGATCCAATTTGTGGATGAGGAAACTGAGGCCCAGAAAAAGGAAACAATTTTCCTAACATTCCATGGCTATTAAGATCCTTGATGGAAAGTCATGTTTCACTTTTGTCTTTGTATTCTCAGTGCCTAGTACAATGCTTTGGTATTGATATATAATAAAGTTCTAAAAATTAATGATTGACCACTTCATCAAATCCTAGTTGAGAAGTCAGGCAGTATCTATACCTCAGGTCCTGGTCATTTCATAGAATCATACTGAGTAATGTTGTCCCTGGGGCCATGGGCTTAGAGACAGCCTCGTATCTTTTTGTTTGGAAAGTGATTTTTGTGGAATGGCCCAATCCTGTACATTTCCCCCTTATATTTAAGAGGAGTCTACTGGCCCTAGCTCAGAATATGTGAAATTTAGAGACATCATCTGCCATGCAAGTGTCAGAAATAATGCAAAATAAAAGAAATATACAGAAAAAGGAGCAGTCTCGGCCCATGAAAACAGCTGAGTGAAAAGGATTTGGCCAGCTTTAGCCTGTCACTATTGATCACTGGGTCATCACACATATACTTGCTCTAAGTTCTTTCTATTATGATTTTTTTTTTCTTGGAGTGACCTCAGAAAATTACTCTCCATGATTGCATCCTTATGCTTGGCAAATGTCCAAAGAATTCTGAAATCCCTGTGTCATGCTCTGCTGAGGCTTTTAGGTGTTTCAGGTTGTTTATTCATAAAGATTTTAGGATTAAAGTTTTCAAGGACTGCATAAGGGAGAGCTGTACAAGCATTCCTGGGGCTTCCCAAGGCAGCAGACCATAATTGTTAATTTCATTATGTCCCAAAGAATTAGCCTATGGCAGTGCTGAGAAGCAAGGAAAGAAAATGGAAAAAATTCCCCTTCTGAAAAGTCAATGTTATTGCTACTTCTGGCTATTGAGACAGAGGATGGATCCAAATGCAAAATCAATCTCTCTGACCAAATATGTGGGAATCCCTGACCCTGTCTTTGATCAAATGTTCTATCCCAGTTTGTTTTATCCTCTGAAGATTAGCAATCCTACACAATCTATCCGTGCCCTTCATTATTTTCAGTCATACCTGAGTCTTTATGAGACTATTTGGGATTTTCTTGGCAAAGATACTGGAGTGGTTTGCCATTTTCTTTTCTAGCTCATTTTACAGATGTGGAACTGAGGCAAACAGAGTTAAGTGACTGTAGCAGCAAGCACCCTACCATACCCAGGATGGCTGCCAACACAGGTTCTTAGATCTGCTTTTCTAAAGGAAAGCAACCCAAAATGGGTTAACAATCATGCTTTAATCAAATATATGTCATTTATTTAGTTTAGGAGAAAAAGGTCAGCACCCCAAACTTCAGAGAATACAAAAAACTTACAAGGTGACAACAAATACAGAGAAATAGTTCAGCAGACAGGCTTCTAACTGTCTTGACCATTACATCCATACCTAGTCAATTACCAGAGAGGGAAGCACCAACATCTGGGTTTTCAAAGCTGGGGAGCTCAATATATATAGCCTTCTTCTGGATCAGATAATGTCACGACCCACTGCCCAATAACAGAGCACCAAGGTGTGGGCATTCCTCAAAAATAAGCCTCCCACCACAGGCTCCAGGTGCCCACATTCAGCCTGTTAGGGGGTAGAGTATATTATCAAATCAAAAAAGGTTCTCAGAGTCACTTAAGCCTATCAAAGGGCATCGGGGCAAGAAGGTCTTAAATTTCCATTCCTATAACAGTGACTTGCGCAGAGCCACGCAGCTAGTTAGTGTCTAAGCCTGGATTTAGACTCTGGTCTTCCTAACTACAGGTCGATACTCTATCCATTGAGCCACCTAGCTGCCCTCCCTCTCAATCAATCGGTCGCCAGTTTCTAAGAGGCTATAAATGTACCAAGCAGTGTTAGGCTCTAATGACATAAATACAAAGAATGATAGAATCACTACCATCAACAAACTTGGATCCTATAGGCAGCAGAGAGCATGTACATTGATGATTATATACAAAATTAAAACAAATAATATAAGGTGTTAAATACAATGTAGCACTTTGGAGATGAGCATTACTCTTACTGCAGTTGCTACTACTACTACTAAAACTATAACTGCCACTAATAAAAAAAAAAACAAATTTTATATTACAATTGAAGCTTTGCAAAGTGTTTACATACATTGTCTCATTTGGTCTTTACAATAACCCTGGGAGCTAGGTACTGTTATTATGCGATTTTACAAAACAGGAATCTGAGGCCTAGGGAAATTGTCATTTGCCCAGAGTCCACACAGCTAGGCAGTATTTGAACCCAAGTCTTTCTGTCTCCAACTCCTGCACTTTATGTACTGTCTCATTTGGGCTTTGTGTAAATGACAATGCTCAAGCTCTGTCCTGAAGGGACAGAGCGACTATATGAGGCAGATGTGAGAAGCATGATGAACTTGCTTTATTTAGTTGATTATTTCATTTTGTAGATGAGGGGTTGAGATCTAGAACAATTAAGGGAGTTGCCCAAGACCTCATAAATGGAAAGCAGAATAGCTAGGACCTCAGGATACTGCTCTCTCCACTGTCTAGTGTTGCCTCTACTTCTACCAGATCTCTCCCCTTAAGGATTCTTACCAGCTGGCACCAGCATTATTTGATATTTTCTCCTTCCATACACTCTATATTTCAGCCAAATTCCTTGACATTTTGTCCTGTCAAAGTGCTATGTGCCTTCTATGCTTTTGTATAGGCTATTTCCAATGGCCAGAATGACCATCTCCCTTCCCTCCTAACTTTGATGAATTCCTATAGGATCATGAAAGCCCAACTCACATGCCACCTCTTCCAGGAAGTCTTCCTCAACTCCCAGATCAATAGCTACCATCTCTCTCACCATAATGGTCTTTGTCTCATGTGTTAAAATTTATCAGGTGATGACAGCACTTGTACTCTTTCAGCAGGTAGGCAAAAATGGTGCTTTGTTGGAAAGAAAAATTTACCTAAAATAGTAAGCTAAACAGATGGTAGGATTTCTTTCTTCTCCTCCTGTTAGATGCAAAATTCAAACCTAAGTCTTTTCCTTCAGTTCACCATTCTGTTCACCAAACCCCTGAGTCCTAAACAACTGAGAATTATAGGTAAAGGATAACTCAATTTGCAGACCGTTGAGGAAATGGCCACCATTGACCTCTCTCCAGGAAGATTCCAGACCCATCTGATTTGCTTCCATTGTGTCACTTGCCATTTTGTGAGAGCTGAATGTGTAACAGTGTTGCTAGTACCACATATCTGTCTGCCTTGTGCAATGGCTTCCTGAGGACTACTGAGTTAAAAAGAAAACTCATATTCTGGAAGGTTAGACATTCTATGACTTTGTCATTAAAGATCCCTGTCCAGCCATCTCTTGCCGATATATCCTCTCTTTTTTAGTCAATCTCATCCTTCTTTAAATATATTTTATATCCTCGTATCTACCAAATCCAGGATTCTGCATATGCTATTCTTTGGTCTGGAATGTCTTTCCACTTATTTCTTGCCTCCTGAAATTGTAGCTTGAATACCATCTCTCCATACCTGTCCAATGGTAGAAGCAACACTCCTTTCTTTTCCCCTCTTATACTACTCGATATAACTACTTCTGTTTTGTACTCACACTGACCAGGAATATCGGTTTAAATCCAACCTCTGATAATTTCTAATTTTGTGACCTAGAGTAAGTCACTTAACTTTGTTGTGACTCCTTTCAATTATTTATAAAATCATGGGCTTGGGCTGGAAACCTCAGAGTCACCTTCTAGGTGTAAGATTCCATAGCCAAAGTCCACTTGGTATTCTTACTTTTAATTGCAGAATCTTAGAGCAGGAGGTAACTTTAGAAACTATCTAATATAACCCATCATTTTCAGTGAGCCAGCTGACATTCTTAGATGGGAAGGGACTTTATCCTGGAATCCTGAGCTCCTTTCCAAGCTCAACTCAAGTGCTACTGAGCATAAGATCTCCCCTCCCCCTTCTCTAACATTTGCTTTTTCCCGCCAAATGTTGTTAAGCTTTTTGTATATATTTTATAATTATTTACATTGTATAAATCCTCCTCCCAATCCCCAGTTGATCAATAGAATATGAGCAGCTTCAGGGACTGGAATGTTTCATTTTTGTCTTTTATATCCTCAAGGACTAGCAGAATGTTTGGCGTATATTTGGTACTTCCTAAGTCCTTACCGAATTGAAATTTGGTACCATTCTCAGAATGAAAATGAGGAGTCAGAATACAAACACAGCTGCTCTGGCCTTAAAGGTACCCCTGATCTTCAAGAGACAAATTATTTTATAGTTCTGGTTTGGAAAGGATGAAATGATTTTTCATAGTAAGCACAAGCTCAAGTATCTACTTTGTCAGGAATCAGAGGGTCCTACTTGGCAAATTCAAAGCAATTTCATCCTATGCAACTCATATACCTTCTCTCAGATTCCTTATCAATTAAATTAGAAGTACAATTATGGCTTCTGAGGTCCCTCAAAATCAAAATGAATGGTCCTGTGATTCTATAACAGTGTCTTCTGTAATAATTTAAAAAATGTTTCATCAATAAATGTGTATCAAAGGAAGAGGGAAGGAGAACAATTCTTCAATCACCATATTTGACTCTTGGTTCAGAGGCACTTCCAATATACCCTTCATGTTTTGTCTCCCAAGAAGACAAGGGATTATTCACTTAGGGTACATCAAACCACCAACAATCCATGAATAAATTTTAGGGGGTACCTATGAACTTAGATGAAAAAATACTTCTTCATGCCAATGTAACTGATTTTCCTTTATATTCTAATATACAATTTGTATACATTTAAAAACATTATTTAGAGAATACATGGGCTTCATAAACTTCAGATTGCCACCAGGAATAAACACTCACACACACACACACACACACACACACACACACACACACATATACACATACACATATACACACATAGTTATTCAGTTATTCAGTCATGTCCAGCTCTTTGTGACTACATAAACCATAGCACACCAGGTCCTTTTGTCCCCCACTATCTTCCAAAGTCTGTCCAAGGTCATGGTCATTGCTTCCATGGCATTATTTATCCATCTCATCCTCTGACCACATGTCTTCATTGTTTATGATCAATTAATGAAAAAAAGATACATAATACATGTGCTGTGCTGGGCGCTTTCCTAAAATCTTGGACTACACAGATAAACATAATTAAATGAAATAGATATAAAATAAAGCTTCCTAGGTTTTTTGGCTCTGGGAGCCGAGATGTACCAAGAATGTTTACATGGAGGAAATGAGATTTAAACTGAGCTTTGAAGGAAGCTAAAGATTCTAAGAGGAGGAAGAGAGAGGGAAGTCTATTTCAAGCATCAGGCACAGCTTATTCAAAAGTATGGAGATGGAATGTTGTGGGTGAGAAACAGCAAAAAGATTAACTTGGATGAAGTTAAGAATTGGCAATATGGGACATATGTCTTTTAGAAAGGTAAGGTGGAGACAAGTTTTTTAGGCTATAAAGGAATTTGTCTTGGAAGCTGGTACATTGTTGGTCTATAATATGAATTTATTGACCAACTGACTCGAGCCTATACACAATAAGAAGCCACTGGAACTTCTTCAACAAGGAATTAAAAAGGGTTAGTTAGCCATGTATTTAAGGAATATCAATTAAGCATTAGAACAGGAAATTAAGGGCATTCCCAAAAGCCCAAATGTATTGATATTTTCTTTTTCTTTTTTGTTTAATTTTAGTTTTCAACATCCATCTCAACAAGGTTTGAGTTACAAATTTTCTCCCCATCTTTCCCCCACCAATCACCCCAAAATAGTCATCCCACTGAATACCCCTTCCCCCAATCTGCTCGCTACTCTATCCTTCCCCATGCTTCCTCCAGCTTTCCAGTAGGTCAAGATGGATCTCTGTATACCAGTGACTGTACATCTTATTTCCCAGTGGCATGTAAAATAATAATCATAATAACCATATTCATAATCATAATCATAATTTTAACCATTTTATTTTAAAACTTTCATTTCCCCGTTCTTCCGTCATCACCTACCCCTACTGGGAAGATAAGCAATTCAATAAAAGTTGTACATATTTAGCTATTCAAAACATTTCCATAGTAGATATATTGTGAAAGACTGACTATATTATCCTCCATCCTATCCCACCCCCAATTATTCTATTTTCTATTTTGACCCTGTCCCTTTTCAAAAGTGTGTGCTTCTAACTACATTCCTCTCCCAATCTGCTCTCCCTTCTATCATCCCCCATCTTATCCCCTTCCCTCCTACTTTCCGGTAGGGTAAAATACCCAATTTAGTGTGTATGTTATGCCCTCCTGAAGCCAAATTCAGTGAGAGTGAGACTGACCCATTCCCATTTGCCTTCTTGTTTTTCCCCTCCATGGTAACAGTTTTCTCTTGGCTCTTTTATATGATATAATTTACTCTATTTTGTCTCTCCCTATCTCCTCTCTTGCCTCTTAATTTTATTTTTGGATATAATCCCTTCCTATTCAACTGATACTGTGTTCTCTGTCTATGTATACATATACATATATGCACTCACATATATATTTAACCCTCATATATACATATATATATACATATATATATATATATATATATATATATATATATATATATACTATCCTCATACTGAGAAAAGTCTCATGAGTTACAATTATTGTTTTTCCATGGAGAAATATAAATAGTTCAAATTTAATAAGTTTCTTATGATTTTTTCCCCTGTTTACCTTCCCATACATCCCTTGCTTTCTGTATTTGAACATCAAATTTTTTATTCAACTCTGTTTTGTTTCATCAAGAATGCTTGAAAGTCCTCTATTTCATTGAATGACTATATTTTCCCTTGAAACATTATACTAAGTTTTGATGGGTAGGGGATTCTTGGTTTTAGTCCTAGCTCCTTTGACCTCTGGAATATCATATTTTCCAAGCTCTTTGATCCAGTTATGTAGAAGCTGCTAGATCTTGTGTTATCCTGATTATATTTCCACAATAATAAAATTGTTCCTTTCTGGCTTCTTGTAATATTTTCTCCTTGACCTGGAAAATCTGGAGTTTGGCTATGATATTCCTAGGAGTTTTCTTTTGGGGATCTCTTTCAAGACTTGATCAGTGAATTCTTTAGATTTCTATTTTGCCTTCCAGTTTTAAAATATCAGGGCAGTTTTCCTTGAGAACGTATTGAAGGATGATTTCTAGGTTCTTTTTTTTTTTTTTTGATCATGGCTTTCAGGTAGCCCAAAAAATTTTTTTAAATGATCTATCCTGTATCTATTTTGCAGGTTAGTGGTTTTACCAATGAGATATTTCATTTGTCTTCTATTTTTCATTTCTTTGGACATGTTTTATAGATTTCTTGATTTCTGATGAAGTCATTAGCTTCCATTTCCTCCAATCTAATTCTGAAGGTATTATTCTCTTCAGTGAGCTTTTGAAATTCCTTTTCTACCTGGCAAATTTGGCTCTTTAAGTCATTCTTCTCTTCATTGGATTTTTGGGCCTCTTTTGCCATTTGATTTAGTCTATTTCTTAAGGTGTTATATTCTTCAATTAGGTTGTTAACTTAGTTTTCATTATTTTCTTGCATCATTTTCATTTCTCTTCCCAATTTTTCTTCTGCTTCTCTTACTTGATTTTCAAAATCCTTCTTGATCTCCTCCATGGCTTTTAACCAGTTCATATTTCTCTTGAAAGCTTTTGATGTAGGAGTTATGACTTCATTGTCTTCCTCCTGTTCCATTTTTTGATCCTTTTTGTGCCCCTAAAATGAATCTAAGGTTTGATTGCTCTGCTTTGTTTTCTTCCTTTGCTTGCTCCTATTGCCACTCAATTACTTGACTTTTGAGCTCTTTGCCATGGTAGAACTCTGCTTCCAGACAGGAGAGCTTTGTCACAAATACCTGGGTTTTTGCAGCTGCCAGAGCTATTAGGGGGGTGCCCTCTCTGTAACTCCCACAAGTTTTGGCCCACTGGCCACACACTCCAGGACCTCCACCCAAGACAGCGATCCAGATCCAAGCATTTTAAAGCAAGAGTGATTAACCTCTGAATGGTTGCTTGGTGTCCCTAAGATCTGCAGGCCAGGAGCTCTGGAGCCAAGCTTGGGGGAAGCATCTGCAGGCACCATGATTCTGCCACCTCTCACCCTGCAGGCCTGGGCCAGACCACTCCCTTCCTTTCCAAAAGAGTTCCCAACTGACCTTTTACTTACTCTTTGGCCTTTATGGTTTGAGGAGTATGCAAATTGCTACAGCTGCTGGTGATTCATTCTCCTGAAGTCTGCTCCAGCAGCTGCTGTTTGGGGCTGCCCTGAGGCCGAAACTGTGTGGCTCATATGGGACTATGCTCTGCATTGGACAGAGCTGCAATGGACCCTTCCTATTGACCTGCTGTGATGCCTTCAATGGGAGCTTTGTTTCTCTCTCTCATTTTGTGGGTTGTGTAGCTCTAAATTTGTTTAGAGTCATATATTATAGGTATTTGAGGTTGTTGTTGGGGGAGCTCATAGAATTTCCACTTCTAGGCCACCATCTTGGCCCCATCCCTAGACATTTCCTTGAGGAATAGGGTGTGATATGCTACATAAGTGATATTTCAGGATTGGGGACAGTTGGCCCTGGCTGTGTAAGCATTTGGAGTATACCTCAAGGAAGGCCATAATCAGTGCTTTCTAGTCCAATGAAGTTTTCTGGGTTCATCTGATAAACTCAACTAGTCATTGGTCAATATCCATTTCCTTACTGTTATTCTTAAGGATTTCTCCTTTCAGCTACGTTTCCGTGTACTTTTATGGCTTAATCCATTCTCTTCCAGGGTTCATGTAAACAAATGGAAATTGGAGACCTCACCTCCATTTTATAATAAAATTGTATTCTCTATATACTCAGAATAAAAAAAAGCAACAACATCCCTGTGATTTTCTGGCATAACAGATATAGTATCTTCAGTGACGTTCTCTAAATTGAGAGTGAGTATAAAGGAAACCATGCCTGATTTGGCAAAAAAAAGTAATTGAGCTCTCCCCTAAAGCTTTAGGATGGAAATTGTTGACTGCCACACAAAAGAAAATCAAGAAATCATTGAGAAGCATGGGAATCATTTTAGATGAGATGGAGGGATCTTAAATATAAATTTGTCAGACTTCTTCATTTTATGGAAGTGGAAACTAAAGACCTGAGAAGTTAGTGATTTCCCAAAGGCTCGACAAAAATTAAATAGCCCTGGTGGGGTGTGACTCCACATTTAGTACTGTTTCCATTATAACAGTGTAACACAGTGTGGCACAGACATTTATAAATCAGAGAAAATATTGAGTGGATAGATAGGACCTCAAGAATTTCATAACTGAGGTGGGGCAACTGGTATTTTGTTCAGGAAACCAAAGTCTGCAGTGGACTGGCAACATTTCTCATGCTTCGTCCTCTTTCTTTTGTCCCAATAAAATGAGGATTACCTGATTTCTATGTCTATGCTGACACCACCTCCATGGCCTGGCCATGGAGTCTTCCTATACCTTAAGCTTATTTTGTTCTGCTACTTTAAACCTCTCTCCTCCTCAACTGAATTTATTTTAAATAGTTAAATTAAATGACTTATCTGAGATCACTTTTCACATTCACCATGAATTTTGCTTAGGATTTCCAATCTTCAGGCAACAGAAATTTACTAGAGGGGGCTAGTTTTTATTGTCTAGGTCTTAGTTCTCTATGTTGATGAAATCAAATAATTCTGTCATATTGTTTACGTATATAGTTTTTCTGTCACAGATAATCTGTTGCTCTTTCTAGTTCATTTTTTTCTTCTTTTTTCATTGCATAATCGTGGGGAAGTATTTGCCATCACTATCATGTCCAAACATTTGATTATCAGAAGTGACCATTAACCTTCCCCCTATAGAATACATTCTCAGCATTCACTCCATTCCCCTATTGGACAGTTTTCTCCATTTAACTTATCAGGTTTTAAAACTCCTGTGACCGGCCTAGAAGTACAATGTTTCTAGAGGAAGCTGCACTTGTTCTTAACTCATTTTTTTTCTTGCTCCCTAGAAGAAAAGGCATAATGGGTTTTACTGTAATTATATTCGCAGGCTATCCAAGTGCTATTGGACTGGTGCAGACAATACAATCTTTGCATTAATGACTTAGCCCTGCGGCAACTTGGTGCTTATATTTTTCTGTAGTTTTCAGTGAACATTATGTATGCAGAGGAAGTATGAGTGAGGATTATTATGCTGTAGAAGGTGGCTTGGTACATGCTGCTATGGATTTGTGGTAAGAGGCAGTCTGGGAGTATTGCTTATTTCTATAACAAAATACAAGAAGGAATTGAAGAGGGCCCTTCCAGCTCTAGGTTTGTGATCATAAAACAGAAGGATGGCAGTGAGTCATATGGAAAAATATGAATTTAATTTTGCACCTATGTCTAAACCAAACCCATCATGTTTCCTAGGCATCAAGAATGCCTTCAAATTATCTATTGGGACATTTATTTGTGAATACATTGTTATAGATTGGGACTATCATCCATGATTAAATTTTGATATAGGCATCATTATACTTAGTAGAGAGGCAGAGAGAGAGACAGTGTACTTCTTTCCCTTTATCAAATATATGCTTTAGCATAAACAACATTAAACAGTCATACAAAAACTAAGGTTGCTCAGTATCTGGGTGGTTTAGTAGGTAGGGCATAAGGCTAAGAATCAAGATCTGAGTTCAGATTCAGTCTCAGACAATTATGAGCTATGGAACTCTACTTCACTGTCATGGCTAGTAGAAATAAAGGGGCTTTAATCCTACAAGTTGATATTAAATATGAAACAAATGATGTCCTTCAAGTGGAACCATTTTGTTCAAGTTAACTCATGTTCTCCTGACTCAATCTAGTGAATTTTTTGTAGGTCTTTCATTTTCATTCTATAAGAGGCCAAGGCTTTCAGAATTTATGATTTTGGCAACAATGCAGTGTCACTTGGTAGATAGAAAAGTGAGCTTCAAAGTAAAAAACAAACAAAAAAACTAAGTTCCCGTCCCACATATGACATATCTTGGTTGTGTGACTCTGGGGAAGTCATTAAACCACTCAAGGCTCCAGGCAAGTCTCATTCTGTCAATTACAGAAGTGTTGCCAATGTGGATTGGCAGAGAAAATTCATTACCTAGGCTCTCCTCACACTAATGTGATTATCAATCTGGACCAAATATATTTTTGAGACATAACTTTTGTCTGTTTACTTTATAGAAATTATCTTCTTCAATGGATCTGGGCTCTCACTAGCTTGAATTCATCCTCCAAATAATTTCCAAGGCAGTCTTTCCAACTATTAAAATCCCTACACAATTATTATTCGTGTCTTTCTATAGATTAAATAAAAATTTTATCACCAAGGCACCTCACGCTTTGTTCTGATTTATTTAATATCTCAGAGATATCAGAGGTGCACTTTGGCTAGACTCACTCTTCCCTCTGGCTGCATGGATTGGTCTCATATTTTGTGTATGTATTTTCTTGGTGATCACTTTTTATGTCACCCCTGTGTATGTCATTATTATTAACTTGTTCCAGCATTTCATACCCACCATCCTTCTCTCTTGCTTTTTGGGTCATCTCTACTTTTATAATGTTCCATTATTCTGAATCATAGAGCATTGCTAGGTGAATGTTGGGATTAAAAAATAGGCTTTTGTGTAAGATGGGAAATTGAGATCAGTGAAAGCTTCTCAAAAGTTATCCAAGTAATTTTTTTTGTATCCAGTGTTGGAATCATTGCCTTGTTTATCATTAGCACTAGTTCTAGATACCTGCAATAATAGACAAACCTAGTAGGATATCCAATCAAGTTCATAGGATAATCTTGACAGCAGGTCTCCCCTATCCACCTGGCTTTTCTTTTGTGGATCACTGAGCTTGTAACCTTAGAATCATGATGTATCTGCATAAGTGGATCTTGTCATCTTTCCAGGCCTGACATAAAAAATGCAAATCAATCATTTATTCAATCAAGTAATTACTTTAGGAATATTTTCTAGACTTTTCAAAATTATTCATATGGTTATTTGGATATAGTTTAAAGACTGTGCATTTCTATTTACAAAACATTGAGTCAAGCATTGTGAGTACAAAACAAAAGAAAAGGAGGTCCAAATTCTTAAGGATTTTATATTCTGATGAGTGGGGATAAACAGATTAAACATACAAGATGTATGGAGAGTAGGTGGAAGGCAGCCTTATAAATACAAGTACTAGCATCCGGTTGGATCAGAAAAGGTCTCCTGCAGAAGGTGATGCTTGATCTGAATCTTAACAATCACCAGGGATTCTAAGAGAGAGGTGAAGAGGAATGACATTCCAGGGATGAGGGATTTCAATTTCCATGGCAAAGAGACCATAGATGGGTCACTGAATATGAAGAATAAAAGGAGGGCCCATCTGTCTGAACGGTAGAGTATAAGGAGATATTTTTTATGAAAATTGGAAAATTATTTGTAATTGATGACATCATCATCATCATTAGCATAATATTTATGCAGCTCTTTAAGGTTTTCAAAATGCTTTACAAATATTATTTTATATCAACCTCACAACAACTCTGTGGCATAGGTAGTAACATTGTAGTCATTTTACAGAGGAGGAAAGAGTTGTTAAGTGACTTGGCCAGAGTCACCTAGCTAACACAGCCTTAGATAGAAACTCATATCTTCTGGTTTCCAAATTCACCATCCTATTTACTTCATTCACTTGAATCCAGATTATGAAGAGCTTTAATGGTCAAACAGAGGATTTTATTCCTGATCCTCCAAGTAGTAGGGAAACATTAGATTTTAATGACTAGTGGGAGTGATAAAGACTTATGCTTGGAGAAATTTGTTTTGCAACTGGGTAAAGAATGTATCACTTTGAGGTGATTTTTTTGGGGGGGTGGCATAGGAATCTCGTGAAAGGACCGTTAAAATTGAGAGAGGTGAAAAGCACCAGATCTAGGATAATGTCTGTAAGAGTAGAAAAAAGATTGAGGTGAGAAATTTAAAAAAGAAAGAGATTATAAAATTTGGCAAATGCTTAGATATGTGAGATAAACATAGAACAGAGTCACAGAGACCCAGGAGGAAAAGGTATTCACCCCTAAAAAGTAGGAATTAGTATGGTACAATGGAAAATAAGGTGTATTTGAAGATAAGCAAAATGGGCCTTTACAAAGCATTCTACTGGTTTATGAGAAGATATGGCACATAATTCTCTCCTTTCTCCTTCCAAAATGTTCTATAAGTGAGATTGTATTCTGAACTAGTGGTTGACTTTAGCTTCCGAATTTATTTTCTTTGAGATGGGTAAGGAAATTTTGGGGAACTTTTCACCTTCTTGCCATGTTGGTTGGTTTATATTTAATATTGTTAAATTTAAGTAACACATTTATACTTCAGTGAAACTTTGAGAAGAATTTTAGATGATCTTTAGTCTTATAATAATAAGAATATGATTCTCAATACTTTTATAATAAAACAAAGGGTCATAAATTTTCTCTCTTCCCCAACTCCTGCCCTCATACTAAAAACTTTCAACATACATATTTACTCTACTCTCAAAGGCTCTAACCCCTCAGTTCTTCAACCTACTCTCTTCTCATGATTTATTCTTTGACCTTACCTTAGACAGAAAAAAAATGATTCTACCTTTGATCGAGATTTCTGAAATCCCCTTATTTAATGATGTATTAGCTTTCTACCTCTTTATCTGCCTTTTTCTTGCTATTCCCTGTTCTTCATTCACACTGTGACTTCCAGCCCATCAATTCCTCAATTTTCTCCCAGGCCAACTCCCATGTATTAGCCATTCTATATCTGAACAACAGTATTTTCTATAGCATCTATAACAGGCCTGGAGTCTGTCCGAAGACTTTGGATCAGGAAGAGTTAATTACTAACTGGAACAAGAGAGAAAGGGAGAGGTCTTGGTAGGTGGAATGCAGTTTTCTAGGATATAATAGTATAATGTAGAATCAATTCATGGTAGCCATAGAAGGCATCCTAAATGGAAAAAAAAAATTTATATATGTTGTAAGGGAAATGCAAATTTGAAAACCTTCCCTGCCCCTAAGCCCTTTGATAGGCTTAAAAGACTGAGAACCTTCCTTGATTTGAAAATATACTCTGCCTCCTAATAGGCTGACTGTGGTCACATGGAGCGTGTGTCAGGAGGCTTGGTTTTCAGGAATGCCTACACCTTGATGCTGTGTGATTGGACTGTGGGTCAAGAGGGTTGTTACCTTCTCTGAACCAGGAGAAGGCTGTATAATCCCTGATGTGAGGCTTTGCTTTGGGGCTCACTTTGAGAAGTGTTGTGTGATTTGACCAGATGAGACTCTGGGTAGCTGTTGAGAGCCCCCTGGCTTTGAAAACCCAGATGTTGATGCTTCCCTCTCTGGTAAATGTGATTTGGTATTGATGTAATGGTTGGGCAGTTTCGAAGCCTGTCTGCTTGATCTGTTTGTTTCTCTGTCTTGTAAGTTCTGTCTGTATACTTTGAAGTTCAGGATGCTGACCTTTTTCCCCTGAAATAGGTAAATGATATATGTTCGATTGATTAAAGTAAGCTTGTTAACCCATTTTGAGTTGCTTTCCTTTAGAAAAGCAGATCTAGGAACCTGTGTTGGCAACCATCCTGGGGATGTTGGGGTGCTTGCTACTACTTATGTGTATATCTATGTACATATATGTACGTGAGTGTGCAGACACATGTGGATACCCCTGTATGTGTATATAATGAATGCATATTTTCATGTATATATATATATATATATATATATATATCTATATCTCAGTGGTTATTTCTAAACCTCATTTAAATATTCATGTTATTGATTTTATGAAATTTTAATACTATAAATCTAATAATCACTGGTGTAAAGGGGTAGCCTTTATAAATTATTGAAAAAATTGTACAGTTTTAAAAAAACAAGAGATTAAGGGTGTTATTAGCATTGTAATGTTATCTCAAATGCTACTCACATAGTTTTTTTTTTGTCAGGTTGTCAACAACTTGGAAAGGGCACTAATAGATTATCACTACACTTTCTTGTACAATATTAGTAGTTATAGAATGACTTGGATTTCTAGTTTCCACAAATGTCATCCTGTTATTTCAAGCAATAATAAGCCTAAGGGGAAATTAACTGAAAGCCACAATAATGAAAAACATGGCTAATGGTTATTGGATTTTTAAAATATTATTTATTTAGCTAGCTTTACTATAAATGATTGGAATGTCAGCACAATACAATTTGGAAGTAGATCTAATCTCTCTTTAAGCATACAAACCAAGAAAACAAAGAAAGAGGAATCCACAAATATAATATGAAGGTGAATAGTTTGTGTTTTTGCTTAATGAATTTGCTCTAATCAGTAGCACTTTAAGTTTCATCTTATAACTATGTATAAACTATAAAATATCCTCATTCATGTGGAGTGCTTATTTTTATGTCAGTCATTTAATTGTGTGTAAAATAATAGTTCCAAAAATAATATGCCCCTCCCTGACATCTTTAAATTATATACTGCTTATGACAAAATACAGCATGAAGAGGACTCATTGTTACTCAATGCTATTATTAAAAGACAGGGGCTGGACTTGTGATTATATTGGTAGAGGAAATTCCCATTACAAATTCAGGTCAGCATCTTTTCTACATCTTATGGCCTTAGGGAATTTCCTAGAACACCAAGAGGTTAAATGCCTTGTTAGTAGTCAAACAGCCAGGATTTATTATTGCAAAGATTTAAAGCAGATTCTATCTAAGTTGGAGTCTAGCTCTAACCAACATGTAACATTGTCTCTCTAGTGGGAAAAAAAATCTGAAAAAAGTCATTCTCATTGGAATGTGTATAGTATCATTTTCACATGTATCAAAGACCATATGTAGATTTTTATTACCCTTCTCCATCACTGTGAGTTAACCCATCTACAAATTGTTAGGATGAGTGTATGTAATTACAGAGAAAAGCTTTATTTTATCTCTTATGAAATAAGATTTCAGTAAAAAGACAACACTCTTACTTAGTTCAAAATAGGAAGTTCAAAAGCAATTATGTTAATAACAGTTTCACTGTTTTAGAACTCAGTGAAATTTTGGATTGTGGTTTTATTTTTAACCACGTAAACTCAATATAGACTTTCAATTTAGGAAAGTTTTTTATTCATATTTTTAAAAGCCAGTAATCAAGATGTTCTCTGCCCTTAAACAGATTAGCTGTCTTTTGTCCAACTGCAGATGGACTGGTCTATTTAAGGTTTCAAGATACAGAAAAGACTTCCTCTACCAGTAGTACAGTATTTATCAAAGTGACCGCTAGAGGGCAGCACTAGCTACACAGTACTCATGCAAAATCTCTCTTCAAAGAAGGAATTGGGTCTCCACTGAGTCCCGTATTTCATGGTTTAGTACTTACTCATTGTTGTTGCTTAAGTTCTCTCATGAAAGTGCTTTGGAATCATTAAAGAATGGCATATTGGGATTGGTGGGATGTATAGAATTGGGGGGGGTAGTCTAGAAGAAGTTAATTTTATGAAATTTTGTTGGTTAATATCTAGAATTTAATTAAACTACTTACTAGTCCTTAGAAACAACTCACATTTCAGTTCTTTTGGCCTTATTTCTCTCTTTGCTTCCACAAGAAGGCTAATTATTTTAGGAGTTGTTAAAGTCATTTGAGGGTGCTAAGACTGTTCCCATCTCTATCCTATGGTGCAGAGTGCCAACTTTTTAATATTTGTTCCCATTCAGATTCCTAAGCTGAATGAGCTTTTCAAGTTTTCCATCTATTTCATGCTTTGTGTTCCCCAAATGATTCTTTTTTATTGTTTCATATTTTTTCTCAATTACATGTAAAATATTTTTACCATTTTTTATTTGAAACTTTTTTCTTTCTTTTTAACTCCCCCCTTGAGAAAGCAAACAATTTGATATAGAGTATACATACACAGTTAAACACAATACACTTCCATATTAGGCATGTTGTGAAAGAAAACACACACAAAACAACAACAGCAGGAACAAAGGCAACAAAAATGAAGTTCAGAAAGTAGAGTTTGATCAGCATTCAGTCTCCAGCAGTTCTTTCTCTGGAGGTAGATAACACTTTTCATCCTAATTCCTTCAGAATTGTTTTGGATCATGGTATTACTGAGAATAGCTAAGTCATTAACAGTCAATCATTGTATAATATTACTATTAATGTATAGTATATTCTCCTGGTTCTGTTCACTTAACTGCATCAGTTCATAAAAGTCAACCTCCTAAGTTGTGTTGGGATAGAAAATTGTTTCATTCCACTTTATTTTGTTTTGTTGCTCCAGAATTTGATTTGAAGAATTATTTTTAAATTGTTTGAAAAGGAATTTGAGAGAATTCAGATGAGCTCCTGCCTTTACTCTGCCATTTTGGCTTCCCATAAGCTTCTCTTATGTTTAATTGAATGGCTTCATTATCTAGGAAAATTAGGAGACATGAAGCTCAATTTGAATTGATAATTTTGTGATAAAGTATCTCCCAAATGCCAGTTATCTTAAGTTGTGCTAAGGGAAGCTTAAGGTTTAGGAATAGAAAGGTATGAGTTGCAATTTGTTCATCTTTGGTGAGAGAATAATTAGAATATTACATTTTGTTCTAGATGCAAACATTTCATTTATAGAGAATACTGACCCATTGTAGAGATTATCCTAAACCTGGTTCCAGTATGGTGAAATGGCGCATGAACATATCTAACTTTGTCTTCCTGAAGGAACTAGAATTATTGAGACTGGACAAAGGAAGACTTAGGAAATTATAATAACTATCTTCAAGTGTTTCAAGGATTGTTGTGTTAATCACAGAGTAGTCCTGTTTTGACTTTGTCCCAAAGGATAGAACTAGGAGTAACAGGTGAAAGTACCAAAGAGTTAAAATTAGGAACAATATAGGCAAATACCTTAAACACAATTTGGGCTATCCATCCCAAATTGGGCTACCTTGTGAAGTAGTAAACCCCCACTTATTAGAATTCTTTAATGTAACCATACATAGCCATGAATTACACATACTCTACAGGGGATTCTTACAAAGATATATCTTGGATTAGATGACCCCTGAGGTGCTTTCAAACTTGGGGTATCTGGGACTTCAATTGTGAACTCTGTGCATTCATTTAATGAATCATTCATTCAGTACCCATTTAGTAAGCATCTACTCCGGGTTACTGTGTTGAAAAGTAGTGTAATAAAGAATTCTGGCCTTTGAGCCATGAAGACCCAAGTTCAAGGTATTTTGTTTCATCTCTTCTTCATATAACTCTGAATAAGTTACAGCCTCTCAGTGTTCCAGAGAGCTCCTGACTCTAGGTTTCCAAGAAGTATCAACCTGCACTGTTGGAAGGAGATTCATCATCTGGGAAATCTCTACATCAGTGAAAGCTAAGGTGTGTCACTATGTGTGCTGGGTATTGTATTCACTTGGGGATGCAAAGAAGAAAAGGAAAAAAAGATCAATAGCTTTTGCTATTTAAAAAAAGTTGGGACCATTGTCTATCTAATGATATAAAGCTGTACTTTCTAACAGACAGTGGATGGTTGTATGTGGCATGAATGCAACATTTGAGAGATATAGTTTCTGGGTAATTAATAATAAATTTATTAATTAGGCTAGCAGATAGTCAATAAATTGAGGTCACTGGTTCTCTCAGAAACCAAAGACTCTGCATGAGAGTTGCTCGAATGTTTAAAAACCTTTGGAATAACTCATGGGTGGAAATCAACTCTGAATGGTCAACAAATATTGACTGAATGAGTATTACAATGAGAGTTGGGACTTTACTAAAGAGAGGCTGAGCATGTGACTTTGATCTGGTCAGCCTTCCTGGATAAAGACATTAATCTCAAACCAGGCCACTTACATTAAACACAGTGGGTCAGAATTCACTTAGATTGGATTCTCTTTAGTTCCACCCAAGATTGAAGAGCTCTCATTGTTAGTCTTATCCTTTACCAACATTGGGCTTTGCTTTAAGGAAAAGGATCTTTGGGGCTTGTCTATAAAATTGGTTATTAGTATAATAGAAAAAAAAATCATCTTTCTCGTGTGTTTATGTGTTTGTGCACTCCTGTCTCCTATATGACAGAAAATCACCCCCTGAGGTCTCTGATATTTAAAATTCATTGTATGGCCATATTGTATGCTCTGTTTCATGGGTAATACTTAAAGTATCATTGAACACAGTTATCTCTATGGTTGTATTGATCTGGGAAATCTGAGTCTTCTTAATTTATGAATGAGAGGCAACTCGTTGCCTGTAACCCATTGTAATCATCATTATCCATTAGTTATCATCACTGTTGCTTTCATTATTGATACCATTTTATTCTGCCTTTTGTCTTGTGGCCACTTGTCAGGAGTTAAAGTTTTTATTTCTGAAATCAAACGGGATGTTTGTTGAGTGTTGCTAGATTGAGAGAGCTAAAATAAGAAGTGTGGAACTAAGAACATTGGAAACTGAAATTTCCCTTTGAACTTTCTATTGGACTTCTTGGTGACATGAGAGCAAAAGAATTAGGTAGCTTTCCAGAATAAACAAGGATCCTTAGAAGTATTCTTTAAATTAAAATGCATTCTTAGATACACTAAAAGAAAATGCTATAAGGAAAGTGGATTAATCCATTTTAAAAGAAGGAAATTGAGTCTGATTTTATGGAAATTATAAAGTTATAGAGTTTATAAGATTAAGATCAGGAAGGGAGGCAAAAAGGTATGGTGGAAACAGCACTGGCTCCAGAATCAGAAGATCTGGGTTCGATTCTCTTTCTTGCCAAAAATTCAGAGAGGAGAAGTAATGTCAGAATGAATCACATACAAGTAGAGAAACTTGGAAACCGATGTGTTCAATGGCGGAGGTGCCTTAAAAGAAAAAAAGGAAAGCAATAGACCTATTTTTGAAAGTCACAATTTCATGTATGATTTTCTGTTCTAGTATATATACGGAAATGCTCATTTTCCTTGTTCTTTGAGAAATATAAAACAGAAAAATTGAAATCATATAAACACAATCTCTCAATAACTTTCTCCAAATCCCACCTTGAATACCCTTTAAATGTGTTGTACTTGACAAATTATTTGACTTTCTTAGGCCCTTTTTTCAACATAATACAAGGAAGTTACACTAGATCTACTATAAAGTTCCTCCTCATTCTTGACCTGAGATTTTATTTTCGTTAGGGATTTTAGAGATAATCCAATTAAAGCTCATTTTATTGTTAAAAGGTTTAGTATAGGGGAGGTAATTTGCCCAAAGTCATGTAGATTATTCATTGAAAAGTTTGGATTTGAAGCTAGGCTGTAGAACTAGGAGAGGTAACCTCTGGTCTTGAGGCCACATGTGGCCCTTTAGGTCCTTAAATATGGCCCCATTCCATTTTTCTATCCTTCTCAAACAACTTCTTTTTGTTTTTCAGTTCTTTCAATTGCTTCTGAATCTTTATGACCCCTGGGGTCACTGCAAACTTAATGGAGAGGTTTGCCTTTTCCTTCTCCATCTCTTTTTACAGATGAGGTAACTGAAGCAAGTAGGACTAAGTGACTTGGGAGGGTCATACAGCTAGTAAGTATCTGAGGACAGATTTAAACTCAGTAAGATGAGTCTTCCTGACTCCAGGCCTGGTATTCTATTTACTGACACCTACCTGCCCTCAACCAAGTTCTAGGAGATAAGTAAATTATTGGAAATCCCTTTTTACCATTAGTGGAAGGTGTTCATCTGTTGTGACTTCCCTAACTATCAAAATTCCTAGCACCTTCACTTATATATTTAATGATTGTTTGACCAGTAGGTTGCTATCTGGAATTTACTTCCATTCTAAACTGATAATCAACCATCAATTAAACATAATAGTGTACGTTTGACTACATGATAAATAAAATATCTAGGGAGTTCCATTTTAGAAAGGAAGGCCTGGGATAGCATATATAATTTAATTTTTCCTTAAAAACATGGAGCCTAAACCAAAGGATATAAACAGAGATGAGATACCCAATTTGTCACACATGACTTAAAATCCTAAGCAAACAAATCAATTCAGGGGCCTTTCAGATGGTGTCCTCTATCCTAAGTAATGCCCACTAACATTGTGATGAGACTTAATGAAACATTTCACTGCCATTCAGTGATATGTGAACTCCTCTATGTTGATGTTACTCGTTCTCATACCCATCAGTCTACTCAAATTTTTTTCAACCTATTCAATTCTTACCACTATCCTTCCATTAAAACTAACATAATGCATGGATCCAAAATGTTGAAGGTCTTCCTCTATTCTTTTTTTTTTTCTTTTTGGAGGGCGATTGGGGTTAAGTAATTTGCCCAAGGTCACACAGCTAGGTTTTTGTTTGTGTGTGTTTTAAGTGTCTGAGGCCGGATCCGAACTCAGGTCCTTCTGACTCCAGGGCCAACACTCTACTCACTGCGCCACCTAGCTGCTCCCCCTCTATTCCTTTTAGTGTTTTGTGGCCATCACTGAATTACACTTGGGCTGTCCACGTGCCATCCCTCAATCTTGCTATGTGACTTTCTTTTCTGGGCATATGTCCTTCATGTCCTTTATAAGATTTTTCTTAGTCAACCATTGGTAGTGTTCTATAGTTTGGGGAAAATGCATAGGACTTATTGTTGATATTTGGGTCACTTAAATTTTGAATTCTTCTGAAATTTTGGTCTTTATTTTTACCTTATTAATTTGGATGCATGCTATTTATTCCACATAGAATATAAGCTCCTTAAGGTCAAATAATTTAAGCAACTTTTGCTTTTTGTCTCTGTATCCCTAGTGCTTATCACTTTGTCAGGAATTTAATAAGTTTGTGTTTAGCTGAATTAAATTAAATTGAATTAAAAATGAGGTTTTGCAGCAGCAGGCAGCCTAAGAACACTGAAAGTTTTGCTCAGTTTCTTAAATGAGTAGGTCATCTTCCTTCTCATTTTCCAGCCTAATAAGTTGTGATTCTGTCCCTGAGAAATTACAAAGAGTGCAATACATTATGACTTGTCTCAAAGTGATTAATGTGATCTTCCCCCCACCCTGATTATTTTAAGATTTCTGTTGGAGAGGGGGAAGAATTTAACTTCAAAATTGGAACTAGAACAATAACAGTTTAATAATAACCATAGATTGCAGGAGATAAATATATACATACAAATTATTGAATAAGATCTTCTAAGTTTGCATTTGGGAAGAATTGAAATTGGAGAGAAATTATAGCATTCTCTATAATATTATTTCCTCATAAAAACCAAGTCATCTATAAAAGTATCGTAATATTTTTAAAACAAGCTATTGATTTTCACAACAAATTCTAGTTGGCCTCCAGGCATGAGCTTGCATTCATTTTCTGAGCCCTAATGCATCACAGGTAGTAGACCCCTGACCTTTCAGAAAAACCATTATTTTATCATCACCAGGATCAAAGTAATATGGGAAATTGGGAAAATTCATTATTGTCTTTTTTTTCTGCTAATGAAAAAAGATAAGAGAATCCCAGAAGCTGGGGGTTGGAAGGTGGCTCAGAAGTCATGTAATTCAACTCTGGTCAGAATATGAATGTCTTCTACTAAATCTGAGGCCAATACATAGTGAAATCCCACTTGAAGAGCCCAAGTCAGGGGGAATTCATTGCCTTTGGCACAGCACTCTACTTTGGAATAATAACTCTACCTTCCAATGACTTTAAATATCAGGTATGGCTTCTTTATATCAGTCAGATATTTGTCTTTGCAGACCCCAACCATTGCTCCTTTTTCTTCCCAGGCTCAAGGAAAATAAATCTCGCTTCTTCTCCGCTTGAAAGCTGTTCCCAAACTTAAGGACAGCAATCATGTCCCCACTGTCTTCTCATTTTCATTTTTAACCATACAGACTTCATCAATTCCATCAATAGTGTCTGGTACAGCGTGGCTCTAAGTAATCTTGCTATCATGGTTGCCTTTTTCTGTACTCTACAGGTTTCCATTTTGTTCCTCATAGATGGTACCTTAACTTAAACAAAATAGCCCAGATGTGATCACTTTTCTATAAACTGTTCAAACTGAAAACTATTGAACCTTTAGCGTATCCTATAACATAAATCCATTAATATTTGTATCTGGTCATAAATAAATCTGCATTTGCCTAATTGTATGATCTTTGAGCAAACATTTCCCCATTTCAACTTCACCTTCAACTTCACCTACAGACTTGACATATCCTTTCCTGAAACCTAGATAAACTTTGTCTCTGGATTTTTACTCTGGTTAACTCCCCCCACCCAAAAAAAAGGAAGGGATGTCTTGACCTGGTGTGTCTTGTACACAATGACCCTTTGCTATTTAATTCATACCATATCCCTTTCTAACTGTTTGTCCAGCTTATAAGTCAGTCAGTAAACTTTTAGTAGACACTATAACTTTGTGCTAAGCCCTGGGGACACAAAAAGAAGCAAAAGACAGTTGTGGTCCTTGAAGAATTCCAATGGGGGAATGGAAAAAGCCAACTGAGTTCTGGTTCCTATATTGATAGGAACTGAGGTCAAATTCTCCTACCTCTAGCTTGAAAACTAACTTTACCTTGGTGAAATGCATCCTCTAAGAATGCTCCATTAAATGTTTTATCTTATTTATCTCTTTTTTCAGAGATTTTATGTTAAAATGTTCCATTTTAAACTAAATTTAAAGGTCAAAGGGAATAAAATCACAAAATTCCCAGCCAATAATTTCAAAATCATTTCAAATGTTGAAGTTGTAATGTCAAAGTACAAAGATATTGGTTCTATGTAGTTTTTTCTATTTTAAAGTTTTGTCTTTGAAGCTTTTTTTTCAAATTATATTGCCTTTAGTCATTATGCAGTTTTGAAAGTGTGGCTGTTTCTCCTAAATCAGCATAGTTTCACTTCCAAGGAAACCATCTCTAGTTTTCTGAAGACTTTATTTTAAAATATTTAACATATGGAATAGAAAAGTTTCCAAATCTTATCTGAATGATCATTTCACAGAGCCTCTAAATCTCTGAGGCCCTTATGAACACCTTCCATCTAAGCAGGACACCCCTCTCAAAAGTCCTGGACAAATGGTCATTCAGTTTACACTGGTTTATCTCACTTCACAGGAAAATAACCAATAAATAAACAAGCATTTGTTTGTGCTAACTATGGTCTCTGACTGGGGTAAGAGTGGGGAATTCAATGAAAGGTGAATACAGTTCTTGCCCTCAAGAAGCTTAATTTCTTACACATGACCATGAGTACTTTTGATATTATTGAACCTAAATTTGCTTCTTGGGAAGGATAACTTAGTATTCTTTAGTCATGCTTTCTGGAAACAATTAAAATAAATTAATACCCTCTTCTATTTAAAATCCAGACAGATACTTGAAAATAGCAAGCATCCCTTCCCTTTATCCCAGTGGATAGAGGGCCAGGTCTGGAGTCAGGAAGACATGAGTTCAAATATGACCTGAGATTTTTATTAGCTGTGTGACCTTGGGAAACTCACTTAATCTTGATTGTCTTAGTTTTTTCATTTGTAAAATGAACTGGAGAGGAAAACTGCAAACCATTGTAGTATCTTTTCCAAGAAAACCCCAAATATGGTCAAGAAAAGTCAGTCATGACTGAACAACATAGTAGAGATGACTTTTGAGTTAATGGAGTCCTGGGATTGAATTCCATCTCAGGCACTCATCAGCTGCACATTCACAACTCACTTTAGTTTTATGGGCCTCAGTTTCCTTAAGTTTAAAATGAAGATCATAATATCTAAATCAATGTTTGTTTTAAGAATCAAATAGCAATGGAGGTTAAGTGTTTTATAAACTTTATGGAGTTATATAGCTAAGAGTATCTATGTGGTGCAGTGGATAGAGTACAGTGCTTGCAGTCAGGAAAACCTGAGTTGGAATGTGACTGAAGATACTCACTAGCTATGTGACCCTGGGAAAGTCACTTAACCTCTGTTTGCTTTAATACACTGGAGAAGGAAATAGGAAACCACTCCAGTATCTTTGCCAAGAACTTCAAATGGGGACATGACAAGTTGGAAATCACTGAAAAACAACAATAAATAAGAGATTATTATATTATTATTATTAATGTTATCTTCCTAATTCTGCTTCCAATTATTTTAGTAGAATCCATACAAAATAGCATTAACCTTGATTACAGAAGGTAAATTTTTAAATGTGATTATTTTTTGTGTATCTAAGAAGCAACACAAATTATGGCTTTCATTTCAATATTCCCTCTTGATTTCATGGGCTAATTGAATTAATTATACGATTAATTTTTCATTATACATAGGAACTCCCAAATTGTCAAAGTCTAAGTTTCAGCCTGACTTTGATCTAAGCAGGGAATTATTACCTTTGGTCAATGTATGTTTGCTTTGCTTTTCAGCCATGAATGCTGTATTGTAGGACCCTATTATTAATCAACATCCCATAGGCATATAGTTTATAGAGCTGGAAGAGAACTTTGAGAACAGTTATCCCACTCAGTTGAGAAAACTGAGTCCAAGGGAGAGTAGGCAGCTTGCTTGAGGTCCCATGTGTAGTAGTTATCTTATCCAAGGTTTTTATCCAGCGACTCTAATTCCTAATATTATTCTGTGTCCAAAACTGCCCATTGTGTTGAAATAGAAGTGTATAAGTCAAGAAATACATAATTTTGCTTAAGATGAATTTGCAAGGGAGTACATAAAATTCCATATTTGGCATCAGGAGATCCCTTAGATTCAAAAGGCCTTTTGATAAAAGCTAGAAGTAGGCCTTGGATAAGTTATATAATCTTTGGGAGACTCAGGTTCCTCTCTATAAAATGAGGATAACAATTGTGTGTATCTTATAGGGTTCTTATAAATATGTAATGGCATTATGCACATTAATCACTTTGCAAAATCTTAAATTACTACATATTTTTGAGTCATTAAGGATAAGGGGCTACTTTCCTTTGAAGGGATTTCTCTAGACCAACTACTATATGCAAGAAATTTCTTTAATATTTTAAGCCAGTACCTTCTCTGCAATTGCTAACCTCAGAGAGTTTCATAGAGCATGAAGAAATAACTTGCCCCAGGTCACATGGTTTTTGCATGTCAGAGTCAAAATTTGAACTCAGCCCAACTCTCTAGCCAGTATTACTCACTTCTCAAAGGTGCATTGTTGTTGTTAGGATCAAAGGCGATACAATCAATGCAATTTTTAAAGCTTAAAACACTAAAGAAATATTGATTATTATTTAACTCCTCTAAAGACCTGTCTCTTCTGCTATGAGAGGAGAGATTTGGACTAGATTAAGCTCCTTTCAGTTCTAAATCTAATTAACCTAGATCACTCCAAAAATCTTTATATGTGCTTTATTGATCCAGGGAGCAACTGTGTCTAAAAATAAAAGTCACAAATAACACTGGGAAGGATGAGGAATTGGGGAATAAGGGAAGGAGAGTATTGAACTGTAGGGAGAATGGAACAGAATAGTGGCAACAACAACAAATTTACAGAGAAGCATTAGAGAGAAATCCTGGTGGTCCCTTTATAGGTTCAGTTCAAGCCCGGGCTTTGGGGGAATTAGGGTTTCCTAGCAGTGTGCTGGGCTCAACCTTTTAGGACCTATGCTGATATTTTATGTTCACAAACTTAGAGCTGGGAGGTATCTTAGCGGTTACCCAATTTATTTTTGTTTTGCATTTGGGGGTGGGGGAGGCAGAGAGGATGAGAATCAGAAGATACTAAGAAGCAGACTTTCTATAAATGCCAGGTTATCTAAATGTATGGTATCTGTCCAAAGACTGAACAAAAGTGTATAATGAGAGTTGGGCTGACACAAAGGCAACCCGAACACTTTATTACAACCATGGAATGTCAGAGGACCTTGAACACCGGATCTTAATCTGGTGTCTATGAATTCTAAATGACACTATGGATGAACATGGGGGAGTGTTCTGTGAACACAAGTGGAAAAACACTGCTTTTTTCATAAGACTTACTTCCTTTATAAAATCATATATCTTATTGTATGCTTTTAGAAACATTGTTCTAAGAGGGGTTTTATGACATCAAAGTTCATTAGACTTCCAAAGGGGACCATGACATATAAACACCAGGAATGATCACTACTGGAGAGAAAGGCTTCCAGAATGTTGGGTAGGCAACCATTTATTCGTTTTGTAGCAATAATTACAAGAGGCATAGGATATGAAGAATCAATCAAGAAATTGAGAAATGTAGCTGAATTGCAGTGTTCTTTGCCTGACACAAACATCCCGGCCCTATGTTTATATCATTTTATTTTACTTACTGACTGAGAAAAATAATCCAGGTCAATGCCTCATCTACTTACCTAGACTGTAAGGTCCTTGAATAAATTTTATTTGATGTAATGTTCCCAGTGCTTAGCCCAGTGTTATAGATGTGATAATTTTCCTGTAAGCATATGAGTTTGGTAAATTCCAAACTTTGTACTCCGGGATGTCTGATGTGTAAAGCACAAAGAAGAGCAACACTTATGAAATTATTGCCATGAACTGAATGAGATAAATTGAAAAATTGATGTCAATTCTTGTATTGGTCATTCCTATATAAAGTGGTTTGCCCTCTCTGTGCCTTAAGCTCTGGAAAATCACGCCTGCTTAATAATTTTTCAGTCTGGTAGATCAAGTCATTCTAACTAGTAACTGAACTATTCCAGGGACCTGATTTGGCAGAAAACATTTGAATCGATTGGGGAATAACATTTTTTCTATTATCTTTATCCTCCTTCACTACTGCTCATATGCTCTTTATGGGTTTTGATCTCTATGTTTCAATGATGTTTAATGTTAAAAAAAAACAACAAACCATTTCCAAATTCTAAAACCTTACTTTGAGTATTTTCAATTGGAATCTTGGGCCGGGTTACTGAGTGGGGATAAGGAGTTACTTCATTAATGAAATGCTTTTGTAGAATGAGAAAAAATAGAAGAGATTAATTTACTTATATCATAAATGGTCATCAACCTACTGTCATAGGAGAATACTTCTGGCTAACTATGAGTTATCATATACATTGGACATAGATTAGCAATTTACATAAAATTAGAATGTAGTACAATATTCATGGCATGAACATATAATTTTATCTTTGATTAAGAAGACTATTACAATTTCTTAGTGCCTTCCTTAAGACTATTATGGATAATCATTTTCATTGTATAGTATCTAATCTTTAAATGTGGGGAGTGTAGGAGCGTGGGAAGAGGTGTTTCTGACCCTGGATCCACCAGAGAAGAAGCTGTTTGGAATAATTTCCTAGGACTACTCATTTTCTATTCATCCTCTTTTCATAACAAATGCAGGACAAAAAAATACCTCTTTGTACTTCAAAGCTAAGTTTCTTTTTGCACAACATGCATATATCAAAAGAACTAGGAGTAGGTATTAGCTCTATCTTTTACTAGCTGTGTGACTATAAGCAAATAAATTACCATCACTAAGCCTCAGTTTCCTCATCTGTAAAATGATGATAATAATACTTGAAACCATAGAATTCATAGTTCCTGAACTGAATTGAGGAAAAGATTTTTAAAACAATAATAACAAAAAAATAGAGAATTATATGTAGGTGATGGAAAAATAGTAAGATTTTTTTTTAAATAATCTCATTTCTTTTTAAAGCAATAAATATTTACTGTTTGATGCTTATCTGTAAGCATAGAGCAGCAGCAGCAGCAGGAGAGGAAGGGAAAAGAAAGAAGAGGATCTTGGTCTACAGCCCCCACGACACAACCCGACAGAGCAGGATGCTGGGTTTCTGTTTAGTCCTGGGTCACAGCAGGGGACGGGTACCCTGACGAGTCGTGGGCAGCCCCACGCAGCCTTACACAGTGTCACGAAAGCTTTATACTGCGTGGGAGACAGACATTCAGTCAGCCTCTCCAGACACACAGATATTGTGTGTGAAGGGCAGAGTCCCGAGACAAGACAAAGTAACACGCCCCCTCCTCCCCAGCCTCTACACGGCTGGTAGTGCTGGACTTCCTTCTTTCCTTTCTTGTTCCCGGGTCACTGGGGTAGGCCAGTCATAGCTGGTGTCCTCTGCCCTGCACAGAGCCCCAATACCAAGGGGAGAGGCGTGGAAAGTCTGTGATTCTACAGGCCAAACTGGCTGAGCAGGAGGGGCTGAGACTGGCTGCTCTGCTCTAGATGGGGGTGGGGAAGCCCCTCCTTCCACCAGCTGTGCTTATTCCTGACCCTTAGGGTAGGTTACAACCCAGAACTCAAATGCTGCAGGGACTGGGTCCTCTTCAGTGCCCCTGGGTTTGACTGGGGAGAAGAGCCAAAAGGCAGAAATGCCTTCCACCCCCTGGCCTGGATTGAAGCTGAATAAATAATAGATGAGAGCGGGAGAGAAGAGAGATAGGTGGAATGGTCTCTGTCCTCAGGGGTGTCCAAGAAAGGGGCTGCTGCTGCTGCTCCTGGGGCGTGGGGAGATAATGATTTTACTGTAGGGTCTCCACAAAGGCAGCAAACTCTTTGACGTTCTTCTCGTGCACAGCCAGTTTTTCTGGGAGCGAGTCCAGGTCTTCAGCCATGGACTGAGCCCCAATGTCGATGGAGAGGCTACTCAGCTGTGGGGGATTCTGGAACTCCCGGTAGAAGGTCCCTAAGTCCATGGGCAGAATGTCACCTTTAGAGAAGGCCGGCTTAAAGTCAACCATGACAAAGTCATCGTGTGTGTTTCCGCTGCTGCCCCCACTGGACCCATCGGAGTGTAAGCTGCCTTGGAGAGGAGATTCAGTGTCTGGGGAGGCAGGAGGATTTACCATGGGATCATTATCCTCTAGCTCAAAGTTCTTGGGAGCAAACATGGCAAAGGGGATGTCCAAATTGGTCATTGTTACCTGATCCATTGAATTGTTGACAAGTGCTCCCACTTTCCGAACCAAGATGGCCTCTAGAACGTCATGGGGGGAGCCTCGGCCTTCACTGCTGTTGGATACAGTTTCAGTGTCTTCACTGCTGGAAGGAGTGACTATGTAGTGGGCACCATCGGAAGGGGTAAAGGTTGCCATCTTCTCGTGGTCAGCCTGGGTGCCGTGGGCAGGTTGGCTGGGAGCGAGGGGCACCCCACCTTCCTTCCCTGGAGCCATTAACTGGGATGGAGGGGAAGTCGAGAAAGAGGTGGTGCAAACTTCCTGAGAGTCCTCCACAGAGGGGTATGCTACCCCAACATCCTCCCCCGCTGCCCTGTAGTTGCAGGGGTGCATGGGCGAGGAGCTGGGATAGGGACGGTCCACAAAATGATCAATGACAATCCCCATGATAGGTGGGGTCCTCTCAAACTGTCTGGTGGACATGAAGGCCAGGTTAATTCTGTAGGCACAAGACAAAGTGATGGTGCCCACTGGGGTGCCTACTGTGCCAACTCGGACTGTCTGGAAACCTTCTCCTAAGCCGTTCAACTGTACTTCTCCAAAATATATCCTGTAGAGGATGACATATTCACGGCCCTGTTTCCTGGAGAGTCGGTAGGCTGGTGTCACTCTAGTGATAGCAAGGAGAGACTTCAGCAGTAACGACAGCCTATTGTACACAGTGTAGGAAACTTTAATTTCTTTGTCACACTTTTCATTCATTTCAAGACACCAAATTTCTAGTTCCATGGAATCTCCCTCCAAAGTCTTGAGTGAGATTTCCACGCACATCGACCTTCCCACGGCAGGGAGCTGCCCTGCCAGCGCTTTCTTGGCCTCATGTGTGACCTCTGGGATATCCTTAATGGCTAAGTTGAACCAGTCAGATCCTGTTGGGGAAGATGACGAGCGAGTACAAATCTTTTCTCCCAGCCGTGCCTGGACTATCACTTGGACCGTTTTCAGGGCAAAAAACTTGATAAACTTGTCCAGGTCCTTCCTGTCTTGGGAACTGAGATCAGGGTCCATGGCACACACAGATCTGGGGGGCTCGGGGCTCTCATTCCGGGGCCCCGGGGCGCCTCCTCTGGCCTCGGGCTGGGCCCTGCCGCTGGGCGCCCGGGGTCTCCCTCCTCACGGGCCACGGGGCTCTGCGCCTGCCTCGGCTCAAGGCCAGCCTCCCGTGCTCCCCGGCCTCCACGCTGCGGCTCTCACCGCTTCCCGGTCCGGCCCGTCACGCGCTGCCCCGGCTCCAGCCCCGCGGCCTCCCCAAAATAGTAAGATTTTTAAAAAGAAATCTACATCAGTTTAGATCACTCCATTAGCTTCTGTGTAATTCTGTCTCTCTCTCTCGCTCTGGCTCTCACTCTCTCTCACTACAGATATAGGTATAGTCAGCCTTTATAATTTCAAATTCTCAAAGAACTTTAGAAAAAGTGGCAAAAATAGTTATTTTGCTTTGTACCACTTTTTTTTGTTTGTTTGTTTGTTTTTGCTTTTTGGAGGGCAATTGGGGTTAAGTAACTTGCCCAAGGTCACATGGATAAGTTTTCTTTGTTTGTTTGTTTGTTTGTTTGTTTGTGTTAAGTGTCTGAGGCCGATCCGAACTCAGGTCCTTCTGACTCCAGGGCTGGTGCTCTACTCACTGTGCCACCTAGCCGCCCCCTCTTTGAACCACTTTTGAAAGGATGCCCTGATCATTAATTTCCTTATGTACACATTTGTGTTTGGTCATATAATAGAACATGTTTGAAAACTGCTATATTTAACAAGTCCAAAATTCTTGGTTGTTGAGGCTGATATGAAAAGCTTTTCAGCAGAATATTAACAACACTGTTCTAGGAAACAAGAATCATTTTCTAAGTCTGCATCCTCCTTCCACTCCTACGCCATAGTTGAACCACCCCCCATGCCCCAGTTGCAAAGATTCACATTCACCATCATTTGAAAAAAAATGTCTCTGTACTTGCTATCCAGGGCATTTGTCAAGGTTCCATGTGTCCTGCCAGCGACCCTGACCATTTTGAAGCAGCATGGAGCTATATTTAATCTTTGATGAAACAGATGGAACATGCTTATCTAAATGTATAATGGGCTTGAACTTTAAAACAGAACTTGGAAAAGTCTACACACTCCTTTTAAATAAACTTTGAAGAATGGAGCAAATGTTAAGTGGGGTTCTTCATCACTGTTCTACCCAACCCAAGAACTCTGTCAATTTCCATAGGATGTGAGCTGTATTACCCTAAGAATGAATAGCATGTTTTGTTTAAAAAATCAAGCTTACTCACTCCAGTCTAGGCCTTTGCCAACATCCTGTGTAACTACTGGATTATAGACAGGATGGTTCCCTTGGGAACACAGAATGGTAGAAAAAAGTGGTTCACAAAGAATTGAATGGTTTGAGGTCAGCTGCTCTAAGTTTTTTCTTCATGTTAACATCATTTAACGAATGATATTTGTTTTCCTTCTGTGAGAATTGTTGAAACTTCTGAAGATGGAGACCTTTCTCATATGTTGTTCCACGTGGGGGCCATACTCAGTGTAGATGAATGAATGTGGCAGATAGGAAACCTTAGAAGTCAACATCCCGCCAAAGCTTTAGGTCGGTCTGTGATGAGATCCTACAAGACTATCAGCAGTTGTACAAATGAACACATACATTGCCACCCAAGTGGAAAAAGATGCCTAGAATCACTTTAATATTGGCAATATTTATACCACAAAACAATTCTAATTCAAAACTGTTATATTTTAGATTTTGCAATAATAAGATGCCCCTTCTATGCTATATGACTTCCACAGCAAATGTGGCAAAATAAATATTTTAGAAAAAGACTTTAGTGTCTAACCCATAGTAGGAGCTATGTGCATACTAGCTATTCTGTCAGCCAGTTGTTTCAGAGGGCCTAGGGTGAGAAAAACATAAATTTGAATAAAGACTCAGATACTTTCTAGCTGTGTGACTTTGAACAAGTCAATTAACATTTGTCTTCCCTTACTTCTACAACTGTAATATGGGATTAATAATAGCATCTAACTCCCAGGGTTATATGGGCATCTAGGTGTTACAGTAGAGTGCCAGGTCTGGATTTAGAAAGACTAATCTTCCCAAGTTCAAATCTGTCCTCAGACATTTACTAGTTGTGTAACCCTGGTCAAGTCACAAAGAATCATATACAACTGAAAATGATTGAATAACATCAACCCAGGGTTATTTCGAGGATCACATGATATACTATGGGTAATACACTTACTCTAGAGCCTAGCACATGCTAAGTGCTATGTAAATGCTTCTTCTCCTTCTTTCTCCTTCTTCCTTCTCCTTCCATCACTTTCTTCCTTCTTTCTCCTTCTTCCTTTGCCTTCTTCCATCTCCTTTCTTCTCTTTCTTCCTTCTTCTTTCTTTTCCTTTCTCCTTCTCCCTTCTCTTTCTTCAATCTCCTTCTTCCTTCTCCTTTCTCTTTCTTCCTTCCCTTCTTCCATCTCTTTCTCCCTTCTCCTTTCTCCTTCCTTTGCCTTCTTCCATCTCCTTCTTCCTTCTCCTTCCTTCTTCCATCTCCTTCCTTCTCTTTTTTCTTTCTTCTTCTCTTGCTACTAATTATGGCTAGTTTTATAACCTTAGGAAAATCACTTAAATTCATCTTTTTCATTTGTAAAATAAAAGACTTCAATTAAATTACCTCTAAGATGGCTTTTAAGTGTATACTTAAATGATTTTATAATTATAGATGTATAAATAATCATATCTTACTGTAATTTAGTAATTCTAGTAGGGAAATATCATGATCTCATTATAAATCTCATGATGTTGATGGTCTTTCTCGACAATCTTAGCTAAAATTGTCTTTGGATGTCAAACATACAGTCTGTCACCAAGTCTATACACTCCTAATATCCTCCTCTGATGCATTGTTGTATACTGATGACCCTGAGGCCTTAAGGCACACTTAATGGATTGTGTACTCTGGGAGACTCTATTAAGATATAAAATCCTGATGATGTGTCCATGGATTTCCATTATAAAAGATGGAATAAACTCCAAATTGAAAAGAGGACACAGTGAGTTTATAGCAGCACTAATCTTTGAATATAATTTGAGCATCGGTCCATGAAGGAGATCCATCCTGCTGTATACAGGTAAAATCAATGGGTAGAGGCTAAGAACATCATCTTTGCTCCAAAACATTGAGAGGTAATACTTCTTTGTGCACTTCCAGATTTTCTGGTGGTTCAGAAGCTCAGCACTGAGGAGAGAAGGGGACAAAATGCTATTGCCTATGGATTTTTCAGCTGTTAAAGCTCTAAAAAAAGATGTACAACAGCATTTAATAAAGAAGGTTGTATTGTTGTGGCTGTCCTATTCTCCAAATCCTTTCAGGTTGACAAAATCTCCCAGGACATCTCCAAGAACCCACAGCAAAAATAGCCAAGAGTCCTCTTCAAGTCTTCCCTCATGTCTTCCCTCACTTCTTGCAAATCTGAATACATTCCTGCTATTTATTTGGTTGATTTGCACATGAAAGAACCAGGCAAGGGAAGAATTAAACACACCTAATTGAAGTATTATTTCCATAAGAGATTGCTTTCTCAGACAAAAACCTATGAATTCATGGGAATAAAATGCTTTGAGGAGTGTATTGAATGCCCTTTATCTCTGTCAAAGTGGTTTATTAGTACACTGGCATTTTTAAATTTCTCGGAATCTCTGAAACATCTGTTACTTGTGAAAATGTTTCCGGACATGGAGGGCTAAAATCATAATCTGTAAATATGCCTGTGGCATGGAGGAAGTTAGAGGGGGATCATAATTAGATCTACAGGAATTGATCGAGGGTCTCATAATCTTGGATATAGCTTCCTCAAGTCTAGCTCACAGTCCATCTCTGCCCGAACATTCTGGGAGATTCTTGTCCACGGTACTCCATGACTTTTAGAAATGATCCACCAAACACCTGGAAGTCAGTCTTTGAGTTTCTCTACCATTTCCAGCATACCAAATGTTCCATTGAGGCTGGTTATCAATTAACAATAATTGTAACTACTCAGTGTCTTCCTGTCCTTGTCATATATGTCCTTGGTGATGTTTTTAAATTTATTTTCATGCAATAGATGCTATTGATAAAATGGTGTTTCCTACTTACTTGTGTCATATGATTTTCCTCTGATATTTTTGTCACTTGCAGTTTTTAATTTTCTAATATCAATGTCTTCCACAATTCATGACTATGTAGCAGCCCTAGTATAATATTATTTTAAGGATTTTTGTGAATAATTGATAATAATAATAGTTAACATTCAATTTAAGTTTTGTGAAGTGCTTCATGTCTATTATTTCACTGGATTCTTACAAAAATTCTTGTGAAGTAGGTGCCATTATGATCTATTATTATCTTCATTTCAGACATGCAAGATTGTCAGAGTGAGAGAATTTAAGTGACTTCCCCAAAGACAAACAGTTAGCAAGACTTTGAGGCAAGATTTGAAGTCAGGATTTCCTGACTTTAAATCCAAGAATCTAGAAGGTTTTTAAAACAAGAAAATATAATATATGTATACATGGGTGCCACATGTGTGTATATATGTATGTATGCATATGTGTGTCATACTTTACATTTTAAAAATGATTTTTTATTTCATGTGAGTCTTGCAAGCACATTGTAAGCAGAGGGTCAAGAACACTGCAATAAAATGAAAAAAAAAAGAATCCTGCCCTGTCTCTCCTTGTATGAAATTCTGAGCCACCATGCTCTGAAAAGCTTTCATACCTAAACAGTTGGAAGGGGATAAAAGTCTTCCTGCAAGAGGATTATAGAAGAGCACTCATTTAGATTGATGTGATATGGACAAGTGGAAAGGATTCCACTTTCTTTGTCTGTATATCAGGGTTGTGAAGAATGTAGAGCCTCCAGAGACTTGTCAAACCTAATGACCACTTCTGCTGATGTATGTGATTCCAAATTATTCTGCAAGAGAGAAACCTAGAGAAAACTAGTTGTGACTAAGGAATCTTGGAGACTTTAAGGGCACAGTGACATTTTTATCACTTGGTTATCAAAAGTAAAGGCTTTAGAAATAAAGGTTAATTGGATAAATGAATTGCTTTTTTTCTTTTGTATATCTTATTTTCTTTTCTTAAAATTAATTCTATTGATAGGTTTTGATTTTATATTACCTAAATTTTCCCCATCTCCCCAATCTCTATCCTCCCAGAGAGTCATCTGATATAACAAAGAATATTTTAAGAAAATAAGAAAAAAGTAAAATAAGAGAAAATCATCATCAAAATCAATAAATATAGTGACAAATTATGAAAACATGTGCAATATTTCACAACTGTTGATTTCCCACCTCTATTGATAAAGGGCCCCATATCTCTTTATTGGGGTGATTCTTATTCTTTGTAATTCTGCAAAATCATTTTTTAAAATTTATTTTTGGTGGTTCTTTTTATTTTCATTGTTCTAATCATTGTGGTTTTCTTACCATTTTCTTCACTAGTTACTTGTAATTGATAATCCTCTGTATTCGTCACATTTATCAGTTTAATCATTACCCAGTTAATAGAATAATACAATTTCCAGTTCTTAAATAATACAAAAAGTGTTTCTAAAATATGGTGGTGTTTATGGGAACTTACTTTTGTCAATAACCTCTTTAGGGTATATGACTAGCAATGGAATCTCTGAGTTCAGTAGGGGCATTTGAGCCATTTAATTTTAAGTATAACATACTGATTTCCTTAAATGGTCTTGCTGATTCACAGCTCTACCAACAACGTATTCATGGTAATATGTTCCTATAACCCTCCAGAGTTTTTTATTCCAGTCTTTTGTTGTGTTTGCCAATTTACTGGGTAAGGGGAGTGAATTGCTCTTTAACGTGATAGCATTTGGATATCTAAATCAACTTAAGACACAGGATTAAGAGACCTTGCTAAAGATAAAGTATATAAAATGAAACTTTGTTGAAATTAACTTGTCTTTTACATACATTATACTTAAATATCCAATTTGTAATAATTTAAAGTAAAAATGTGGATTGATTGGAATATAATGAAAATATATATTTGCCATGAAAATGATCAGGTACAATGTAGGAGGAAAGCTATTCATAGAAAAAACCTTTGGTCACCAAGAAAGGATGGCAATAATGAAATTAAATGTCTTAGACACCTTTGTGTAAACACGCAGAATAGATGTAACAAAGAAGATGAACTGCAAGTTTTAAAATAAAGAGGTAAATTCAACCTCAAAAAAATTAGAAAGTTTTGATCAATGTTGTCTTTTGTTATAGGAGAATACATTTAATTAAAAAAGAGCAGACTGATATGTAGAAAATACATAATCATGTGAAGAAAATCATAAAATTGAGGCAATAAATGAAGTGAAAAACTTTGGGGAAGGGATCAGAAGAGGGAGAAATAGATTTATTATTAGCATCATAGCAGCAAACTGGACACCTGAACATGAGGTTAACATATCACAAAACTGATATGAAGACAGAGTATAGTGGAGAAAGTGAACTTGACCTGTTAGGACATGGGATGAAGATTAAGAAAATAATTTCCCTGCTATTTGTACATGTAACTCTTAGTGCTAAGAGCTGTGCAACTGAAATATTGAGACTATCTTTAATGATTATATATATTCACTACATGGAGATAATCACAAGGGCAATAGATAATCTGGATCTAATTTTTGGAATTAGGGAGGAACTTAGTTGTGTAAATGAAAATGAGAAGGAAAATTTTGAAGGAAATGACTATTTCATTAGTTTGTGATGTAAAAAAGAGGGAAATTGTGAAAATGTCATCCTTATTTGGGGTGACAGTGGGGAGAAAATATTTCAGAGTTTGTAGTAAATATATATATATATATATATATATGTAAATATGAAATCATTACCTGATAATCTTCAAAGGAATTTAACCCAAGAGTTATGAGACTATCTCAGAAATTAAATTTTGATGATGATGACCACTATAAATTGAATGCTGTACATGTATGTACTGTGATTTCATTGAACAACTTCAATTTTTATCAAAGCCTATATTGAGACAGAAACAAGAACAAGAAACTTAGGGAAAATAAAAAAGAAAGAATAGAATTCATTGTTAAGAACAGTATCAAGATCTGCAGAATTCAAAACATGGTAACTGTGGTGGGGTCTATAAAGGAAGAGATTATTCTTCAAAGTAGATGAAGTAATGATAATAGATGATGAAGAGAAGGCATAACTATGTAATTCTTACATTACATAGTTTTTTTTTTCTACTAAGAACAATAAAGATTGAAGAGTATCTAAGAAAAAATGGTTAACAAAAGATTGGCATATAAGATAACTGAGATATTAAGAAAGCACACAGTTACCTTCAGTAAATTCAAGTCACCGGACCCAGATATATGTTACAATATGCTAAAGAAAAGTGATAATCATCTCTGAGTTATTGTTGGTTACTGAAACTATTTGGAGAATAAAATAACTAACATAGATGTAGCAGCGGACAAGTCATTTATCATTTCAAAAACAAGTAGAGGGTAGGTTGTTTAAACTATCTGCCTGTGATTGATTTTGACTCTTGGTATGATATGCTCTTAAAGGAATTGTGTACTTTTGGAAACAAAGGTGGTGATTAATAAAAGCAAATATAACTTTGTCAAAAATAGATCATGTCAAACTGACTTTATTTGCTTGTGATCCAGATGAAGGAATGTAAACCAATTAACTATATTTATATTTGGCTTCGGAATTGGTTGAATAACCAGACACAAAGAAGCACTCACATATAATAGACTGGGTAAGACATGATGAAGACTTGTCTATGCTGGATGGATGGTTATTTCTGTAGAGATAAGAGATATGGTGAAGTTAGACATGACATCTTTTGAAGACAGATTGTATTGTTGAGTGAATGCAAGGGAGGAATAGAGAATTATGGTGAGGTTGTAAGTATGTGTATTGGGGTAAATATTAGCCACTGGCCCTAGGACAATAGAAAAGCTGCTGAATTTGCAGTTAGAGGGTCCAGATTTGATTCCTGACTCTCCCATGTTTGATTTTTAGTTTCTTTGTGACCTGAGGCATGTCAGTTTGCCTCTTTTGCAGGTAGGTAGTACAGCAGATGGAGTGCTGGGCCTGGGTTCAGAAAAGCTGAGTTGATATTCAACCCCAGAATTACTACCTGTGTAACCCTTGGAAAGTCACTGAGGTTATGCCTACTTCATTTTCCTCAACTCTGAATTGGGAATAATAATAGCAACTACCTCCAGGGTTGTTATAAGGATCAGTTGAAGTGGTATTTGTAAAGCTCTTAGTTTAGTACCTGGCTCTTAATAGGTGCTTAATAAATGTTGTTTCCTACTCCTTTCTACCTCCCTGGGTCTCATTTTTCTCATTTATCAGTTGAGGGGATTGAACTACATAATGGTCAAGGTCAAATCATCTCCTAAAGGATGATTTTATTATTCCCAAAATCTGTAGTAAGAAGATGCCCTTTTATTCAATTTTCTTCTCTTGACAAATAAGGAAATTTTTTTTTGAAAGTCATGCAAACAGTAACTGGACTAGTTGGTATTTGAACTTGGGTTTTCTGACTCCAGAGTCAGAACTTATTCTACCCTACCTGACTCTCTTAGATAGCAGCAAATAATGAGAACACCTAACAGACAGAATCAACTTGTCTTTTATCTGGATCCCCAGTGCTGAGCACAGTACCCAACACAGAGTAGATGCTGAATAAAAGTTTTCTAAGTTGTGAGATTCAGGTCATCTGGTATGAGCCTCTGCTTCTCATCATGAGGAGAAAATGGGAATTTTATAGCCTATTTGGTACTATTAGCTAGACCTACAATTTCATTGGTTTAGGGCAATTCCAGGTGAAGAAATTTCATCTACCTATTCAAGTTGACACCTTTTCTTCAACTTATTGCATTTGTGAATTGTTTAGAACACCTGGAGGTCACAAAGCCCTGGTCATCTTCCTGGTACCTAGGCCAGCTATCTATCCACTATATCACATGGTCTTTCAGTCCAGCAAGTAAGATTAGTAATATTTTTAGTTTTTATTTTTGTTATCTTTCCCAATTTTTACTTTATCTTCTTTAGAAACATCTTTATATTAATAGACTCTTAAATATTTTTCTTCTATACTTCATGATTGATCATCTTCCAAACTGCATCAGACATTTCTACAGGTAATTACATGTTTTAGCCAATTGCACAATACAAGGTTTGTGGAAGCTTATGGGGTTTACATTCTCAGTGAGACTATGAGTGTGACAGAATATTGTTAGAGGGTATCACTTAGTTGTTACTTAAAAATGCTTGGTGATTGATTAGATGGATCTAAGCCTAGAAGGCTTTCATGCTTGGATAATATTTCTGTTCAGATTCAAAGGATGGTGTCCAATGTAAGGATGTGTGTAAGGATATATAAGAGTGTGCAAACATGGGTAAAGATGTGTGACCCTCACCCCATTCTTCCAAAAGCGGTCTCTTTATGTATAAATTGAATTGAAATGATGTGTCTTTATTATGTTAACAAGGCACAAACATGGCTGTAGGAGGCCTTCCATGCTTGGCTTTATTGGAAGTTTCTGAAGCCCTGATTTACAAGTCCACTTAAACCCCTCTACAAAATTGTAGTCTCATAATTCATAATTATGCAACACTCAGACTATGTGTTCCCATAAACCTATGTAATAGACAATTTTATTATCATTTCTGGTGACATTAATGATCAAGGAATGACTTATGATGTGTCATCAATCAAAAGGCAATCAGGAACTTGGTGCTCGAATGTGGTGGTGACCTAGGAGAATCAGTCATGCTCAGCTACCCTGGGCTACGTTTCACTTAAACTTTTATCTCACTAGAAAAGCTAGAAATAGGAAGGTAGTGAAATACATTTAGAACTGGAAAGGACTTTAGCTGGACTCTATCTAGCTCAGTGCTCTCATTTTATAAATGAGGGAGTGAAATCCAAAACATGACTTTTCCAAGCTCATATAAATATTGCAGAATAAAGAGTATATTTAAATCTAAGTCCTCTGACTTGGCATCTTGTATTGTACTAATTGATCCCATCAGGATAGCCTCTCTCTCGGGGGTGGGGTAGGAAGCAGTCTGGCTGTGTTGCTCAGTTTTAATGGATGAACCATTTCTCCTTTATTTCCTTTCCTTCCCTGTACTGGAGTTCTAAAATGCAGCATGGAGGCTCAAATTGACCAATCTTTTGGGGGAACATATGGGGAAGACAGAGCACATATCTTACTTAAAATATCCTGTATTTGTGAAATATTGATCTGTCCCATGATAGAAATACCATTCAATAACTTGTAAGTAAATAGTTTGTATATATGGTTTATTGACATTCTCATTAGCCATATGAAATTGGTTTCTTTTCTTATTTCCACCAATTCATTCAAATGCCTTTTTTAAACTGTCCTAGGGCCATTAGTCAGAATATTGATTACTGATAGTATTATGATGAAATGTTTTGCATTTATTCAAGTCATAGCATTTTTCTTAAAATGTGAGACTTATCCAGTAACTGGATCAGGGAAAGATTTTCAAGACCAGGTTGCATGAAGTATTTATAAAACTCTTTGGAAAAGTATATTTTTCCTAATGATATCATCTATCTTATGTAAATCTATCTTTATATAGAGTCTTGTGTAAAAGGACATTTGAAGAGAACCATTCAATCGGTTATAAGCACTTATTAATTGCCTACTTTATGGCAGGAGCCATGCTAGAATCTGAGGATAGAAAGACAAATAGTATTCTTTGACATTGAAGAACTTATATCTGACTGCAACACAGGCTATGGTACAGCAATTCCTGTTCTCTCTTACTGAGGAGACGGATCCCTAGAACTCAGCCACTAGATCCGCTTTCAGCCTGAGGATTACCACAGAGGGTTTAAAGTTTGTCTTTCTCATGAATCCCACCCGCACCCTGCCTCCCATAAGTGTGCTCCATTACTGATGATGATTTGATATTAATTAGCCACCCATCCTCAATTAGTTTTTAGAAAGGGGGGGAATATTAATAATGTGATATATTTGGTATAATTTGTGCAAACGTTCCACCTCTTAAAGTCTCTGATACACACTTCCCAGGACACAAGATTCCAAGCGAAATTAGGAACAAGGTTAGAAAGCACATGTGGCAAAGGAATAACTCTTGACCAATCATTGTATGTTTGATAGACTACTTTAGATGTTTCCTTTGGGTATAGTGTAGCTTTCTCTTTGTAGAGCTATAGATATCAATCTGGCATGCCTATAGATGCTGAAAAAGATACTGTTATTTACTATTCCCAGTGATAAAGCTAGGATGCTGATGAAAATATGGGAAATACACTGTACCTCAGATTTTCATGAAATGCTCCTCCAGAGAAGTGGGGTAGGAGATTATTAGGGCTTCTTCCTCTCCCATTATTTATTCACAGTTCAGCTGGAACATTCTCTCCTCTCCTCTTGTTCACATCTCTCAAGCCAAGATGGGCTTGATATTTTATAAACAACTCTTAGATTGTGAACAATTTTCTTCAGACAATTAGGACATGCCTCCTATGAATTGTATCTCCATTTAATTAAGGAACTTTCATACTTAGTCTAAAGTCTGATTGAGACATAGTCTTACCTCATTAAAGAATCTACTTTAAATTTAGTGGGAGTGATTTAATTGATATATTCAATTAAGCCCTATTATCATGACCATTCTCCTCCTCAGAAAGGGCTTCTTCATTAAAATAATAGAATTAAGGCTTTGGAATTTAAAAGGACCTCACAGGCATCTAACCTAACCACTCTACAGAGGAGAAAATTGAGTTAAGATTTGTTAAATGATTTGCCTAAGATCATACTGTCAAAAAGGAACAGAATGGTGACTCACCAAAATATTCTGACTCTAAGTTTTGTGTTCCTTTTGCTGCATCCATGTTCTTTAACCTTCCTCTCTGTTGGATCCATATTGTCTCTTTTTTAAGGTGTTATTTTCTTCAATATTTTGGGGGTCTTCTTTAGCAAGCTGTTGACACTCTTTTCAAGATTTTTGTTGCATCATTCTCATTTCTCTTCCCAATTTTTTCTCTACTTCCCTTACTTGATTTTTCAAAATCCTTCTTGAGCTCCTCCAAGGCCTGTGATCATTCCATATTCTTTTCTTAGAGGCTTTTGATGCACATGTTTTGATTTTGTTATCTTCTTCTGGTTCTATGTTTTGATTTTCTTTGTCACCAAAGAATGATTCTGTAGTGTGATAGCTCTTTCTCTATTTGCTTACCTTGCCTGAAAATTACTTGACTTTTGAGCTGTTTGCCAAGGTAGAATTCTGCTTCCAAAGTGGATAGTTCTGTGTCTCAAATTTCGGGGGTTTTGTGCAGCTGTTGTCAGAGCCCCTTCTAGGCACCTGCCTCAGAACTGTGAGGAAGATGCCCTCTCCACTGCCTCAATAAGCTCTGCTACCCCAGTGCTCTTCCTTACCTCAGGAGTGCCACCCAAGACTGCAACCCAGATCCAAGCAGGGCAAAGCAAGAGAATACTGCCTCAGATCCAGCAAAGAAATTCCTGTAATTGCACTATGGTCAGTTGCTTGGTCCCTCCACTATCTGTGGGCCTGGAGCCCCAGAAGCAGCCACTGTGCTCACTGCTCTCCCTGCTACTGCTGCTGCCACCTTTGTAGCCACCACTACGTCCACTGACCCAGGGGAAGGAGCTGGAACAAGCTCTTCTCTCAACAAATCCAAAAGAGTTTCCTCACTGACCTTTTAGTTTCTTTTTGGCATTTGTGAATTGAGAAGTCTGGAAATTGACACAGTTGCCAGTGATTCAGTCCCCTGAGGTCTGCTCTGGCCTGTCTCTGACATTGCTCTGTGCTGGTGCATCCCATGTAGGACTGCATTCTACTCCCAGCTCAGTGCAATAGACCCTTTCTGTTACCCTGCCAGGCTGTCTTCAGTGGAAGATTTGTTCCTCTCTGTCACTTTGTGGCTTCTGTAGCTCAAAAATTTGTGTAGAGTTATTGGAGGTGGTTGAGGCACAATGACAAGCAAGTTACTGCTTTTACTTTGACATCTTGCCTCCACCCCCTCTCCATATTGTCTCATTAGAGTATTTTCATCCACCGAGATATAGTGAGTGCTATCTCTTTTGTAAATTTCTATTTTTCAGATTGTTAGAAAGCTAATGTATACATACATACATACATAAATACATACATGCCTACCCACATATATATGCAAATGTATATATGTGTGTGTATGTACATCTATGTGTATATGTATGTATATGTGTGCATATATGTTGTTATTGTTTTGCTTTTTTGTATTTTAGATATTCCTTTTATGTACAATTTGTTGAAGGTCAATATTAGGAATGTGGCATCTATGCCAGGTTCAATTTGATAAAATAAAATTCTCTAAAACCTCCTTAAAGCTCTATCTTTTACCAAAGAATGTTTTTCCTGGGTCACCATGGGAACGAGACCCAAGTGTTTACTGAATCTGTCTGACTTAAAAATACATCTTTTCCCAGATGTGCTCAAAAAAATCCCATTGCCTCTCAGCTCTTTGCAGAAATGGTGACCATAACTTTTAGAGACCTTCCTAGATGATAAAACTGGCCTGAGGAGATAATGAAATCAAAGTTCCAAAACATCATTGCCATTATAGTAACAGGACAATTGGAGGGTAACAAAAAGTTGAACAGATTGTGTCCATTTAGACATCCTTCATGTACTACCGCTACACTACCAGGAAAAAAGTTAATACATTTAAATTTGTTTATGATGTTAAATGATTTTCTACATGTATTTTTCTTTTTTAAATTATATTATTAATGCAAGAGTATAATTCTAAACTAGAGATAACAATAATAATACACACTGTTATGTCTATAGCAAGAAACATTAACTGTGAAGTAGCCTCTCAGTTAGCAAGTCCTGGTCTTACTTCTGGCCAATACTGATTGTGTGATCCTACATATAAGTCACTTACCCTATCACTATTCCAGATAATTATTTAAGGGTATTATATTAGAAGTCTAATTAAAGAGTTGCAAATACAAATATCTAACATCACTTATCATCCCAGATATACAAATGTAAAGTTAGACTTCTGTGTCGTTACAGAGAAGTGGAAATAAGTGGAAGCATTTTCCTCGCCAGGAGTTCCACAGATGAATGAAATACCAGATTTAGGACAAAATTATATAACATTTGAAGGTTTTGTGCAAAGGTGCAATCAATTCACACTGCTAAGAGACTAACTCAGCAGCTATCCCCGGAAAATGCCTGCATATTTTATTTTAATTAATCAGTAGGTATTTATTAAGCACCTACTGTGAACCACCATCTACGCCGAGTATTATTGATACAAGTACAAAAAGGGATCAATCCCTTCTCACAGAAAGCTTAAATTATAATAGAGGAGATTAGAAGTACAAATAATATATGTGAATATATGTTCATATATCTATGTATTCACATCCATATACATTTATATGGAATATGTATTGCATAAACACAAACTGAATGAATACAAATCAGTTATATATTGGCATAGTTTAGAAAGGAGGACATTAGGAATTAGTGGGATCAGGAAAGGATTCAGGTAGGAGCTCCATCTTAAAGGAAGATGGGGAATCTATGAGGTAGAAATAAGAATGACATACATTCCAGGAATGGATAATGGCAAGTCTAAAGGTATAGGGATGAGACATGGGATATTATGAGTGAAGAAGAGAGGTAATTTGGTCTAGATTGAGGAGTACAATGTCCAATGGAGCTAAGAATGTATTTTGGAGCTGCATTGTGCAGGGTTTTAAAAGTGAAGAGGAATTTTTGGTAGAATGTTGTCTCTTCCTATGAAAACTGAAGTCATTGAAGGCAGTGATTACTTCATTTTTTTGTCATTCTTTTCACAGAGCCTATCATACAAGCCAGCACACAGCAGGTGCTTAATATGTGCATGCCATTGGGCATTAGATTCCAGAAGACATAGTTTCTGTAGATTATGGGATATCTCTTTAGGGATGGAATTTGAAAGGCTGTGGGGAACAAAGGGTTAAATTTATTCTTCTTAATTGAAGAGGGTGAGAAGTAGTATATATGGGTAGAAATCAAAGATAAATGTTTTTAGAGTCAAAATCGTCAAAGGCTGGGGTGGGGGGGAAGTGGACTTTCTAACAATCGGAGCAATCCTAAATAATGATAGTCTGCCCTGAGAATAGAGAATAGGACTTTCCCTCACTAGAGTGTTTCAAGTAAAATATGAATAATCTATTAATTAATACTTATGTATGTACCTACCTATATAGAGAGAGATATACGTACATGGGTATTTACTATGTACCAAGCTCTGTGTAAGACCAAGGTGATAGTAATATAAAAACATAAAAGTCTCTGGCCTCAGGGAAGTTTCATTCTGTCAGGGAAAACTATTAAAACCTTAATTAATGTCACAGAAGGCAAAGATACCTTTATAGGATCAGACAATCAATTAAATCTATCAACAGAGTAAATTAAATATTAGGAAGATTTCTATTATCTTGTCACAGTCAAATTGACATGACTGTGGAACTTCAAGCTCCCAGATGAAGTCAGATGATACCACACTGGAAACATCTTGTAATTGGCTAAAACAATCAGATCTACCTTTGGGACTATGCATAAAATAGCAACAATTCTCTACAAAACACTAGACCTATGGTATAGTGCTAGAACTTCAATTCAGATGATAACTAGTGGGCAGAAGAGAGACCTTTTTTTCCCTTTTTCAATCCTGCTTTCCTCAGCACACAATGATCATGTGACTGGAAAGACTGATCCAATAGGAGAAAAAAATATCTAAAATCAGGTATAGAGAAACATAATAATGATACACTTAGCATAAACATGGACAAAAGATGGAAACAAATCGAGCAACATAGTCACGTATAAAATTAACAGCATCAAGAAGTATGTCCCTAATGAGCCAAAAAAGCTTTCAAGGGTAAAGCAAGGAAGGAAATAAGGAAGGAGGAAGGAAGAAAGGAAGGAAGGAAGGACGGAAGGAAATAAGGAAAGAAGGAAGGAAGGAAGGAAGGAAATAAGGAAGGAAGGAAGGACTTCCAGTAACCAGAAATTGTCAATTTAACCTTTGGCCATACTTGGTTCCTTACCTTTGTGTTCAAATTTGAGTCCACTCTTCTCATTAACCTATTTGTATTTATGGGGAGAGTGTGCTCTGAGCTCTGTTCTTGCTTTACTATATTAACAAAAACCAATTTTCTAAAAACTAATTTAATTTAATTCTGTCTGACTAATGTTAATTGGAAGGCTTGGGAGGAGAAGGACCAAGGATTCAGTTCTTCAGATTTACCTGTAGAGCCCTGAGAAAAGTGTTCATCATTACAGGCTCTGGGGACTTAGCCCCATCATGCAGATGAGATTTAGAAAAGTGGCTCTGAAGGACTGCTACAGGAGTAAATACAAAACATAAACCACATTAATTGAAGAAAATGTTCAGGAGAATGGACAGGAGATACTAGAAGCTGTCAAGGGAGAGGAAGAAATGAAAAAAGGCCTTACAAAATGGATCACTCTCAAATTAAACTTTAAAGGAAGCTAAGAATCCAAAAAAGCAGAGGAATTTTAGAAAAATTAATGAGCCCAAAAAGAAAACAAAACAGAAAACAAATGGAGATGTAATATGAATGGTCATGTGTGAGGACTATTATGTAAGCCAGTTTGGTTGGAATGTAGAATATTCTAAAGGAAGTACCATGTAATATAACCTTGGAAAGGTTCATCAAAGCCTCATCATGGAGGGCTATAAACGTCTTAGAGAGGAGTCTGTATTTTGTCCTAGAGACAATAAGGAGACAAGAGAGCTTCTTAAGCAGAGCAGAAAGATGGCCAACTTTTGTTTAATTTTTTTTTTTCTTATTGACATTATCTACTTCTAAAGATGAAATAGAGCTTGAATGGATAGGTAACATACTAGATTACAAAGTCATGATTGAAAATGATCTTGAAATGTGAGAATATTTAATGCAAAGTAATTTAGTCTCCAACTTATGAAAACCTGGGTTCTATCCTGCTGCTGACTGAGAAAAGCTATGTGATCTTGGAAAAGTCATTGACTTCTCAGTGTCTTAGGCAACACTTTATGATTAATCCTGCTAACCAGATGTTTATCTGCTCTGTAACAATCGAATCTAGGAGTCTCCTCTTCTAAAGATATCACAGATCCAGATGCCTCACCCCTACATGAATCAATCAGTGGTAATATATGAGTTTAAGAAAGTCAACTCCATAAGAAGTCAGAAGACATAACAAGACATCATTGGGGGTGGTGTATCTTAATGGATTGTGATGTCAGTATGCATCAACATTTTTTTTTGCATTTTAGTCCGTGTTAAGAGAGGCAAAGGGTTCTGGACTAAGGAGGCAATAGATTCATTGTGTTCTGCTTTGTTAAAATACCAGAGTGTCACATTTAGTTGTGTTACATTTGTAGAAAGACATTGAAAAGCGTTTTGAAAGCTTTAAAAGCAGGACAACCATAGTTGTGATGGGCCTCCAGATAATATCAGAAGATGATCAGTTGAAGAAAAAGAAAATTATTTAAATTGGAGACAGTGTGATGAGTTTGGTGTGAAGATATGACATGATATCTGCCCTTAGGTTATTGAAGGGTTATCTCATGGAAGAGGGAGTAGGATTGTTTGGCTCAATCTCAAAGTATAAAATTGGGAAAGAGGGGTAGAAGGTGAATAGAGGCTACTTTAAACTTGATACAGAGATAACTGCCTAATACTTAGTTTTCTAAAAAGAAATGGTCTGCCTGGAGCAGGATACTAGGGGGCGTGGGAGCCTTTCTTTTCACTCTAGATGTTAGATCTAAAGTTGTATGGATACTTTGTTGGGAAGTGTAGAAAAAGTCCTCCTCATATTCTGGTTGGACTAGATGTTCTTAGAATTTCTTCCATCTCTGATATAGCTCTGTTTAGAGGATGTAAAGTAAAATTAGGAACTTAAATAAAGATATTAACCTATTGAGACCATTTATTCTAAACACCTCATATTACAAACGAGCAAAGTGATTCCTAGAGATGTTAACCATCTTTCCAAAAGCCATGAGGTACAGGAAAAACTGGATTTGAACTTGTTTTCTAATTCCAGACTTGATGCCTGTTTTCCTTCTTGACTTTCCTTGTAGAGTTAAATTTGGAGATTTCCTAGAACCCATGCAGAAACAGGCATCATAATAAAATTTTTATCATGGAAACAAGTTGCATTTTCCCTCCCATCATATTATCTGAATAATTCTTATTGAAATATTTAGATAGAAAATTTAACAAGTAATGAACCGAAAAGAAATCATATAATTAATCTTCACTAAAAACAAACAAAAACAAAACAAAAACAAAAACAAAAAACCAACAACAAAAAACAAACCCTCTTAATGAAATGTGCTTTATTGACTTTTAAATAAGTGACAACAGCTATTATAAGTACAGTCAAGATTTATCTGTTTAATTTTTAGTTTCTTCAGAAAAAGGAGGGGGCAGTTAGGTGTTGCAGTTCAAATCGGGTCTCAGATAGGACACATTTACTGGCTGTGTGACCTTGGCCAAGTCATTTAACCCCAATTGCCTTGCATTCCCCCCTCTAAAAAGAAAGAAAAAGAAAAAAGAAAAAAATAGATGATGCTAGCTTTACCATGTATTAATTCAGTGATAGTGGACATATAATTTTTGTTTTTTGCAACTGAGTTGAAGAGAAATTATGTGTTCTGACTATTAAGGTGACACAGTTTTCATCTTATGATTTATATCATTGCAGTGTAAATGTTGTTTTTCACTGTTAAATGTGGTGAAAATTTTGTTCAAACTTTTATTTTCAAAAATATCTCTTTATCTGATGCTTCTAAGATGACAAATTTAGATCTGACAAGTAACCTGTAGTTCACCTAATCTAACTCCTTCATTTTACAGATGAGGAAACTTAAAACCATAAAGATTAAACATTTTACCTCACTCACAAAGGTAATAATTGTATTTAAGTTGCAGAGGCAAAATTACATTCCCATTCCTTTGAATTTAAAGACTTTTCTTATTGCTGTGCAGTTAATATTCTCCTTTTCAACTCTGGAACAAGTTGATTTCTACTTTGTCTTTGATACCCCATTCCCATTTATATTGTGGTATATATATATATATATAAACATATGTATGTTTTTTTGCCTTTTGGAGGGCAATTGGGGTTAAGTAACTTGCCCAAGGTCACACAGCTAGGTTTTTGTTTTTTGTGTGTGTTAAGTGTCTCAGGCCGGATCCAAACTCAGGACCTTCTGACTCCAAGGCCGATGCTCTACTCACTGTGCCACCTAGCCGCCCCTGTGGTATATTTCTGAGTAATATGCACATCTATGTTTTTCATTAAATGTGAGGAACCTTTCACAACTCCAAAACAACTTACACAGGTTTCTGAGACAACAAATACAACATGCTTTATAAGCTTCATATATTAATGACTCATTTTCATTAAAGTGAAATTATGCTAAATGAATTATATTTTTTAATTTGCTCTCATTAAAATACCAGTTCTCTTCTGTTTTATGAGTGAAATGGTTTCAAATCAGCTCGTGATAAATTTCCAGTAGAAAATACTTGAAATTATATATTTCCATTACAGAAAAAAATAGTACATGAAATAATTGTGTCAATCTGCATTTCATTGCCCCCATGAAGCAGACATAGGAATCTATAAAATTAGCAATTTGGCTAAAATTTTCACTATTCTCAAACTGCCTTGGTATTTTAAATTTTATGCAAAAAAATGAATCCTTATTTTCCTCCTTTTGTTATTGTTTTTAACATTTAAATAAACTGGTCTCTTTCTACATATCTTCACTTAAGAACATCTCTATTTTGAGTCTTATTGCCTGTATGGAAATTTCCTCATTTCTTACATGGAAATAATAACAAAAGCATTACTTACATGAATAAGGCTTTTAGGAGGAGTGAGATCCCAATGTGACATTAGATGTGTGTGTGTGTGTGTGTGTGTGTGTGTGTGTGTGTGTGTGTGTGAATTGGAGATAATCTCAGAGGGAATGCATTAGTGTTTAACAATAAGGATCATTGGGAAAGATTTTTTCAAGATGGTATTTTACCTAAGACTTGGAGGAAGACAGGAAGTGGATAATAGGAATGAGAGAGATTCAGACCTAAGAGAAAGCCAATGAAATGTCAAGTAGTGAGGAAGACAGTGTCATTGGAACACAATGGGGGTGAGCAATGTCCAAGAATGCTGACAAGGTGGGAAGCTATTAAATTAGAAAGGATTTTGAACTCCAAAAAGAGGTTTCTGAATTTGATCCTGGAGATGGTAGAAAGTCGAAGTAATCTGTTGAATAGTGGATTGATTACATGGGAAGACGATCAACTTTAATCTCCTTTCTGTAGTCAACATTTGTTTGTTCCTCACAGCAGGACATCTTCTGGTATGTTGACTTTGGATTGGCTGTACTCCATTATTTAAATGTGCTCCATTCATATCTCTACCTCCTAGCATCCTTCTCATCCTTTAAGAGACCACTTAGGCAACATTTTCTGCATGAAGGTTTGACTGTTCCTCTCAACTACTATGTAAATATGAATGTATATGTGTGGCTATGCATGTATATATATATATACATATATGTGTGTGTGTGTGTGGTTTTGCATATGTATATACATAAACATACATCTATTAAATTTATGGTATAAATGTCAATGGTGTATATATCTATATATACACACATACATACATACACATGGATATATATGTATATATTTATGTATAATATATACTTGTCTCCTTCTTTAGTTTTAGTATTTTTTTTTTTAAATTTTGCATCTTTACTACCCAGTTCAGTAATCTGGAACACAGCAATAATGATAGGTACAATAACTCAGAGTTCTATAGCATTTCCTATGTGCTGGGCACTGTGCTAAGCATTTTATAATTATGATCACATTTGATCCTCACAACAACCCTTAGAGTACTGTGGATCAGTGTTTAACAAAGAGAAAAAGGAAATCCTCATCATTGGGTTCTATTTCTTTTCTCACAGGGCTCACCAGGGGAATTTGGAGTTGATGTTTCATCTTTAGCATTCCATTTTCCATTTTGTTTCTTTTTCATGCAATGGAATAATATCATTGTGTGTCTTATGCTGACCTGTCTCCCTCTGAGCTATGGGAAAAGGTGCTGTTATGATCCCAATTTCACAGATGAGGAAACTGAGGTAAAGAGGTGATAAATGACTTGTTCCAGGTTATATAACTAGTAATTGACTGGGGCAGGATTAGATCGCAGGTCTTCCTGTCTCCATGGCTGGTGCTGGATCCTCTGTGCCAACTTGATGGCCCAGAGTAAGTACTCAAAGAATTCTTTCTGATTGGTTGATTAAAGGAGTCCTACATAAACTAGCTGTGTAAGCTTGTAGAAGTCACTAAACATTTCTAAACCTCAGTTTCTCCAATTATTAATTTAACTTATGCTTATCCTACCTAACTCACAAGTCTAATGGGAGGAAATCCCATTGACAATGCTATGTTATCTTTGAACTGATACCTACTGTGTAATGAAAATAAGAAGTGGCACTAAAAGTGCCTGAAATTGAATTCTGATGTTTATACTTACTAGCTCTATTACCTTCGGCAATGTTTTTCACTTCTCCAGGACTCAGAGTTCTCATCTGCACAATGAGGGGTTGTACCAAAAGACCTCTAAGAACCCTTTGTGCTCTCAGTCTATGAAATTATGATCTATTAGTTTTAAAATATCCATTAAGCAATTAATCAGCCAACAACCATTCATTAAGTGCTTGTTATGTGCTAGGAATCATAATAATTGTTGGGAAAACACACACAAATGTGAAATAAAATCTAAATGCCAGAAATTTATATTCTATTTTCATTCATAATTGAATATTGTGATTTAAAGTAAGGGGTGAAAAACAGTTTGACAGCATACTGGATAGAGTGCTGGGTAGACTTATCTCCCTGAGTTCAAATCTGGTCTCAGACACTTACTAGGTGTATGACCGTAGGTGAGTCACTTGCCCATCTTTGTTGCAATTTTATTCATCTCCAAAAAGAACTAGAGAAATAAATGACAAATTACTCCAATATCTTTGCCAAGAAAATCCCAGATATATTCACAAAGAGTCAGACACAACTAGAAATGAATGAACAGCAACAAGAGAATGGGTGAAGTTGCATATTAAACTGCAGATGGGAAATGCCTAAATATCACTTAATTAGGAAGCTTCCCATAATCCCCATGAATATATGCAGTTTTTCCACTATGGAATATAATAATTCATCTTCTTAGTACTGCAAAAGAAGGGTGATATTTCTTTAGTCTGTCCAAGTTCTGGGCATGAATGTAAGGAATTCATATTTTGCTGTAATTCCTAAAGTAAAGATAATGACAAGGTCTAAGTAGCAGTAGGGGTTGAGACTGAAGGATGACTACAGAGAATCATAAAATGCTATAAATCTGACTGGTGATATTCCACTTAGCAAATTTGAATTACTTAAATTATTTTGGAGTAAGCCAAATGTAGTAGCAACAATAATGGAAAGCTCTAGTATTTTAAAAAATGGTGGTTTACTATTCCTTTTTCTTTATCTGAAAATTGTTCTTGCAATATCTATCCCAATTAAAAATGTTTAAAAATTTAAAACAAAATGATGATTTAACATGATGAGGACCAGTCTTGACCTTATCCTGAAATCTGAAAGGGGACCCTGAAAAATTGCCTTGATGAAAAAGTATGGAAAATAAGCAAGAGACTTTTTGAATTGGAACTTTCACCTGAGGAAGTTGAGAAGAGTAAGTGAATCTGATTCCTGTTTAAAGCACGAAATCGGTAGTTTGCAGAGTAGGACAGAATGACTCCTAATGAGCTATAAAATTTTTACAATGCCAACAATCAGTGACCTCTAAGTGGTGGGTGATTTTGTTTATTTTAAGGACCACTGGGAGACGGCAGACAATAAAGACAAATGGAACTGTCAAACCCTAACTGGCACCATGGATCAGCATTAAATAAATAGGAAGAGGAAATCCTTATAATTGGGTTCCATCTCTTTGTTCAGAGTGCTCAGTAGGGGAATTCGGAGTTGGCAGGCAACTGATGTTCCATCCTTAGTGTTACATTTTATTTTTTGTTTCTTGTTCATGCCATGGAATAACATCAATGTGTGTCTAAAGATGACCTTTCTCCCTTTGAGCTTACTGTGCTCTGAAGACATCATTATGATAGTTGTCACTAAATCTCTTCATAACAAGAGGGAGTATGATGGATTTTTACCTGAGTATTCATACAGTTCTTCAAGCCATCAATTCTGCATTGTTGGGGGGAAAGGGTTGGGTGCATGGGCATCTCTAGTCTTCCTGATTTTAATCTTGCTACTGGACCCAGATGCCTACAGAGGACAAAGTGAGGCCGCTGACTTTGCACAGCCCTGCCTCACTTAAATCTAATTCAGTGCCAAATTAGGGCATCACTTTCCTGATGCCATGGTCTTCTTTGAGAAAATAGGACAAGGGCAACTAGGTGGTGCATGGAATAGAGTGCAGGCCCTGGAATCAGGAGAACCTGAGGTCAAATCCGGCCTCAGACACTTAACACAAAAATTAGCTGTGTGACCTTGGGCAACTCAACCCCAATTGCCCTCCAAAAAGTGTGTGTGTGTGTGTGTGTGTGTATGTGTATACACTTTATATTTATGGAGAGAGAGAGAGAGAGAGAGAGAGAGAGAGAGAGAGAGAGAGAGAGAGAGAGAGAGAGAACAGACAAACATATACTGGGAAGGCAGGGCCGTGAGCAGTGTATGTACTTTTAAGTATTTCACCTGGTAGGATAAAAGTTATCATCATCCTAGGATCTAGAGTAAGAAATATTATGGAGTGTAATATTGTTGTTTTGTAGACCCAGAAACTTTGGCTTACAGAGAACATTACACATAACCAAGACTCCAGACCCAAACCCACTAAGTGGTACATTAGACAGAACAGACTGATTAAAAAGAAAAAGGAGTGACTCAAAGAGAGTGACTGTACTTTAGACTGAGAAGTCTGGTCACTGTGGTTACAATACAAATATCCCACCTTTATACACAGGACCTCCCTGTAAATGCACACATGTGAGGGTGTGCACAATCACTCACCATCTACTTTTACATTTGTTATTTTCTTCCTTTATTCTTTCCTTTCTTCCTTTGCTCACATATTCTTTACTGTTTCCATTATACAATGAATGCAAGACCTTTATGACAAATATAACTGGCGTGTATATGTGTGTTTTTGTGTGCCTTGGATTGGTGAGGTCTGTAATAATAATGACATTTGATTAAGCAACTGCTCTAATGAAGATCAACAACAAATCATTCCTAAGATAAAATCTTTCTTGCCTCATGCACCAAGTTAAAGGGTAAATTTTCCAAACTATACTCTTGGTATGTGTCCAAGGGATGTTTTGAAGAAGCAGGTATACTTGTATCTAAGACTAGCCCTCCATCCACTAGGATCATGCCTTCTCTCTAATAGCATGTTCCACATTATTCCGGGAATTCAAGTTAAGCACACTGGCCAGATATCAGTTGTTGAGGGTTGATTTTTAATATAATGCTAAAATTCCACGTTGAATAATGGGTGATAAAAATTAGCTTAAAATACACACACACCCACACCCACACATACAGAAAATAATTTGGGGGAATGGAGTAGGAAGTGGTAAGAATGAGGGGAAGATCAAGAAAGTTCATAAGTAAGATATGGCATTTGAGATGAATCTTAAAGTGAGCTAGGGATTTCAAGATGTTAAACAGCGTAAGATAACCTCTCCAGGCATGGAGTCAGCCTGTACAAAGAAAAATAGCAGGGGATGGAGTATTGTATGCAAGGATCAGCAAGTAGACCTCTGTGACTATAAGAACAGAAACAACAATAATATTAATGTTATTAATAACAATAAGCACAAGAAATATGAGATGAATAATGTCCTCATAACATTCCAAAAATTGTGCAGTGTTTTTAGAGACTCCCAAAACAAATAAAAAGTCCTATAGACAAAGGGGCCCATCTTTTTTACATAATTAATTGCCGATGATACTTTATATCTATGTCTGACAGGAATAATAGAGACTACCATGGAGCAAGTTTGCAAAACACTTTCCAGGCTTTATCTGTGCTGATGCTCACAAAGGAGCTATGGAGACAGAGGGAGAGAATCTGATCTGTCATTTTGCTCTTAGAGATCATAAGGGGGTGACTCCTTTCCAAAGTTTCTAGCCCCTTAAGCCTCATTAAATCTTCAGAGCTTTCCTGTATTCCCTCAGCAATCCACCCCTACAGCATTCCATTCTAACAGGAGCACCAAGTTCATTCAGATCCTTTGAATATTGTGCTTCTTGATTTGCAAATATACATGCATTTTGGTAGACAGTTTGATAATGTGAATTACTCTTAAAATATAGATTAACAGGGGGGAAGAGTCAAGGTGGTGGAGTAGTAACATCATTTCTGCAGGACTCCGGCCCACACCACTTCAAATTTATGTAAAATGGGACTCTGAACAAACTCTGGAGCTCCAAAACCCACAAAATGACACAGAGAAGCTAACTTCCCACTGAGGACAGTCCAGCTCAGCACTCTGGGAGCTGAGCCAGGCCTGCTTGAGTCTGAGATATTAGCCCCAGGTCGGCCTGATAAACAGCCAGCTGGAAGGACTCCAAAACACCAGCAGCTGTGGTGTTTCCATAATTGCCAACACATAGATGCCAAGGACAAAGTGAGAGGTCAGTACAGTATGGACTTTGGGACTTGTTAGTTGGGAGAGCGCATTGGCCTTTTTCCCTGGGGGTGAGAAGCCCCTAAGTAGCCTCAGCACAGCCTGCCATGTTGCAGATTCAGGTCCTGGCCTACAAACTGTAGGGGGATCTGGCAATCAGTTGGGCCCGGGGTTGGGGGGAGATTGCTGTTGCTTTAACCTTCTTGGATCTGGATTGCAATGTGGGATGGAGTTCTTGGGGTGTGTGATCAGCTTGTCAGATCTAGTAGAGGCTTCAGAGAGGGCACCCAGCCAATACCTCTGGCAGCTGCGAAAACCGCAGCATTTGGACAGAAGCTCCCTTGGCTGGTGGCAGAGTCCTACTGTGGCAACAAGCCCAAAACTCAAGTAATTGAGTGGCAACATGCCTAGGAAAAGGAAACAAAATAAATAGAAAAATTCAACATTAGACTCCTACTTTGGGGGCAAGGAGGATCAAAGCATTGAGAAGAGGAAGACTGGAAGATCAGAACTCCTGCACCAAAAGCCCCAAATGGAAATATGAGCTGGTTACAAGCCATAGAAGACCTGAAGAAGCAGATAAGAGAAGTGGAGGAAGAATTGGGAAGAGAAATGAGAAAGATGCAAGAAAACTATTAAATGAGAATCAACAGCCTGACTGAGGAAAATAACACCTTAAAAATAGACTAACTCAAATGGCAAAAGAGGCTCAAAAATTCAATGAAGAGAAGAATGCCTTAAAAAGCCAAATTTGCCATGGAAAAAGAATCTCAAAAGTTCACTGAGGAGAATCATTCCTTCAGAATTAGACTGGAGCAAATGGAAGTTAGTGACTTTATGAGAAACCAAGATGCTGTTAAGCAGATCCAAACAAATGAAAGAATAGAGGGCAAAGTGAAATATCTCATGGGAAAAACCACTGACCTGGATAGATCCAGGAGAGATCATTTAAAAATTGTTGGGCTACCTGAAAGCCATGAACAAAGAAAGGACCTAGAAATCATCCTCCAACATATTCTCAAGGAAAACTTCCCTGATGTTTTAAAACCAGAGGGCAAAATAGAATTTGAAAGAATCCACAGATTACCTCCTGAAAAAGATCCCAAAAAGAAAATTCCTAGGAATATTACAGCCAAGTTCCAGAGTTCCCAAATCAAGGAGAAAATATTACAAGCAGCCAGGAAGAAACAATTTCAAAATTGTGGAAACACAATCAGGATAGCCCAGGATCTGGCAGCTTCTACACTGAGGGATAGCAGGGCTTGGAATATGATATCCCAGAGGGCAAAGGAGCTGGGATTAAAACCAAGAATCACGTACCCAGCAAAACTGAGTGTTTTGTTTCAGGGCAAAATATGGTCATTCAGTGGAATAGAGGACTTTCAAGAATTCTTGAGGAAAATACCAGAGTTGAATAGAAGATTTGACATTCAGATACAAGAAGAAAGAAATTCTTGAGAAGGTAAAGAGGGAAAATAAATCATAATGAACTTATCTAAGTTGAACTATTTATATTCCTACATGGAAAAAACAATAACTGTAACTGATTAAACTTTTCTCAGTATGAAAATAGTTGAAGAAGGGTATATGGGCATATGAATACATATGTGAATGTATCTATATATGCTTACAGGTATACATAGATAGAGGGCACAGGTCAAATTTAATAGGAAGGGATGTTACTTAAAAGGTGAAATTAAGAGGTGAGAGAGGAATATAACAAGAGGAGATGGGGAGAGACAGAATGGGGTATATCTCATATAGAAGAGGAAAGGGAAAATGGTTACTAGGGAGGGGAAAAACAGGAAGGCAAAAAGGCAAAACCTTATTTTCATTGAATTTGGCTCAGGGAAAGAATGGCATACATACTAAATAGGATATCCTACACTACAGGTGAGTAGGTGGTAAGGGGATGAGAATGGGGATGATGGAAAGGAGGATGGGAGAGAAAGGGGGAAGGGAAGTTGGAAGTACCCACTTTTGAAAAGGGACAGGATCAAAGTAAGGAATAGACCCAAGTGGGAGGTGTGATAGGAGGGAGGGAAATACAGTCCGTCTTTTACAATATATCTACTTTGGTAACATTTTGCATAGGTACACATATATAACATATACTGAATTGCTTATCTTCCCAGTAAGTGTGGGTGACAAGGGAGGAAGGGAATGAATCTGGAATTCAAAGTTTTAAAATCAAATGCTTAAATATATATATATATATATATATATATTATTATTATTAATACTATTTTACATATTATTCGGAAATAAGGTATACAGTCATTGGGGTAACAGAGATTTACCTTGCCCTATTGAAAAAATTCGAAGGGGTTATGGGAGAAGATATTGGAGAGAGCAGATGGTTTAAGGGGATATCCAGTGGGACTGCTATTCTGGCGTGGGGGGCAGGGAAAATGGGGAAAATACTGCAACTCAAAATCTGATAGAAATGAATGATGTAAACAAGAAACTAACCAAAATATTGAATAAATCTGACATTACAGAATGTGTAAAGCACTAAGATTTTTGAAACTGTTTTAAGTGTTCCAAATTCATATTCCCCCACCTCTGCAGAGAAGGGAAGAGATGTATTTTTCTCTTTCTTCTTTGAGACAAACCAAGATCATAATTTCACAGCAAAACATATATATATATATATATTTGTATATAGGTAGCATCTGTTTTATATATCACATATTCTATATTTCTATGCACAGGCAGAAATATATATACATGCAATATGCATATACATGTATTGTGTTTGCATGTGCATGAATGTGCTTATATGTTTACAATACAATGAAAGGATCTTGGTTCAAGAACCATTTGTTGGCACTCTCTACCTTTGCCACCTTGGTAAGTTGCTACATCATTTCAACCTCCTGGGTCATTTGGACTCAGTGAATTCTAATGTCTTTTCCAGGCTCTGAACAATAGTCCTAAGGCTGAAAATTAAACCGAAGAGTTAGTATGTCATATCAGGAACAGGCTAGGCACATGTGTCTTTTTTAATGTCTCTAATATTTATACTGCACTTGAAGATTCAGGCTGCAATCTCCCTTCAGCTAATCAAATGTTTTCATCACCATCTACATTTAATTTTTGTATCATACCTGTTTCAAGGACACATATAGGCAACAAATCCAGCCATGTTTCCTCCAGAGCTGGACTGTAAGTCTTGAATGTGCTATAACTGACTTGCCCTTAAACTAGTCTACCTTGTCCAAGTGAGCACTGAGCCTCTTACTAATAGGAGAACTAAAAGACTCTTTATTCATTCCTTTTTTAAAAAAAATTAAATATGGATTTCCTCTCCCAGTACACACAGATTTTTCTAGGGAGCATCCAGTAAAGTCTAGAATTGTATGATAGAATGAAAGCAAGATTTGAAGTCACAATAAGAAGCAGCCACACTGCAATATATGTGGCAGAAGGTTATCACAGACTATACACTTAGAGCTGGCAGGGACCTCAGAAGCCATCAAGGTCAATGGCTGTAGCAAAATAGTAGTAATAGAAGCTAGGGTTTATATAGAATGATTAAGGAATCAAAGACTAGCCCTAATGGAGATAGACTAAAAGCATCTTTTCATTTTTCCTCCACTGTGATTATAGTAGCTAAAGCAGTTTCACATCTGCTAAATCTTCATTTTCCAAGCTTGAAAGTATTGACTTTTCAGCTCTGTAATTCACTTCTGATTTATCATAAAATATTCCTCTCCAGGAGGAAAAAACATGACAAGTATTTTGATTGTCAGTTGATTACAGTTATACTTGTTTGAAACTCTTGACAAATGTCTTCAGACACATCAGTCATCATGGTTTAATCAGCCTTTTGTATCTATATGGAAACTTCCAAGTGCTTATGCTTTATCATGATTGAGAAGTTCCTCAAGAATTTTTAGAGCATCTGATTAGATTTTATGACATCCTTTTCTCTAATTACCCCTCCTATCTCACCTCCGGCAGTTCTGTCACCTTCACTAGTTGTACTCATACATTGTTGGTGATGTTGTAAATTCATTGGTTGATTGTTGTCTTCCATTCTTGAAAGTACCAAAATGACATCCCTTTGTTGGACTAAAGGTATATTGTGTCTGACTGTGGCTGATCAAATTAACATGAGTTTGGAATACTCTATGACAGATTAGTTACAACCATCCCATATATATATTTAGGGTGGAAATGCCTCAAAATTTCTTCATCTCCCATTTCTTTTGAGCTACTGCAATTCCACTTTGCTCATAGAGCAAGCCTTTGATGCAGGCATTCCATTCTGGGTCATCCTGTGCTAGTATTTCCATGCCATGAACTTGATTCCAAAGTTCTTCAGAGAGACCTTGAGGATGTCCCTGTATTGGTTCTTTTGACCACATGTGAGTGCCTTCCTTGTGTGAGTTCTCCATAAAATAGTCTTTCAGAAAAACATATGTTTGGCATTCTAACAACATGGCCAGCCCATGGGTGTAATGATTTGTGCTATAGAGTTTGAATGCTGGGCAATTTAGCCCAAGAAAGGACCTCAATGTCCAGTACCTTATCTTTCCAGGTGATCTTCAAAGTCTTTCTAAGACAATTCACTTTCCTGGCATGGTGCTTGAATACTGTCCAGGTTTCAGAGGCAAATGACAATGAAATCAGCACAGCGGCCCAGTTTTATAGGTAGTCTAATACCTTTTCTCTCCCATGCTTTCTTTCTGAGGCTCCGAAACACTGAAATATGTCTGGTAATAAATGGTTCAATCTCATCATCTTTGTGGACATTTCTAGAAGGTATACTGCCAATGTAAAACTCTTCCTCGGTTTCATTCTTGTTTTTTAGCTTTTCCAAGTTAAATAATCTACCACCAGGTTGGTAGCTGACCTTTTTGCTGTGTCCAGTGTCCTACACATTGTTAGCCACTGTAAGGGGGATGATGGTGAGGAGCAACATTCCCGAAAGGACTCAAGACTCTGTTCTATTATGAAATGGCTATAGGATTTTCTCTTTTAGCTATCTCACTTATTGATCTTATCAGTTGCCAAATGTTTAATTATCATAACAATGGAAATGATACCCAGATCTGTATATCTAGCCCTAGTCTCTCTTCTGAGCAGCAGTTCCACATAGAAGACACCAAGGTCATCTACTGCTTCCCAGATCATCGCCGGTCCTCTTGACTTTTGTCTTCTCCCTGGGCTTTGATGATTCTGAAACACAGCATGAGGTATCTGACTACTTGGTGCAACTCTATCTAACTTAAATCCAATTCAGGAACATCAGGAAATTATCCATGATGTCCTCCATCTTCTTCAAAAATGGACAAAAAAAAAAACAATCTGCATCATCAACTTCCCCTAGGAGATCTCAAACTAGATGTTTCCAGGAGTTTCACATTAAGATGGTTCAAAATAGAACTTATTATTTTATCCCCAAATCCTCCCTTTAAAAATGATTTTATTATTTTATTTTTGAGGGCACCATAATCACTGCTATGATCCAGGCTTTCTTCTACTCTTCATTCTCACTGACCCCACATATCTAATGTCTTGTCAAATTTTGTCATTTCTATTTTTTACAGTATTTCTGGTATATATCTATTTCACTTTACCCTTGAAGCCATAACCCTGGTTTAGGCTCTGATGTCTTTCTAAATAGAAGAGCAATAGTCTTCTCTTTAGTCATTTTGTCTCAGGTCTCTTCCTATTATAATCCATATGTACTGAGTTGGTTTTGCTAAAGTGTAGTATTGACCGCATCACACCCCTGTATGACGTATGATGAGCTTTATGATCAAACATTAAGTCCTATGTAGTTTGGCATATAAAGTTTTTCATACCCTGACCTCTCTCTACCTTACCAGCCTTCTTACACCTTAATCCCTTCCATACCCTCTGATATTTATCTATGCTAACCTATTTCAAGATCCTTGAATATGACACTCCATCTCCCATCTTTCTCCTTTTCAACTGGCCCTTCTGCATTCCTAGAATGCTCTACTTGAGCCTTTATTTCTTTTAGTTTAGTTTTCCTGCCTTCTTTCAGGACTCCATTCATATCCCAGTTTCTTCAGAGCTTTTCCCATCTCCCCAATTGTTGGTTCTTTCATTTCTGAGATTATTTTCCAAATATATACTCATCTAAGGGGGGAAAAGGGAAGCATTTGGATAAGGCCTTCTATGTAGCAGACACTGTGCTACATAATTTTACAACTATTTTCCCACTTGATGCTCACAATAACTTAAGGAGAATTGAGCAAACTGAGGAATACCCAAGACTAAGTGACTTGCCCAAAGTCACAGAGTTAGTGTGCTGTATGAGGCCAGATTTTAATGCAGGTCTCCTTGACTTTAGGACCAATACTGTCTCCACTGTACTGCCTACTTTCTTTTGTATATGTATGTCCTTAATCAACCAGTCAGTCAGTTAGTAAACATTTGCTAAGTGCCTACTCTATGGCAAATGTTGTTAATCATTGAGGATAGAAAGAAAACAAAAGATAGTCTCTGCTCAAAAGAAGCCCCCCCCCCTTAAGTTTTTTTTTTGGTTACACTGGTAATTTTTAATGGATCCCCAAACCCCTTCACTTCAACAGGCCTACATGATCTATTACAATTCCAATTTAACCACTTGTTTGTCATAAATGATACCATAAGTTAGCTACACTCTGAGGAAACCAGTGCCTTGTACACAGTAGGCACTTAATAAATGGTTTTTATAAATAAATGAACAAAACCATGAAATGTGTTTCTGAATACTTTGAGGAAGGTTTTGAGTATGCAGTTCTTCCCATTCCTTTTTTTTTTTCTTTTTTTTAAATTAATTTATTAGTTTAGTTTCAGTTAACAAGATTCAATTCCATAGTTCCTTGATTTTCAAATTTCCTTTACTTCCCTCCCCCCTCCCCCCACAACAGCATATAGTCCAGTATAAGATCTGCAAATGCATTCATATTAGACATTATTCCAATTACAAAGGCGTATTGTACTAGGTGGGATGAAAGATGGTAAGGAAGAAATAAAACCAAACAACGAAACGAAAAAGTTCACTTAGTTTGCTTCCATCAGGATTCAGGCTCAGTTCTTTCTAGTTATATCTCTGGATGGCGCTTTTCTCACTTTCTTGAGTCTTTCGGGATTGACTTATATCACTGCATTGCTGAAAAGAGTCCAATCTGTCATAGTTGGTCATCACAGATATGGTAGGTCTGTGATTGTATACAAATTTCTTCTGATTCTACTCTTCTCGCTCAGCATCAGTTTGTATAAGTCTCTCCAGGTAATTGTGAAATCCATCACCTCCTCGTTTCTTATAGCACAATAATAGTCCATTACATTCATATACCACAACTTGTTTAGCCATTCCCCAATTGATGGGCACCCCTTTAGTTTCCAATTCTTTGCAACCACAAAAAGGGCTGCTAAAAATATTTTTGTACATATGGGTCTTCCTCCCACTTCTGTGATGTCTTTGGGATATAACCCTAGAAGTGGTATGGCTGGGTCAAAGGGTATGAAATTATTTATAATCCTTTGGGCATAATTCCAGATTGCTCTCCAGAATGGTTGGATAAGTTCACAACTCCACCAGCATTGTATTAGTGTTCCAATTTGTCCACATCCTCTCCAGCATTTGTCACTTAATTGTTTTGTCATCTTAGCCAATCTGACTGGAGGGATGTGGTATCTCAGAGTTGTTTTGGTTTGCATTTCTCTAATCAATAGCGATTTAGAGCATTTCTTCATATGCTTATAAATATCTTTAATTTCTTTCTCTGAAAACTGCCTGTTCATATCCTTTGACCATTTATCAATTGGGGAGTGACATGTGTTCATATAGATTTGGCTCAATTCTCTATAAATTTTAGAAATGAGTCCTTTATCAGAGACACAAGTTGTAAAAATTCTTTCCCAATTTCCCACCTCCCTCTTGATCTTGGTTACATTGGCTTTGTTTGTACAGAAGCTTTTCAATTTAATGTAATCAAAATTATCCATTTTGCATTTTATAATGCTCTCTAATTCTTGTTTGGTCCTAAAATCTTCCCCTCTCCACAAGTCTGTCAGGTAAACTATTCCTTGTTTTCCCAAATTGCTTATAGTATCATCCTTTATGCCTAGATCATGCACTCATTTAGACTTGATTTTGGTATATGGTGTTAGATAGTGATCTATGCCCACTTTCTGCCATACTGTATTCCAGTTTTCCCAGCAGTTTTTATCAAACAATGCATTCTTATCCCCAAAACTGGGGTCTTTGGGTTTCCCCCCTTAAGTTTAAAGAAACATTTATTAAGAGCCTGCTCTATTTGGGGGTTCAAGTTGAATCAGTGCATTTTTATTAGGCACTTAACCCTGTGCCAGGCACTGTGATAAATACCAAGAGTCCAAACACAAGCCAGAGAGAGGGACAGTCTCTCCCCTCGTGAGTCTTTAATGGCAGAAGACAACACATAAAGGAAGTTGAGAAGGGGGTGACGGGGAGAGATCAAGGTACTCTGTGGAGCTAAGGTAGAGGAAGGCCTAACCCCAGCCTGGAGAAGAATTAGGTGTGGAGCTTCTGAGTGGAACCACCCAAATTATAGAAAGATGAAGCATCATTCCAGTGTTGGTATTCCAGCTCTAGAGGTAGCTTCAAGGATGAGATTTCTGGGGCATGGTCTAGAAAGGCCAGAGGGCAGCATTGGTGGGAAAGATAGCCTTAGTTAGATGTTGTCTCTCCCCATTTGAAGTTAGGTTCCTTGAGAACAGACAATGTGTTGCCTTATTTTGCATCCCCAGCAATTACTACAGGGTCTAACACATGATTCACTTATCATAGTGTCTGGCACATAGTAGGTGGCTAATAAATATTCCTTTCCTCCTGTTCCCCCTTCTTTGGAGGTATCGAAACAGCAAGTAGTCCCTGATTCCATTGTAGACCAGGAATGAATTATATAAACCAGAGACATGATGATTACCCCTGGCAATCATCCCAATACTAATTCAGCACAGAGTATCAATCATAGGAAAACCTGATTCCTAGAGGACTGGGTGAATCTCAGTACCTTCCTAACACAGAGCTTTCTTCTCCCCTCCTTTCTGCTTTAACAATAGCATTGTTTGGGTTGAGGGCTTTGCTGCCCAAGCTTACACATTTTTAGGTAGTTAATCATATGCTGGGCCCAATGTACCTCTTCTTTGCTATTCAGTTTGAACACATTTTCTATAGTCCATAATTTACTTTTGTCAAACTATAGCTCACTGTTACGTTGCTCCCTAGAGAATTTCCTTCATTCACAGAAAACTAATATTTTCATTTTCTTTCTGCCCATTCACAGTTCTCAATTCTTAGAAATGAATGGATTAATGTATTGTTAATGTCATGTTTCTATCATAGTGAGAGGTGACAGAAAATTCAGTCTAATGAGAAGTAAATGTGTAGTAATGGAAGCAGGGGGCATTTAAAATATATTATAACAAGATTTTGGTAAGAAAATCCATGAAATAGTAGAGGTTGGGACTAGGTATGTGATTTCACCAACATAAAGAATTGTGTGGTAGGAAGGCTCCTGTCTTCACTACAGGTTGCCTCCTCTGCCACTCAAAAATCTTTGGCATTCAGAGAACTCTGGGATCTAAATGCTTTGTCTGAAGTCACACAACCAGGATGTGCCAAGGCCAATACTTAAAGCTTAGCCTTCCCAGTTCTAAGGCCCATTGCCCAACCAATACGTCAGACTGCCTTTCTACCAGAGAGCATCTGAGACATACATCAATTTATAACTCATAAATCCATTGATGAAGGATACTTTTGATTTAGGAATTTTGCTCTCTGGGTATGATTAGTATATTCATAAACTTAAAAAATTGAGAGCACAGGAATCAGGATGGCAAAGGGATTTAGGCCACATGAAGACTAGTTCTTCAAGGATTATTGATTACTGATCAATTTATTATTAAGGGATTTAGATTGTTATAGTATCAATTTGATTATTAGAGAAAGCATAGTAATTGTATTAAGGTACTTGAAGTCAATGAAAACGTCTGTCTCTTTCTGCATAAGTTTGTATATAGTTATATGCATATATATGCATATATGTGTACATACATACAATTATGAGTGTATATAAATATATATGTTTATACACAGATGTATGCCTTGTTGTTATTCAGTCATTCAGCCTGACTCTTTGTGACCTTGTACATCATACTATTCATGGGGTTTTCTTGGCAAAGACAATAGAGTGGTTTCTCATTTCCTTCCCAAGTGGATAAAGGAGAACAGAGGTTAAGTGACTTGCCCAGGTTCACACATCTAGGAAGTATCTGACGCTGGATTTGAAGTCAGGTCTTCCTGACTCCAGGTCCAGAGTTCTACCCACTGTGCAACCTAGCTACTTCCATATTTATATATGTATATGTATTATATAAAATTATGTATTATTATATATTATATGAAATACATTATATATGTATTATATAAAATCATTATATTTACACACATTTCTCACATCATAGTAATGTTGTTTTACATTTACATGCCATGTGTTTACCCATTCTTCAATCAATTTTATTTTCACTTCTTTGCTTGGTCCTTACTTAATGTTGGCTATTCCTTTATTCTCAGGATGACTGGCAAAGACTGGTTTTAAGAGAACACATTTTCTGACTAGGAAATATATATATATATTTATATATGGTGTCTGTCTGTGAGTTAGAGAGAGAGAGAGAGAGAGAGAGAGAGAGAGAGAGAGAGAGAGAGAGAGAGAGAGAGAGAATACAAGCTAAGAGTAATGAGGAGAAGTTGTGAAAAGGTAAATTTAGGATATGTCCAAGCCCCCCCTCCCCATTTTTAATATTGAAACAACAGTAACAAAAAATCAAGCCCAAAACAACAATAACAAACATGAGACTCAGGGAAGTTAAATAACTGAGCAATCGCAGATCATGTAGTAAATTGCATTGCTGGAAAGTAGACCGCAGGATTTCTGAAGAGAGAATTTAATGTCTTTCCATGGTTCCACATTGTCCCTTTCCACCTGATGATGATTCCTACTAGAAAGAAGATAATTTAGCATACTTATTTTATTTCTTTGAATTTAGCATTTTATTGACATCAATTATTTTTACATTGCCTAAATTTTTCCTAGTATCCCTAGCTCCCTCCCAGTCACCCTTTTAATAAAATAATAGTTTTAAAAGAAGAAAAAGAAAAAGAAAATAAACAAAGCTATGTCATACATTGAAATTACATGGAAATATATGCAGTGTACCCCAGTTGTGGACTTCCCTTCTCTGCAATGGAATGTGTGGAAGGATCTTCTTCTGTTTTTCTTTTGAGGGCATATTTGTTCATTCTTGTTTATTGTGCAATATTCAGTTTCCATTGTTTTGTGATTGTTTTTCCCCTTCAATTGTTCTAGTCACTGTGATAGTTTTCTAGGCTCTGATGACTTTACTCTGTATAAGTTTATATTAGTCTTTCAATGCTTCTCTAAAATCATTATATTTACACACATTTCTCACATCATAGTAATATTGTGTTACATTCACATGCCATGTGTTTACCCATTCTTCAATCAATTTTATTTTCATTTCTTTGCTTGGTCCTTACTTAATGTTGGCTATTCCTTTATTATCAGGATGACTGCCAAAGACTGGTTTTAAGAGAACACATATTCTGACTAGGAAATATTTTTTTCAGACTTCTCTCTCTACATACACTTGTTCCAAAATTGGACTTTTATTGAACATCCCAGAGCTTCCTCCCACCTTTAGAAAATGTCTGTTTACTAAGTCTATTTCTCTTGATTTAGCATCATTCTGTTGGTCTCCTCTCAGCTAGCCTGGATTCCTGATCTATCTTGGTCACAGATAAAGTCTCCATCTAAATCACAGATCTGGAAAGTTCAGTGAATCTTTTTCTCAAGAACACTTTCTGTATCATCTGTCACCAGCAACCCCTTGGGTTTCTAGCCATCCCTTGCTTGACTGCTTTGATCCTAGCTCAGTGGTGCATTTCACTGAAGTTACAGGATTTAGCCCAGTTTGTACCTGTACTTGGAGCAAAAAGGATCACGTGTGGGACACCATGTTTTTAGCTTCACTGGTGATCAGCAGGCCATGCCAAAGCTTTCCTTTGGCTTTTCACCTTCAGACATGTCTAAGTCTCCACTAGGGAATGTTTCTTCTGATAATCCCTTCCTTCTCTATTTCACCTAGAGAGGAGAAAGGATAAAGGTGAAAATGTCTGCAGAGAGCCTTGAGCTCCTTTGATGAAAAGCAACACAAATACATTGCCATTCCCAATCCCCAGCACAGCCCCTTTGCTTTGTGTGTGTGTGTGTGTGTTTACTGCCAGTTTCTTGTGATGTTACATTTTTAATACATGGTTGAATTTTTGCAGCCTGAGTCAAGGCAAAGTACCAAAAACTACATTTTAAAGTTGGGGAATTTGTTTTTATCATTCTCTTCAATAGGAGTAGAAGTGGAGGGGTGTTATTTCTTTCTCATTCTATATGATTAGAGTCAGTCCAGTCCAACAAATCCCTGTTAATCATCTGCTACATATCAGATATTGCTTTGATTTTCTCCTTCATAAAAGAGGAATAAAGGAATGAATACTTATCTTATGCATAAGGCTTTATGCTAAGCCCTCTTACAAATGTTATCTCATTTGATCCTCACAACAACCAAGAGAGGTGGCTGCTATTATTATCCCCATCTTATAGTTAAGGAAACTGAGGCAAGCAAAAGTTAACTGACTTGTCCAGGGTCACACAACTAGTAAGTGTCTGAGGCTGGAGTTGAACTCATATCTTATTTACTCCATCCCCAGCACTCCATTCATAGCACCTCCAGCTACTATAAAATAAGGACCATAATAGCACCTAACTCAGATGGCAGATGTGAGAATTAAATGAGGTAATATGTATAAAACACTTTGAAAAGCAAAGCATTGTATAAGTGGTACTCATCGTCATCATTCTTGTTGTGGTTGTTAAATAAAAAGTGTGCAATATAATGTACATGGACAGAGTTATCCTCATATCCAGAAAAGTTTGGATTCATTCCTTGCCCATTGTACATTGACTGTGTGATTCTGAGCAAGTCACTTAACCTCAGTGAATCAGGAAACATTTAAAGATTCTACATGATAAAGAAGGATGCTCAGTGGTCTGGCTGAGAAGTTTGCTCATCTAGTTCTTCTCTAACTCCCTTTCCTATAGCATGTTATTGCTAATTTTTGGTTATTATGATGCTAGATCTTAGCAATACAGAGACAAAAATGAAATATTCCTGCTCTTAAGAAACTAACATTGCCCTTTTACCCAACCCCAGTGCCTGGTACCTTATAGGCACTTAATAAATGTTGATTGATTGAGTGGTTCTAGAACAAACTACTTGTCCACAGATATGCCTACACTCAATATACACCCAATAACACAAAGTGGTTTCAAGACAGGTAAAAGAGAAACAAAATCACCACTTTGATTTTTCACAGCAATTTCCTTATAATGTCCCTCTGGACTATTCAGTGGGATTGTTATTATCCCCATCTGCCAGTCAGTCATTCAACAATATTTATTAAGTATATGCCATCAGTCAGTCAGACACTGTGCTAGAAAGGCACTGGAGATATGAGAAGGATGCCTGGAACAATCCCTATGAGCAAATGGAGTTTCTTGGATGCTAAGTGCCTGATCTATGATTCCACAGCTCATAAGTGTACCTACATCAGGCCTCCCCTATCCATGTCCTGACTGTAAAGCCAGTGCTTTATCATTTCCCCCAGCTCCCTTATCTATTCACATCAGGTAAGAGGGATAGCTACAGAGATTTTTGTTTTCCCATCTGAGCTTTCCCACTCCACCCCTCACTCTAGGCACAAAGACTTGTAAAACCATTCCACCTTTGAGCCCCATGATACTGTTAAAAGACTTCTTAAATTTTTTCTACTTGTTATCCCTTCAGTGCTTCTTAAATTGTAAGCCCCAACCACATATAGGGAGCAAAGGGACTATTTAAGAAATGCGGGTTCCGTGGTGTATTAATGTCCCAAAAAACTAATATTCATGTATTAATGTCCTGAATGAGGTAATATTCCTTCTCGCTCTACATAATTTTGCTTGATGATCTCAAAAGCCCCAGTAAATTCCATTATCTTTCTTGGGCACATGGTTCTTAGATTTGCCAGGCTCTAAAGTCTCCAGCTTCAGTTCTCTATTTCCAACTGCCAATTGGACATCACAAATTGGATATCTTGTAGAAATCTTAATCTCAACACACCTAAAACTGAACTCATTAATTTTTCACCAAACTCTCTCCTCTTCCTAATCTCCTTACTACTATTAAGGGTACTACCATTCCCCTAGAGTTGCCCAGACTCACAATTGTTCTTCTCTCTTCACCTCCATACCAATCAGTTGCCAAATACTCCATGGGTCTCATCTTCCTTATGTGAAAAAAATGAAAGACTTGGACTAGATGGCCGCTGAATTCCTTTCCAGATTTATAATATGGTTTTATAGTAAGAATTGTCCAGAACTCTGAGAGATGATGATTTATGAGGTCAACTAATAGAGCATTTCAAAGGTAAGACTTGAACACAGGTCTTCCCTAGCCCCAAGGCTGAGTTTCCTCCACTCAATCCTTACATGCTAGGCTTTTCACCACCATGAGAATGCATTGTGCTAAGTGTGCATTTGGTCTCTGCTGAACAAGTCCAATTTTTGACTTGAACAAAATATTAGAATAAATAGTGAGTCATATGCAGTGAATGGGAGTGGGAGTGACAAATAGCTAAGGTTTATAAGAAACAGATCACAGTAGAATAACTTGATAACCTTCCCTGGTAAAATGACAGGATGAGAGAAAGTGAATTTGTTAGACCTAAATTATTAAGATGGTACAGAGACTGATGATGTATTGGGGAGGGAAATTGGAAAGGTGATGTCTCAAAAATGCTGCAGGGAGAACCCACAGACTAACTAATAATGAAAGATCCAATTGGGTTGAGGCTCCAAAGTGGAGATCTGATCCCATTAATTCCTATGAAGAGAAAGTAAATTGCACTGTGATCCTATCAACTTCAACTAACAGTTCCTGCAAAGAAGTGCTACAGAGAGATCAGAGGAGAGATAAAAATTCCTCAGCATGCTGGAGGTCTCAGAGGAATGGGGAAATTATATCAGATAAGAATCAGCTTCAATAAATGTAAAAGATCCCACCACAGCAGGAGAGTCAGTCCAAGTACAAGGGGAACACTGTTTAAAGATCCATGAGACGAGACGATATGATATGACATTAGAGGGTTGGAAATTGGGTTGTTATTTTGGTAATGATTGCAACTTAGCTTCCCTAGGTTGGTCACAAGGGGGAAAGGCTTAAGACAGTGACAAAAATAAGCAGAGATATGGGTATACAGGGCTGCCCCTGCCCAGGAAGCTGGAGTTGTTTTAATGAATAAAACCCATAGCAACTATCATACATTTTACTTGTCTGTGTAAGAGATAAAATGCCTAAGGACATTGGAAGCCTCTGGTCATTTCACATAGGTCCCCATTATTCATGAATTTATTGGAAATGTAGTTCAGAGCTTAGTAGAAAAGTATTATGATATGAAGTGTGTCCCCACAGCTGCTAATGCCTTCTACTCTGATTTTACTAACTATATATATATATATATATATATATATATATATATATATATATATATAGTTAGTAAAATCAGAGAAAGAACTAGAAAGAACTGAGTTTGAATCCAGATTGAATCAAATTACCTGATATTTTTCTTCTTGTTTGGTTTTGTTTTCTCTTTCCCATTGTTCATTCAATCTGATAAAATCCTTCTTTATAACCTTACTAGTGTCTAATATGAAAGTATTTGCAAATCCTGTATTTGATTGTATGCAATCACAGAGAGAAACTTTGAAACTCAAGGAATTGTGGAACTGAATATTGTAAAGTAAAAGTAAATGAACAAATTAATAAAGAAAAAAAAAGAAAAAATAATGTCTCCTTCATTAAGGTATAGGCTCCTTCAGTGTAGAGATAATTTTTAATTAAAATTGTTATTATTTTTCTACCTTCTTTTGCATCCAAATCACTTAGTACAGTATCAGATACATAATATATGTGTTGTTTTGTTTGGTCTTTATTAATTATTTTGATTACTTTGAGTTTAGAAGATTGTTTGCCAGTTCTTTCGGTTTCAAATTTCCTCCCCTTCCTTCCCCTTCCCCCCTCCCTCACTGCAGCATACAACCAGGTATAGGATCTGAATATACTTTCACATTAGACATTGGTCATGTTAAAAGGAAGGATTGTATCCTATAGAATGTATAATGGGAAAAAGGAAACCAAACCAAACAAGGAAAAGAAAGAGAGCAGGTAATTTGCTTCAATCTGCGCTCAAACTCTGTTCTTTCTTGTTCTTTCTCTAAATATAGACATCTCTCTCCATCATTAGTCTTTTGGATTTTACTTTTAACCCTGCATTTCTAAGAAGAGTCTGGTCTGTCAAAGTTGGTCATCACACATAGGTTTTATCTGTAATTGCATACAAATTTTTCCTGGTTCTGCTCTTCTCACTCAGCATCAGTTCGTATAAGCCTCTCCAGGTAGATACGAAGTCCATCTGCTCTTCATTTCTTATGGCACAATAGTATTCCACTACATTCATATACCATAACTTGTTTAGCCATTCCCCATAAGGGGAATTAAGGGTATCCCCTTAATTTCCAATACTTTGCCACCACAAAAAGAGCTGATATAAATATTTTGGTACATATGGGTCTTTCTTCTGCTTCTATGATCTCTTTGGGATATAACCATAGAAGTGGTGTTGCTGGGTCAAAGGATATGAAATTATTTATAGCCCTTTGGGTATAGTTCCAGATTGCTCTCCAGAATGGTTGCATCAGTTCACAACTCCACCAGCAATGTATTAGTGTCCAAATTTTTCTACATCCTCTCCAGCATTTATCATTTTCCTTTTTGGTCATCTTAGCCAATCTGACCAGTGAGGTGTGGTATCTCAGAGTTGTTTTCATTTGCATTTCTCTAATCAAGAGTGATTTAGAGCATCTTTTCATAAGCTTATAGATATCTTTAATTTCTTCCTCTGATAGCTGCCTGTTCATATCCTTAGGCCATTTATCAATTGGGGAATGACTTATATTCTTATACATTTGACTCAATTCTCTGTATATTTTAGAAATGTGACCTTTATCAGAGATATCAGTTGTAAAACTTATTTCCCAATTTCCTACTTCACTCTTTATCTTGGTTACATTGGCTTTGTTTGTACAGAAGCTTTTCAGTTTCGTGAAATCAAAGTTTCCCATTTTGCATTTTATAATGCTCTCTAATTCTTGTTTGGTCATGAAATCTTCCCCTCTCCCTAAATCTGGCAGGTAAACTATTACTTGCTTTCCCAGATTGCTTACAGTATCATCCTTTATGCCTAGATCATGGACCCATTTAGATTTAATTTTGGTATACGATGTTAGATAATGGTCTATGCCCAATTTCTATCATATAATATTCCAGTTTTCCAGCAGATTTTGTCAAATAGTGAGTTGTTATCCCCAAAACTGGGGTCTGTGGGTTTATTAAACAATAAATGACTATAGTCTTTGAATGCTGAGTCTCACGTACCCAATCTATTTCATTGATCCACCATCTATTCCTCAGCAAGTACCAAGTAGTTCTCCTTTATAATACAGATTAAAATCTGGTATAGCTAGGCCACCTTCCCTAGCATTTCTCTTCACTTATTTCCTTGATATTCTGGAATTTTTGTTCTTCCAAATGAATTTTTTTACTATTTTCCTAGGTCTATAAAGTAGTTATTTTGGTAAATTGGTATGGCACTAAATATGTAATTTAATTTAGGTAAAATTGTTATTTTTATTATATTCGCTCAACCCAGCCCTGAGTAGTTGATGGTTTTCCAATTAGTAAGATCTGACATTACTTGTGTGAAAAGTCTTTTTATTTGTGTTCATATAGGTACTAGGTTTGTTTTAGCAGGTAGATTCACAAATATTTTATAATGTCTACAGTGACTTTAAATGGGATTGATCTTTCTATCTCTTGCTTTTGGATTTCTTTAGAAATATACAGGAATGCTGAGGATTTAGATGAGTTTATTTTAAATCCTGCAACTTTGCAAATTGATTTATTGTCTCAAGTAGTTTTTTACTTGGTTTTCTAGGGTTCTCTAAATATATCATCATATCATCTGCAAAGAGTGAGAGCTTAGTCTCTTCTTTACCTAATTTAATTACTTTGATTTTGTTTTCTTCTCTAATTGCTACTGCTGACATTTCTAGGACCAGAATGGATAAGAGGGGTGATAGTGGACATCCTTGTTTCACCCCTGATCTTATTGGAAATACTTCTAGCTTATCCTCATTACATATGATACTTGCTTATGGCTTTAAGTAGATGCTACTTATTTTTTTAATGGAGGCTCCATTTATTGCTATACTTTCTAATGTTTTAATAGGAATGGGTGTTGTACTTTGTCAAAAGTCTTTTTTGCATCTCTTGAGATAATCATGTGGTTTCTGCTAGTTTTGTTGTTGATATGATCAATTATACTGATGGTTTTCCTAATATCAAACCTTCCTTGCATTCCTGGGATAAATCCTACCTGATCAAAGTGTATTATTCTTGTGATAAGTTGCTCTAATCTTTTTTGCTAATATTTTATTTAAGATTTTTGCATCTGTATTCATGAGGAAAATTGTTCTATAATTTTCTTTTTTCTATATTATCTCTTCCTGATTTAGGTATCAGTACCATGTTTGTGTTATAAAAAGAATTTGGTAGGATTCCCCTCTTCACTAATTTTCCCAAATAGTTTGTAGAGTATTGGAATCAATTTTTCTTCAAATGTTTGATAGCATTCGCTAGTAAATCCATCTGGCCCTGGAGATTTTTTTTCCTAGGGAGCTCACTGACAACTTGTTCAATTTATTTTTCTGAGATGAGTTTATTTATGTAATTTGCTTCCTCTTCACTAATCTGTGCAGCTTATATTTTTCTAATTATTCATCCATTTTCATAAGATTGTCATATTTATGTGCATATAATTTGGCAAAATAAATCCTAAATATTGTTTTAATTTCCTCTTCATTGGAGTAGATTCACCCTTTTCATTTTTGATACTCTTAATTTACTTCTTTCTTTTTTTTATCATATTGACTAGGGGTCTATCAATTTTATTGTTTTTATTTTTATAAAACCAACTCTTTGTTTTATTTATTAATTCAATAGTTTTCTTAATTTTAATTTTATTACTCTCTCCTTTGGTTTTCATTATTTTGAATTTAGTATTTAATTGGGGATTTTCAATTTGTTCTTTTTCTAGCTTTTTCAATTGCATGCCCAATTCATTGACCTCCTTTTTCTCTAATTTCTCTAATTTATTCATCACTCAGGGATATAAAACTTCCCCTAACAGCTGCCTTTGCAGCATGCCACAAATTTTGGTATGTTGTCTCTTTATTGTCATTCTCTTCAATGAAGTTACAGATTATTTCTATGATTTGACCCACTTATTCTTTAGGATTAAATTGTTTATTTTCCATTTAGTTTTTAGTCTATTTTCCATGGCCCTTTATTGCATATGATTTTTATTGCATCATGATCTGAGAATGATGCATTTAATATTTCTGCCTTTCTGCACTGAATTTTGAGGATTTTATATCCTAGTATGTGGTCAATTTTTGTGTATGTTCCATGTACCACTGAGAGGAAGGTATATTCCTTTTTAACCCCATTCAGTTTTCTCCAGAGATCTATCATACCTACCCCTCCTAAAATTCTATTCACCTCCTTATCTTCTTTCTTGTTTATTTTGAGGTTGGATTTATCAAGTTCAGAGAGGGGGAGATTAAGGTCCTCCTCTAGTATAGTGTTGCTATCTATTTCTTCCTCTAATTCCCTTACCTTCTCCTCTATGGATTTGGATACTATAACACTTGGTCCATATATGTTAAGTAATGATATTGCTTCATTCTTGATGGTGCCTTTTAACAAGTTATAGTTTCCTTCCTTATCTCTTTTAATTAGATCAATTTTTATTTTGCTTTATCTGAGATAAATACTGCTACCCCTGCTTTTTTTACTCTATCTGAGGCATGATATATTTTACTCAAACCTTTTACCTTTATCCTGTGTGTATCCCTCTGTTTAAGATGTTTTTCTCCTAAACAGAATATTGTATGATTATGCTTTTCATTCTATTCAGCTGTCTGCCTCCATTTTATGGGAGAGTTCATCCCATTCATGTTCACAGTTATGATTACTATCTGTTTCTGTCCCTCCATCCTATTCCCTCCCCTGTTAATGCTTTTATGTTTCTCCCCTTCTCCCTTCCAATCCTTAAGAGTTTTACTTTTGACCACCACCTCCCTCAGTATTCCCTTCTTATCAGCCCCCTTTGCTTTTCCTCCTCTTCCCCCTTATTTCTTCCCTCCCTTCTAACCCCACCCCCCACGTTTCGTAGCCCTGCCCCCTTCCTACTGCCTGTAAGATATATTTATACTTAATGTAGTATGTTATTTCTTCTTCAAATCCAGAGTGAGTGACAGGAACAGATCTCATGCAGAGCTCCTCTCCATCTCTCTTTCTCTCTATTATGATACTTTTCGTGTCTCTTCTCGATAGAGTCTTATACTTAACTGCTTGTGTTATTCCCTCTTTGCACCAGAACCAATGAGGGAAAAGCTCATATAATACTCATCTCCCTCCCTTTTTCCCTCTGCTATATTGTTTTTATGCCCCTTTGTGTGGCATAATTTGCCCTTTTTCACTTCATTCCCTCTTCTTCCATTGCAGTCCCTTTGTAGCCCTCAATAAGTTATTTTTTATCATCATTCTGTATAATTTATACCCATACCCTCTACTTTTCTATAAACAGTTTGCTCTTATTAAATAACAGTGTGTGTGTGTGTGTGTGTGTGTGTGTGTGTGTGTGCTCCTTGTTTACCTTTCTATGTACCTCTTAAGTCTTGTAATTGGAGGTTGCATTTTCCATTGAGCTCTGTTTCTTTTTTTTTTTATTCTTGTTGTTTTTGTTTTGGTTTTCATTTTGGTTTTATCAGGGAGGTCTGGAAATCTGTTATATTGTTGAATGACCATCTCCTTGTCTAGAAGATTATGTTAAGTTTTGCTGGGTAGGTGATCCTTGGTTGTAACCCAAGCTCTTTTACCTTGCAAAAAATTTGTATTCCACTTCTTGCTATCTTTCAGTGTAGAGGCTGCCAGATAATGTGAGATCCTCACTGTGGTTCTGCGATATTTAAATTGTTTCTTTCTGGCCTCTTGTCGTATTTTCTCCTTTAGCTCTGGAGTTTGGCCACAACATTTCAAGGACTTTCAATTTGGGATCTCTTTCCAGAGGTGACCAGTGGATTCTCTCAATTTCTATTTTACCCTCTGGTTCTACCATCTCAGGGCAGTTTTCCTTCATGAGCTCTTAGAATATGTTTTCCAGGCTCATTGTTTTATCATGATTTTCTGGTAGGCCTGTGATTCTCAGATTATCTCTCCTGGATCTGTTTTCCAGGTCACTTATGTTTCCATTGAGATATTTTATCTCTTCTTCTAACTTTTCATTCTTGATGTTTTGTTTGACTAATTCTTGCTTCCTCATAGAGTTATTTGCTTCAATTTGGTTGATTCTAGTTTTTAGCAAATTATTTTCCTCAATTAGTTTTTGGAGCTCCTTTTCCATATCACACATTTTTCTTTTTAAGGAGATGTTTTCTTCATTGTAATGTTTTTCTAATTTTGCAATTTTGATTTCTTAAAAAAAAATATTCATTTTATATTCTATCTCTCTAATTTTGTTTTCAAAGTTCCTTTTGAGCTCACCTAAGAATGATTTCTGTGCTTGAGACCAGTTTCCTGTTGAGGCTTCAGCTGTGGGTGTGGAGTCAACATTGTCTCCCTCTGAATTTGGTTCCTCCCTCTCTTGATAGTAGGATTCCAGAGTCTTTTTCTTTGCAGTTAGCTTTCTACCCATTATGAGGCAGGAACCTAGCCATGCCCTTCCTCTAAGGTTCCCAAGCCTTTACTGTTTAAGATTTTGCCCTAGGGCAATAATTACTATTTTTTCAGGGTAAGAGGAGGGGGATTGGAGCATCTGGGGTTCACTTTGCCATCCTGGTCTCTGGAGGTCCAGATAGGGGCTTTTTAAATTTCTGGGATATGGATTGGTAGTCCCAGCAATAGCTGCTGCCCCTGCCAGGAGCCCTGAATTTGATTTTTACCCTTCTCCATCCAATCCCAGCCCTGTGGTGGTAAGCTTGGCAGCGGCCCTTGTGTTTGGTGGGTCAACTTGCTGCCATGTTGATCAGGCTTTGTCTGGGCCTCTGCGCACCACAGTGTCCATAATATGTGTTTAACAAAGGGAAACTAGATGTCTCAGTGGATAGAACATTGAGCCTGGAGTTAGAAAGACCTAACTTCAAATTTTACCTCAAGCACTTACACACTATATGACCCTTGACAAGTCATTCAACCTCTGCTTCCTTTAATCCAGCAGAAAAGTAAATGCAAAACATTTGAATATCCTTTCCAACAAAGCCCCATGGACAGTATGGCCCACAGTGTCACAAAGACTTAGATATGACTTAACAACAATGTGCTTAATAAACATTTTTTGAATCACTGTTAGAATAATGCACAAATGGACAACTTTTGACCATTGAGTTGTTACAAGTTATATCCTTTGGATTCACAGGGAAGATATACTAGGTGTATTCTAATTGTGTAGATGCAGAAGATCTGGGAATAACTATGGAGGTGGAGAGACAAATTTAAGTTCAATGTACAGAAAACAACCCTATATATTAGAGTTACACCAAGTGAAATGGATCATCATGGGAGATAGTGTGTTTCCCCTCAAAGGAAGGGAGTCATTAAAGTAGAGCATGAATAATCATTTCTCAAGTATCTCACAGAGGAAATTTCTACTTCAGTTTGGGTTGACGTCAGTGATTACTGAGGTTGCTTTCAGCCCTGAGAGTACGTGATTTTTGCACTTGAACTGAGCAAATTCTTAGAATTTGGAAAAGCCGTGTTCTAGAACTAATTTCTTAGGGAAAGTAGGTATGTAAGGTATGTAAAATGGGGACCTGATTTGGACTAATGGAAGAACTTGAATAAAGCTTAGGATTGTGGACCCAATGCCAGAAAGGACAGAGAAGAGCATATAGATAAACACACTCATCCTATAAGGACACTGAAGCACAGAACATAAGTTGTTGAGGCAGGATTTAACCCAGGTCTTCTATCCCCAAATCCAATGCTCTTTTCACTTCACTGCCCTTATTTTATTTGACTTGCTCAGCAAGTATTTTACCACCAAAGCTGACTGCTCTTTAGCTATGTGCAGTTAAAACCTATTTTGCTGATTTTTCTTAGTTTTGATTTTGCTCTGTATGCTACATACATAGGGCCGCATTTCTTCTTTTCCTCTTTGTGTCTTTCATTTTGTGTGCCTCATAAAGGTGACGTGGCCACTCTATGTCCTCTTAAAACAAGCTCCTACTAGTTCTCCCTCACCTCTTTCTGGAAGGAGAGATATAGAGACAGACTGAGCATGTGCTCTCTGAGGACACGCCTAGCTGTTAGACAATAGGTTCATGGCCAGGTTGGCCTCATATTGGATGAGTTATTCAGCTGTGGCAAATCTCAAAGATTATCATTTGTAAAGTGCATCAGTGAAAGATATAACCATAATGATAGAAGAAGTGAATGTCGATTCATTGGTATATCTTTGGTTTAGTCAGCATTAAAATATTATTCATACTAAGAAAAATATATATACAAATAATTTAAAATTTTATGATACTGTTTTAACAATTGATTGCATTTTTATGAAATTTGTCACTATTGTGACCTTTTCATCAATCCCATGAATCATAGTTAACTGAATAAATGCTCTCCCCCTCACTCTGATTTCTACCTTTACTCTTCTTCTTTTCAGGCTTTTGTGTTTCAAAATCCTTTAGAAGTCATGCTTAATAGAAGAGATTCATTTCTAAATCATGGAATTTTCTCATTCTAGACTCCTGAAGAGTTGGAAGATATTTCAGATCTGGAAGAAGATCATGATGTCCGCAGTCACACCAGCGTTCAAACAGAAGGGAAGACAGACCGGGTAAGTGTACTTGAAAAAGGATGAAGGCCTCTATTGTGTGTGAGTTATGAAACCAGAGAAGTCATAAAAAACATGGATGTGTATGGTGGCCTTCTTACACCACTGGAGGAAAACAAATACATTCTAAAAATACAGAATGACTTGAATATCTCATAAAATGATTTTGCATCCTCTCACCTATCTAGCTAGGGCTGAGGGCCTAAAATAGAGGGGGAAAACAAAAACAACATTCATTCCTTTGTATTTGTCTCTAAAGCTCATAGAGAAGCTGTTTTGAATAAGTCAGTGAATCATTTCCTTTCATTCTTTGACTACAAGAGAATATCGAACTGAAATATGCACTGGTTTGTTTAGAGAAGGAAAGCCAAAAAAGATGAAATCATAACTATCTTCTAGATGATAAAGAAAAAAAATCTCTAGAGATGAAAGTACTAACTCCCTTTCTCCTCTTCTCCCTACTCAGCTTCAGAATGGCAAAGGGATTTTTTGAGTTTCCTTAATCAGCCTTAAGTTTGAGACCATATTTGTCTTTTTATTGCATACCTATTATGTGCTTGTCAGGGTGCTGTAATTTTGGTCCCTCTGAGTGAGAATATGGTGTCTAGCTAACAAGAAGGGAATAGCTCAATGTTATAATAAAACAAAAGTGAACAATAGTAGAAATTCCCATTCATATATTATTTTATTGTTTTTGAGTCATTTGAATCATTTGAGTCATTTCTGTCATGTCCAGCTCTCTGAGACCTCATTGGGGGTTTTCTTGGCAATGGCTTGCCATTTCCTTCTCCAGCTCATTTCACAGATGAGGAACTGTGGCAAACAGGGTTAAGTGACTTGCCCAGGGTCATGTAACTAGTAAATGTTTGAGGCTGAATGTGAACTCAGGTCCTAGTGTTCAATAAATAACAAGCATTCATTAATGACTCTCTGGACATCTTCATGGTCATCTGCTACACTCCAGTGTCTCCCACTAAAATGGAAAAACCAGCACCAACTCTATGACTCAAATCTGCTGATTGTTAAATGTTCCCCAACTCCAGTTCCATCTATCAAGAACAATCATCTTCTCCCCATATTGAAACACATATATTTTCTTTTTCTTTTTCTTTTTTTTTTGAGGGCTATTTGGGTTAAGTAACTTGCCCAAGGTCACACGGCTAGGTTTTTTTGTTTGTTTGTTTTTGTGTGTGTTAAGTGTCTGAGGTCGGATCTGAACTCAGGTCCTTCTGACTCCAGGGCCAGAGCTCTACTCACTGCACCACCTAGCCGCCCCCTAAACACATATATTGTCCCACTCTTACTTTTGGAAAAATAATCCAAACAAGAATGTCATTCTTGGAAAGAGGATATCAATCTCAGGTGACTTAGTATTCCACTAACCAGATTGATTACTTTGGTATTCATTCACATCTTTATATATGTTATCTTAACCAAATTGATTGTAAACATTTGGAGAGCAGGGACTGCCTTCATTTTATACCCATAGCCTCAGCACTTAGCATACTGAATAATAAAGCCATTTTAACTGACTGACTTATTTTAAAAAATCATTTTTCATTTCCATATCCAGTGCTTTGTATGTGCTAGGGAAATAGTGTGGAACAGCTGATGGAGACCTTGCCTTCGAATCAGGAAACTGCCTCTGATTCAGACTGTTGGTGTGAATCTGGGCAAGTCTCTGAATTTCTCATTATCACAGGCATCTTATAAGGTGCAGGGAGGTGGTGGCTGGATGGGGAGAATGAGTTTCCTTGCAAGGAGTTCCTTAACACTAATAAAATCACAGGTCTAATCCATCTGTCTCTCCATATGCTTAGTATACAAAGAAAGATAGCAAGAGTCCAATACATCAAGAAATTTTCATTTTATTACAACATTTTGCATCCTTTCTGAATTCCGCTTGTCTTCTTTATAGGGGAAGAAGGTTGGTAAAAGTTCATACATAGGAAAATACAATAAACTTACAAAGTAATATGTGATAGGGTGGGCTGTATCATTTAATGTGGTCTCAAGGAGACACTTGAAAGAAGGGAAGGGGCATTTGTGTTAATCTTTGAAGAAATCTAAGGATTCTAAGAGGTTAAGGTGAGCCAGAACTGCATTCTAGGCATAGGGGACAGTCTGTGCAAAGATTTGGAGGTGGGGGATGGCATGTGTGGCAGCAAGGAGGTCACTTTGGTTGGAATATAAATAATAATAATTGTATAAATTGGAATGTAAAGTATGTGTTAATATTGCCATGAAGTAAGTGAAAAGAGGGCTCAAGAGCCGCTTGTGGAAGTGATAAGATGTAAAGTTCAGGACTTGATATTTTATCATAGAAAGAACCAGGCAGGAAGGAGTTCTACAATAATCTCTAACTTCACAAATTATTATAAGAGCTAGAGTGGGAAAGGTCTTCAGAGGCCATCTAGCCCAATCCCCTCATTTTAGAAATACTGAGCCCCAGGGACGTGAAGTGACTTGTCCAAGCTTAATAACATTATACTAGTATGGAATTTGAAACACACACATATACGTTTGTATATATACACATAGGTATATATATATACACACACACACACATATGTATGTATAAATGTATATATACATGTATACATATGTTACGTATGTATAAATATATATCCATTATACACACACATTTTATAGACTAAGACAATTTAACCAAACATTGATATTATCTATGATTATCAAGGTGCTGTGCTAGGGTCTAAGAATGCATGTAACTTGCCCCAGATCACATAGCTGGTAAGTGACACAACTATAACCCATATTTGAGTTTTGTGTGTGAGTGTGTGTGTGTGTGTGTGTGTGTGTGTGTGTGTGTGTGCATATGCATGTACATGTTCATGTTCACTATATCACATTGCTGAAGAAATCCCCTTGGAACACAACCTCCCTTGGACTTGAAATCAGCAGAGATCTGGGTTCCAATGGGATCTATTCCAGTTGCTAGTCATGGCGCCATGGGAATCCCCTTTACCTCTCCGAGGCTCTACTGCCTCATATATAATGAGGGGTAGTCAGACTTGTAGCCCCTCCACATTGCCCAGAATTATTTTGAAGCTTGGATTATATGCCATCATGTGGGTTGGGGGGAGGGAGGGAAGGAAAATTTGAAACTCAAGGAACTATGGAATTGAATCTTGTAAACTAAAAATAAACAAAGAAATTAATTTTAAAAATCATGCAAAACATATTTCCAGATTAGCTATGTTGCCAAAAAAAGGAATAAAAATAAAGTGAAGAAACTATAAAAAAAAGAGCGGGGGTGGGGGGTGAGCACAACTCATTGATGCAATCGAAAAATATATGCAATGTATATCCCCTGTAGACCTCTTACCTCCTAGGGCTGAGGAGGAAGAAAAAATGTCAGATCCTCTAAATTACATGCAAAAGACAAGATATTTGTGGTAAGAGACACTGTCTCTGAGAACATTCTGGTAACCACAGCCTTGCTCTCTATGGAAACACATTTTGTCTCAGAACACTCAGAGGAAAAGATACTGGTGGCTGGACACACACTCTGAGAGTATTCAGAGGATAAGACATTTGTGGTTGGAGTTACATGTTCTTAGAACATTCCAGTTCCTGCAGGCTTGTTCTCTAGAAGTGCATCTAGCCTTAGAACACTCAAAGAATAAGATATCTGTGACTGGAGTCACTCCCTTCAGAACATGCTGATTACAGCATCTCCTGGCTATCCTTGAACCAGAGGGAGGACAGTATAGACTGCTCCATCTGTACAGTCCCAAAGGGGAAGGGGTTGGCACAAGGTAGGGATACTAAGCCACATTTAGGACTGGATGGAGCCCTACATTGAAGTCTTCGGCAACTGGGTCACCTTCAGAAGTAATCACCTGGTTAAAGAGGGAAATACTGAAACAGGAGCCAAGCCTCGTGGTCCTGAATTTGGGAGGAAAACTATAGCAAATCAGGGAATCAAGGACAAATGAAGTAAATAGGTAATAGAAAGGGAAATTACTCTACATTATTACTGTGAATGATGGGGACTATGTATGTCTAGGTGGATCACCAGGGGCCATTCACTCCCAACCTCCCTATGCCTTACAGTAATAAAGTGTCTCGATTCAGGGATGGGGAAACCTGTGGCCTTGAAGCCACATTGGACCTTCTATATCATTAAATGTGGCCTTTTGACCAAATCCAATGCAGTCAAAACTGCGCTTAAGGATCTCGAGGGCCGATGTGGCCTTGTGTTCACAGGTTCCCCAACTGAGGCCTAGATACAGATACTCAAAGGTCATTGCACCCCCCATTTTTTTCCTCCTTTCATTCTCCATCTTGTTGAGGTCACTCACTTTTTCCAATATTATTGTATAAGTAGTATCTTTCCTGTAGTTAATGCTTTTGGTATATTGAATACTTACAGGAAAGCTGAGGGCTCTTTCAAGGAGACTGAGTGAGCAAGGACTAGAAGCTATTTAGAGGTCTTCTGATCCAACATTTTTATTTTGTGTTTTGCTCTCCCTGGATGGGGACATGTAATCCATAAAAAAGCACTCAATAAATCATTGTTAATAATACCTAAACCAAACTTAGAGATAGCTGATGTAAAACTGTCATATTTCAAGATAGAGTTATCCCTTTAACATCATGCATTTCTCCATCATGGTTTCAATATATCTTGGGTGAGCATGAGAAATTAAATAAGATTTTGGGGGAGTTTTGTGGAATCTCCAGATGACATGAAAGGCTAACAGACTACACAGAGACTCTGACCAAATACATGACTCAAGTTTTACAATAAGTTACTGTAAATATCCCACAAAAGAAAAAGAAAAAAAAATCACACTTCTCTGGTACAAAGGGAGGGCCAAAAACTTTTACACAGATTTTCTAGATTGCAGGGGCACCATTACCCTACCCTCCAATAGTGTGAAAGGGGTAATTGTATTTCCAAATATTAATCCAATATTATGAGGAAAAAAGATCAAGATTTCTTTCCAATAATAAAACAAAAACAACAAAAAGGAAAACTTTTTCATCATTTCATTGAAATTGGGAGAAGTGTTGTGTGAAATGCTATACAAACGAAAGATTTTATTATTTTGTAGAAATTAGAGTGGTTTCTTTTTATTTCCTTGGAAGTTTCACCTTTTTTATCCATTTTCCATCTCCCACCAATAATTCAGGGCATCTAAATCAGCCCTGTAGACTCTCACGCACGAGGCAAAGCGTCTGGAATCTTCCTGTAGCTGGCAGTCAGCTGCGTTTGTCAGACAAATCTAATAGGACTCATCAGTGAGAGATCAGACCTGGGGGGTAACTCACTGCTGGACCAGCCTTCTGGGAAGATAAATGGCGTTGGAAATTGGAAATGATATTTGCTAAAGGGAAAATTGTCTGATACTTCCCTAGAAGTCAACAGGAGTTGTGCTCACAACAAGCCTGCAACTTGGAGCGAGCCTGGGAAGGGAGGGGACATGGTAAGCCAGGACTCTGAATGGGAGGCATTGTATTGAAGTGGAAGAAACTCTCAGCAACAATCTTCCACCCATCTGGCCATTTCTCCAACCCCATGTGCTTATTTGTTTTGTGGGGTTCAAGGCTATATTTATGGTCCTTCGTACACTTGACAGTATAACTCCCAAGCTCTGTCATTTGGGGAAAGATTTAAAGGATTGAAGAATGAAATTCAATGAACTGAGTTTGAATAATCTTTTCAAACTTCACCTCCTATGGTGGCAATATCTATTTATTGTATTTATACCTGGTCTGGCTGCTTCTAAGCTGGAGATGTTATTTAAGGTGTCAGAGCAGAACTTTAACTAACATTTAGGATATCTGGGGTAAGCAGCACCCAGAGTGTGCTCCTATCAGCTGTTTAAGACAAATGCTCTTTTGGGAGAATTGGTGGGGGGTCTTTGTGAAGAGATTTTAGCACTTTGGGATATAAGTTCCACAGAGGAAGAAACCCTGAGACACTGCTCACATGGTGGGGAAACAGTCTAAAGAGGGTATAACTACTCGGAAGACCTTAGTTGACACCACCAGCTTTATTGTTAAATTACCAAACCTTTTTGTGTTTTGTCTTCTCTAAGATGCAGGAAGGTGCCTGGACTGCTAGGTGGCGCCATCACGCAAAGAGCCACTGGACAATGGTATGCAGATTTCCTTCTGAGTTCAAATTTGACCTCAGACACTACCTGGGTGACCCTGGGGAAGTCACTTTACCCTGATTGCCTCAGCTTCCTCATCTGTAAAATGAACTGGAGAAGAAAAGGGCAAACCACTCCAAGATCTGCCAAGGAAACCCCAAAAGGGGTCATGAAGAATTAAAGACTAAAAATGATAACAAAAACCAACAAACCATTGCTCTAGACTACAAATGTAGATTATAATGTCATAGGATGTAGAAGAGCAAGGTCCTTCCGGAATCATATAACATAACCCTTTCATTTTATAGAGGAGTAAATCGAGGCCCAAGGAGTTTAATTAAATTATCCAAAGTCACACAAGTGACTTCCAACTTTAGGTCCATGCTCTTATGATGCTTTAAACACTGGGCCTGTAGGCAGCAACCTTAATCCGTTCACCTAGGTGAGGAGGTTTCTGGGTAGGCTGTTTGTTTTTGTCTTTTGGTGGTAGTGGTGATAGTTTTGTTTTGTTTTGTTTTGTTTACCAGGAGAGAAAGTAAGGCAAGTATGGGGCATATATGAGAATATCTGAAATATGCTAGTCCTTGTGGTGGCAAAAATCCCAACTGATATCTCTTGATTTTAACTCTTTTTTTTAATTTATATATTGGTTTGTTTGTTTGTTTTTCTATCTCTTGAAGGAGTGTGAATGTTATTTGTCTCCTCTCATTTTTGCAGCCCTGAAACAAAGCTCCATCTACACTTCCCTAGTTATGGTGATAAATTTGGCGGTGATCCTAGGGCCAATTTCCAGCCCTGTCTGGCCTTATAGTGGCAGTTATTTATCATCTTTTAAAAAATAGTTCTGCTCCCTATGGCATTTCTTCTGCTTTTTATCACTTATCTCAGTTCTCAACAGCCAATGTCTCAGAGCATTGGGAAAGCTTAACAATTCTAAAATAATTGAGAGTCCATAGGCATTGAGTGTGACAATAACCAAGGACAATAACACATTTCTTATGAAGCCTTGGTGGTTCTGCAGTGCAAACTAGTAATTATTTTAATCAATAAATTAATTTGGGCAGATATGATTGATGTATCTAATGATCATGCATTATACCCAGGCATATCTATGCTTAGAATTAAGAAGATGTCAGTTCAAATCCCTCCTCGGGGATTTACCAGCTGTATAACCCTGGGCATGTTATATAAATTTTCCTAGATTATTTCCTCATCTGTAAAATCAGTTGATCCTCTAGGGTCTTGTCCAGCCCTAAATCTGTCATCCTCTATCACTTAAAGATGAGATTTTGTTAAAAGGGCATTCACAATTGAGTCAGTCAATTAGTTTTTCCATTCTTCCATCAGAGATGGGGACATAGGAGGGCAGAGAAAGACAGTCTCTATGATATCAACTCTTATTTGAAAGTGATATAAAGAATAAGTTCTTTAAGTGCAATTTTTAAGGGCAATTTTATACCTAAAACTACCAAAAGGAAGCTTTTATACCATTATTAGTAATTATTATAGCCTCTAAAAAAAGTGTGTTAAAAGAAAATTTTTATCTTTTAATTCCAGCTGCAGCTGTATTAGGATCTGTGGTAAAATGAAATTCCATTCAAAATTCCAAGATGATTAAAGTCTTTACATTAAATGAGTCATGGTGGTCAAGCTACTTACAGCTATTGCCCTTGTCACAAATTACCCCAAGTTAAAATCTAGAAGTGACCTTAGGCATATTCTAGTCCAACCTACTCATTTTAAAGATAAAGGAATTGAGACTCATGAAGATTAAATAATTTCCTCATGAATATACAACTGGGTGTGAACACATACATTAATTATGATAGGCAAGATTAAAATTCACGATTCTCCTAAGAAATGGAGAAAAGTTTCAGAGTGGTAAATTCACGTTCAATATATTATGGTATGTCCTTACCCGGTCTACCCATGTCACTTTGGGCCAACCACTTAACTCTTGTTTGCCTTAGTTTCCTTAATTATAAAATGAGGATAGAATGCCTTCTAGGGTTGTTGTAAGGATCAGATGATAATTTTAAAATGCCTAGCACAGTACCTGGCACATATTAAACTTTATATAAATGTTAACTGATGATGATTGTGATTATTATTATTAATTTATATTTTTACATGAAAAGGAATGGACTTCTTAGGAAAACAGTGGATTTCCAGACACTGGAGGTCATTTAGGGAAAGGTATATTATGACTCATTGGAAATGTCATACAAAGGACTCTTACCCAGTGACTTGATCTTCTCTGAGATGTCATTTAATCCTGATAATTTGTGTTTATGTACTTAAATACAATAGACCTAGTGTTGTGCAGCAAGTATGGGGGAAGTGAGAATCTCATTCTCATTCAGATAGCAAGAACAGTCATTTTGGAGAGTACCATGTGGGTGAATGTTTTAAAATTACCTATTACTTCCTCAGGATCAGAGAAGAGAACAATTACATGTTCTTTTTAAGAGTAGTGTTCAGTTTAAAAGCCAACAAACTATAAGAATCCCTTAGTTTAACTTTTATGTATCAAGCTCAAGAGGCAGTCAGCTGAAGTCCAGAGTGAACCAGATACATAGTCAAGAAAAAGCAGGCGCAAGTCTGATACATATTGGGCAAGAGAAGTAATATGCCATTGCCTCACAAAACTCTTTAGGATCTTACATTGTATCATCTGCATTTCTGGAGGGAGGTTTCACATCATAAATTCCTAAAATCATTAAAGTCACAGATCTGAATCTCTAAGGTTAGGGGCAGAAAGAGGACTTATTTTCCTTACATATATATTTTATTAGACTGTATTATTACATTAAAACTCCAATGGACCTTTGTCATCATCAGTAAAGTTGCTTTTATCAACCACGAGTAAGGCCATCTATGTGTGGATGCCTCAAGCATTTCACTTTCAAATAATCACAAAAAACCATCAGAGGAGTTACACTATTGAGGACTGCTGATGTCATTATCTGTCCTCCTCCTCCTCCTCATCATCATCCCTTTCTCCTCCTTCTCCTCCTTGTCTTTTCCTCCTCTTTCTCTTCCTCCAACTCCTCCTCCTCCTTGTCTTTTCCTCCTCTTTCTCTTCTTCCAACTCCTCCTCCTCTTTCTTTTTTTCCCTTACATTAGTTTTTGTTGAGAGTGTTGAGTAATCAGAAATATAATTTCTTGAATCAAGGGAGAATTTCTACTACAGAAACTCCATCCATTGAAGCAGATGAATTATTGAACAAATGAATGAATGAATGAATGAATGAAAATTATTTTATCAAGCACTTACTATCTTACCACTGTGCTGAGAATTCAGGATACAAATAAAATAGATAGTCCCTTGGGTCAAAGTTCTCACACTCTATGAGTAAGATAAAATATAAGAAAGAGAATTCAGCTTCAGGGCTGATGGCTAAACCTAGAAGTCCAAGGGTTTCACCCAGTGGTCATATTGCCAAGCCCAGAGATCTTTGAATTATATCAGGAGACATAAAAGTATTGGGGCTCTTGGGGATAGATGGGAAGGCCGGGAAGTTTACAGGAGGTATTCGTACAGGAGACGGGAAGGGCTGATGGTCCTCCATCCCACTTTACATGAGGAGTAAAACTGATGACTTCCAGCTCATCCCAACCATGTGAGGAGTCAAGAAGGGAAAAAATGGAAGATTTCTGATTAGTACTTCATGAATTATATAGAGGAGGGAGGAAAAGGGAGGAAAGCACCTGGGTGGCCAGTCTTATAAAGCTTTTGTCATTTCAGTTGGGGATACAGGGGCACAGAACAAAAGGGAAAAGAAAATGAGGAAAAGGCACCGCCAGTGGCCTGTACCTATAACATATAGTTACTTACCTGAGGAATGGAGAAGCAAAATAATGTAAAGAAAAGTAATTTATTAAGTGCTTATTATGTAGGAAACACTAGGTCAAATACTGGAGATCCACATAGAAAATCAAGAGCTCACCTATCTAAGGAGGGGCACACCACTTGTAGGGTATGGCAGCACCTAGTCGAAGATAAAGGCCCTTAATCCTTAGGATACAGCATCCAGGCAGGTGACAGGCAGCCCTTTCAATGTAATTGCTGTAGATAAAACCAGTCTGTTTCTGATGTTGAACTACTTGACAGTTACAAGGATTATGATGTCATACTTTGCTTTTCTGTATTATCAGGACCTTTAGTTTTTGAGAAAATATATTTTGCATAATCACAGAACCAGTATGTGTCAGAGGCAGAAAGTGAAACCATTTCTTTCAGACTCCAAGGCCAGGCTTCTGTCTGCTACTGATCTGTCCTGCTACTTCTCACCATGGGTTGTCAGAGGTCATGACCTCTGATTGGAAGAAGAAACAGAAGATGGTCAGTACCAGGTTTGAAACCAGACATTTGGCTGATAAATGCTGATGGTTCCATCTTTATATATCATTCTCATTATAAGAAGCTTGTTTTACTGCTTGAAATACATTATTGATCATGTTTATTTTAATGTCTCAGCTAAATATCTCTGCTGTGCAGTATATACTTGGGATCAAGTTGGAGGCTATGTCATACTTTTAATACACTATTCACTGAATAACATGCTGTCTGAAAACCTGCTGTGTCTTAAAGAAACTGCCTTAAAGAAAACCCTTCAACCTTGGATGGTGGTGTCAGCCCTGGAAATAGAAGGAAATTAGGGCAGAAATCAGAACAGTTGCCTAGGTTACTGTATATAACCTCGAAACATTGACAGGAGTAAGTGAACTGAAGTGTATCTGATTTGAAAGAATTAGGGATGATCCTTCTCACAAACAAAGGGCAAAATCAGGAGCACAAGTCAGGAGAAGGGGAAGGAAAAGAGCAAGGGGAACGATGCCCATGTTTTTGTATCCCACTGGTGATAGGGGTGTTGCTTTCTGGGCTTGCTTGTTCAGGGCCACTGCAATGAAGACTGTGGTTTGAAGGAGAAGGTTATCTAAAATTAGACCCTAGCTGAAAATCCTGGAGCTACTCATTACCTTTTCAAGGGTTTAAGATAGCCTGGCATAGTGAAATGGGCATTTGTCGGGAACAGAGGAACTGAATTTGAATCCCTTTTCTCCTTATCTGCCCTATGATACTAGAAGCTTGGGGAGACTGCTACCTGTGTAATTGGGGCAAGTCTCCCATGGTTATCAGTTTCCTCTATAAAATGAGGGCAAGGACTAGAGGCCCTTTTGTTCAAGGTCTTTTTCCTATAAAGAGTGCTGGATTTGGAGTGCTATATGGCTGCAGATCCTGGCTTTGCCATTTGCCATTTGTGTGACTTTAAATAATTCAGTTAAACTCCTTGGGCCTCAATTTGCTCCACTTTAACATGAAAGATTTATAAGATCCCCAAAGTACTTTCTTCTTCTGACTACTATGACCTTATGCCCTAGATATAGAATCTAGAGAAGCAGTAGTAGTTGTTGTATTTTGGTTATTTCAATTACGTCTGACTCTTCATGACCTCATTTGGGGTTTTCTTGGCAAAGATGCTGCAGTGGTTTGTCATTTCCTTCTCTATTTCATTTGACAGAAGAAAAATTGAGGCAAATAGGTTCAGTGACTTGCCCAGGATCAGCCAGTTAGTGTGTGGCACCAGATTTGAACTCATGAACATGAGTCTTCCTGACTTCAATCAGACCCACTATGTGCTATGCCACTAAGTTGTCCACAGACCAGTGGGATTAAACTCATATAGAAATGGGGTCACTAAATTGTAGCATAAGGATCGGTCTGGGCCATAGAAGGTCCCATATTATCATTGCCTGTGTTCTTTTATATTTTTATATATTTTGTTAAATATTTCCCAATTACATTTTAATCTGGTTGGGCAGTTGGAGGCTATAGGCTGCTTCCAAACAGCATGTTTCACACCTCTGATCTAGATATTTACATTTTTAAATTGTTCACACAGTATGGGAAAGCCTGATTTCAGTGCACGTGAAATTATCTATTTAGTTTTATATTTACTTTTTAAACAGAGATCCATATATCTCATATGAAGTTTCTGTTGACTCATAGAATGTAAATTCCTTGATGTCGAGGACTATTTTTATCATTTTGTCTTTCTATCCATGTACAGTGAGTGTAAAAGTCATGAGACTTGGGATTAGAGGCCATGAGTTCAATTCCTGGCTATGCCAGTTGGAATCTGTGTGTCCTCTAAGTTATAAAAGAAGCTATTAGAATAAGTGACCTTGAATCTTGACCTTCCACATCTTGACCTATGGTCCTTGGTAATATGGTACCTGGAACACAATAGAAGTTTAATAAAAAAACATTTCTTGTCTTCGAAGCACAAATTAAATCCACAACATTGACAAGTTAAATATGTATTGGGGCATTTTGATATTTAATGTCTATTCTATCAATTATCTATCCACTTGCAATCCCTTAGAACTGACTTTCACTTCTTTTTTACTTGTTTTTTGTAAAGGGGAAGGCAGGGCATTTGGGGTTAAGTGACTTGCCCAAGGTCACACAGCTAGTGTTAAGTGTCTGAGGCTGGATTTGAACTCCAGTCCTCCCGACTTCAGGGTCGGTGCTCTATTCACTGTGCCTCCTAGTTTCCCCCAACTTTCTCTTCTTTACCTTTGACAGAGAGAAAGACAGAGAGAGAAACACAGAGAGAGTGCACTAAATTGCAAAGCCTTTGTATAGTAGACAGCCCTGAGTGGAGATACAGATTATGAGGCATAGGGAGACGGGAATTATGTGACAGTCAAAGCAAAAACGTAGAGGAGAAAGATTCAATCCTGGTACAGGAAACTGCAAGCAGGTTGCTTGGCCAGAGCAGAGAATGGGTTAAAATAGAATAGGCTTTTCCAAATAAATTTTGTTATTATTTTGTCTAACTCTACAAAGTAGTTTTTTGGTAAATTGATTGGAATGGCACTAAATATATAATTTAGTTTGGGTAAAATTGTCATTTTTATTATATTAGCTCGACCCAGCCACGAGCAATTGATATTTTTCCAACTATTTAGATCTGATTTTATTTCTGTGAGAAGTGTTTCATAGTTGTGATCATATAGATTCTGGGTTTGTTTTGGCAAGTAGATTCCCAAATATTTTATAATGTCTACAGTGACTTTAAATGGGATTTCTCTTTCTATCTCTTGCTGTTGAGTTTTATTAGAGATGTACAGGAATGCTGAGGATTTATGTGGGTTTATTTTATATCCTGCAACTTTGCCAAATTTATTTATTGTCTCAAGTATTTTTTACTTGATTCTCTAGGATTCTCTAAGTATATCATCATATCATCTGCAAAGAGTGACAGCTTGGTCACTTCTTTGCCTAATTTGATTCCTTTGATTTCTTTTTCTTCTCTAATTGCTACTGCTAACGTTTCAAGTACCAGATTGAATAAGAGGGGTGATAGTGGACACCCTTGTTTCACTCCTGATCTTATTGGAAAGGGTTCTAGTTTATCCCCATTGCATATAATACTTGCTGATGGTTTTAGATAGATGCTAGCAACTATTTTAAGGAAGGCTCCATTTATTCCTATACTTTCTAGTGTTTTTAATAGGAATGGATGTTGTACTTTGTCAAAAGCCTTTTCTGCATCTATTGAGATGATCATGTGGTTTTTGCTAGTTTTGTTGTTGATATGCTCAATTATATTGATGGTTTTCCTAATATTAAACCATCCTTGCATTCCTGGAATGAATCCTACCTGATCAGGGTGTATTATTTTTGTGATAAGTTGTTGGAGTTTTTTGGCTAATATTTTATTTAGAATTTTTGCGTCTAAATTCATGAGGGAGATTGGTCTATAATTTTCTTCTCTGTTTTATCTCTTCCTGATTTAGGACTCAGTACCATATTTGTATCATAGAAAGAGTTTGGTAGGACTCCTTCTTCACTAATTTTCCCAAATAGTTTGTAGAGTATTGGAATCAATTGTTCTTTAAACGTTTGATAGAATTCACTAGTGAACCCATCTGGCCCTGGAGATTTTTTCCTAGGGAGTTCATTGATGGCTTGTTTGATTTCTTTTTCTGAGATGGGGTTATTTAGGTAATTCACTTCCTCTTCAGTTAATCTGGGCAATTTGTGATTTGGAAAAACAAAAGGTCTAGAATATCAAGGGAATTAATGAAAAGAAATGCTAGGGAAGGTGGACTAGCTATGCCAGATCTTCATCTGTATTATACAGCAGCAGTCATCAAAACTGCTTGGTACTGGCAGAGGTGTAGAGTAGTGGATCAATGGAATAGATTAGGTGCAGGAGACCCAGCAGTTAATGAATATAGCAATCTATTGTTCGATAAACCCAAAGACCCCAGTTTTTGGGATAAGAATGCACTATTTGACAAAAACTGCTGGGAAAACTGGAACACAGTATGGCAGAAACTGGGCATAGACCATTATCTAACACCATATACCAAAATCAAGTCCAAATGGGTGCATGATCTAGGTGTAAAGGATGATACTGTAAGCAATTTGGGAAAGCAAGGAACAGTTTACCTGACGGATCTGTGGAGAGGGGAAGATTTTAGGACCAAACAAGAATTAGAGAGTATTATAAAATGCAAAATGGATAATTTTGATTACATTAAATTGAAAAGCTTCTGCACAAACAAAGCCAATGTAACCAAGATCAAGAGGGAGGTGGGAAATTGGGAAAGAATTTTTACAACTTGTGTCTCTGATAAAGGACTCATTTCTAAAATTTATAGAGAATTGAGCCAAATTTATATGAATACAAGTCATTCCCCAATTGAGAAATGGTCAAAGGATATGAATAGGAAGTTTTCAGAGAAAGAAATTAAAGATATCTATAAGCATATGAAGAAATGCTCTAAATCACTATTAATTAGAGAAATGCAAATCAAAACAACTCTGAGATACCACATCTCTCCAGTCAGATTGGCTAAGATGACAAAACAAGAAAGTGACAAATGCTGGAGAGGATGTGGACAAATTGGAACACTAATACATTGCTGGTGGAGTTGTGAACTTATCCAACCATTCTGGAGAGCAATCTGGAATTATGCCCAAAGGATTATAAATAATTTCATACCCTTTGACCCAGCCATACCACTCCTAGGGTTATATCCCAAAGAGATCATAGTAGTGGGAGGAAGAACCATATGTACAAAAATATTTTTAGCAGCCCTTTTTGTGGTTGCAAAGAATTGGAAACTAAAGGAGTGCCCATCAATTGGGGAATGGCTAAACAAGTTGTGGTATATGAATGTAATGGAATCTTATTGTGCTATAAGAAACGAGGAGGTGACGGATTTCATAATTACCTGGAGAGACTTATACAAACTGATGCTGAGCGAGAAGAATAGAATCAGAAGAAATTTGTATACAATCACAGACATACCATATCTGTGACGACCAACTATGACAGACTGGACTCTTTTCAGCAATGCAGTGATATAAGTTAATCCCAAATGACTCAAGAAAGTGAGAAATGTGCCATCCAGAGATATAACTAGAAAGAACTGAGCCTGAATCCTGATGGAAGCAAACTAAATGATCTTGTTCTTCTCATTGTTTGGTTGTACTTCTTCCTTACCATCTTTCATCCCACCTAGTACAATATGCCTTTGTAATTGGAATAATGTTTAATATGAATGCATTTGCAGACCCTATACTGTACTATATGATGTCATGAGGAGGGGGGAGGGAAGTAAAGGAAATTTGAAAATCAAGGAACTAAGGAATTGAATCTTGTCAACTGAAACTAAACTAATAAATTAATTAAAAAAAAAAATAGAATAGGCTGATATAATGACTTTTCGTGTCCCCTCTCCGTCATTATGCACATTTCAATACCAAGTTCAACTTCACTGTGCTTTTATTTTTGTCATTGTCAAAACAATATTATTTTCTCTTTCTGATGATATATAGTATGCAAAGTATATTCATAGACACGTAATGACAAATAACTTTTCATAAGTAAGTTGAAATATCTTTACAAGGGCATGTACTGCCCTTTTCTGACTCATTTCCCATGAGTCATCTGGTTCATTATGTGCAATATGACATTGCTTATCTCTAATAATATAACTGCCATTTCCCCCCATATCTAGAAGGTACCCCTTCCTCAACTCACCCATAAAATGGAAGAAGCTAGTAAAAATTAGAAAATTAATTAGAACAGAGGGGTCAGAGCCAAGATGGGGGAGTAGAAACAGCACTTCCAAGGTGCTCTCCTCCACTCCACTTCCAAACCATGTAAAAGGGGTCTCTGAACAACTTCTGGAGCTCCAGCACCCACAGAATGACACAGAGAAGCTAAACGCCTGCTGAGGACAGGCCAGCAGGCCTGCAAGGAATGGCCAACGCAGTGTTCTGAGAGCGGGCAGTGCAGCGCACTGGAAACTGACAGCAGAGCGCTCGAGGAGCTGAGCCCAGGCCCAAGTGAGCCTCAGTTTTAGCCCCAGGGTGGCCGGGCCAGCAGCCAGGTAGAGGTACCCCAGAACACCAGGAGCTGTGGCGATTCCAGAATTATCAACACAGATATGCCTAGGACAAATTGAAAGGTTAGTGCCCTATGGACTTTAGGACCAGTATTTGGGGAACCCATTGGCTTCTTCCCCTGGGGGCAAGAAGTGGCTGAGGAGACACAGCCAAGAGGCCATTTTGCAGCTTCAGTGGCAGCTTCAGCTCATCCAGCAATCAGTCTTGGGGGGTAAGCACTCTTGCTTTAACCTGCCAGGATCTGGATTGAGGTCTTGGGGTAGGTCTGGGGTGGTATCCAGCTTGCCAGAGCCTGTGAAGGCTCCACAGAGGCCACCCAACTAATACTTCTGGAAGTTGTGAAGACCCCAGCGTTTGGGATGGAAGCTCCCCTGTCTGGTGGGAGAGTCCTACTGTGGCAACAAGCCCTAAAATCAAGTAATTAAGTGGCAACATGCTTAGGCACAGGAAACAAAATAAACAGAAAAAATGCAACCTTAGACTCCTATTTTGGGGGCAAAGAAGATCAAATCATGGAACAGGAGGAGGACTGTGAGGCCAGAAATCCTGCACCAAAAGCCCCAAATGAAAATATGAGTGGGTTACAAGCCATAGAGGACCTTAAGAAAGATTTTAAAACCACATAAGAGAAGTGGAGGAAAAAATGGGAAGAGAGAAGAATGCAGGAAAAGTATGAAATGAGAGTCAACAGCCTGACTGAGGAAAATAACACTTTAAAAAATAGACTAACTCAAATGGCAAAGGAGGCTCAAAAGGGCAATGAGGAGAAAAATGCCTTAAAAAGCCAAATTTGCCAGATGGAAAAAGAATCTCAAAAGCTCACTGAGGAGATTCATTCCTTCAGAGTTAGACTGGAGCAAATGGAAGCTAGTGAATTTATGAGAAATCAAGATGCTGTTAAACAGATCCAAACAAATGAAAGAATAGAAGGCAATGTGTAATATCTCATGGGAAAAACCACTAACCTGGAAAATAGATCCAGGAGAGATAATTTTAAAATTATTGCACTACATGAAAGACATGATCAAAGAAAAAACCTAGAAATCATCCTTAAATAAATTCTCAAGGAAAATTGCCCTGATGTTTTAGACCCAGAGGGGGAAATAGAGGTTGAAAGAATCCACAGATCACCTCCTGAAAAAGATCCCAAAAGGAAAACTCCTAGGAATATTATAGCCAGGTTCCAGAATTCCCAGATCAAGGAGAAAATACTACAAGCTGACAGGAAGAAACAATTTCAATATTATGGAAACAATCAGAATAGCACAGGACCTGGCAGCTTCTACACTGAGGGTTGAATGGCATGGAATATGATATTCCAGAGGGCAAAAGAGCTGGAATTAAAACCAAGAATCACCTGCCCAGCAAAAGTGAATATTTTGTTTCAGGGAAAAATATGGTCATTCCATGGAATAGAGGACTTTCAAGCATTCTTGAGGAAAAAAAGCAGAGTTGAATAGAAAATTTGACATTCAAACACAAGAAGCAAGAGATGCTTGAGAAGGTAATTAGCGAAAAGAAAACAAAAGGAACTTTTCAAAGTTGACCTATTCACATTCCTACGTGGAAAAAAAAATAACTGTGACTGATGAAATCTTTCTCATTATCAAAATAATGGAAGAAGGGTATATGGACATATGAATACATATGTGAATGTGTGTATATATGTTTACAGGTATACATGGATAGAGGGCACAGGTTGAATTTGGTGGGTAGGGATGATACTCAAGGGGTGAAGTTAAGAGGTGAGAGAATAAAGTGGCAAGAGGAGATGGGGAGAGACAGGGTAGGGTGAACTATCTCATGTAGAAGAATTAAGGGGAAGTGGTTGCAGGGTAGGGGAAGAACAGAAAGGCAAAAAGGCAAAACCATATTCTCATTGAATTTGGCTCAGGGAGAGAATGTAATACATACTAAATGGGATATCTCACCCTGCATGGGAATAGGGATAAGGGGGATGAGAGGGGCCATTATGGAGGGCATTCTGGGGGGAAGGGATGTTGGAAGTACCCACTATTGAAGAGGGTCAGGATCAAAGTAGGGAATGGACCAGGTTGGGGGTGGGAAGGGTGGGAGGGAAATATAAGCAGTCTTTTACAATATATCTACTATGGTAATGTTTTGCATAGCTATACATGTATAACACATACTGAATTGCTTATCTTCCCAGAGGGAGTGGGTGACAAGGGAGGAAGGGAATGGATCTGAAATTCGAAGTTTTAAAATTAAATCTTTCAAGTAAAAAAAAAGAAAATTAATTAGAACCCAACAACATGTTGGTTAACAGGAATCCACATGAAATATAAAAACACACACGGAATTAAAAATAGAGGGCTAGGGTCAAATGTCTTAGGTCCTATGGATATGACTCTCTCCCCTAGATGCCCATTCCTGCCTCATTTCCTTACATTTACCTGTCTAATCTTCCACTTTCCTATTTTGAGCCTTTTCTACCTATGCCCCCATTTTTTAGAATGCCATCTGCACACCTGGTCCAATCTCAGCCATAGGTCAGGGCTAGCAAAGGCCCATTTCTCCAGCCATTTCATTAATAGCATGAATAAACAGGCAGCTACTAGTTTCACCCTTTTACAGATGTGACTACTCTTCCCTCCCCAGTGAGATTGTCAGCTTTCCTAGGGATGTGTTACACTTCTGCTTGTGTGTTCCACAGCATCTCCTATGGGGTTATGTGACTAGCAAATGCTTTCTCAAATTGAGTCACCCTGGTAAAGATCATTGCCATAGCAGCCTCTCTTCCCTACAGCTCTGGGTTTCCTCTTTCCCCATCCTCCCATTTTATAATATTCCCAAATGTTATTGGTGAAAAATGAATAGCGTTCTCAAGAGAGAAAAAGGAAATGATGCCCCTCTAACATAACCACTTCTTTTAGCTGTTCTTGAGATGCTATCAAGCTTAATCTAGCCTGTTTTATTTTAATAAATTTTTTCATACTGAACATTTTTTATGTTTTTAGAGAGTTATCTTCCATCTACTTTTTCTTTTTCTTGTGTTTATGGATTGATGTAAAATTTTTCTCCTCCATTGTAAAGTTATCTCCTTGAGGACAGTAGCTGGTTTTCCCTTTTTTCTATCCCTGGAGCTAAGCAGGGCTTGGCTTACAGTAAGTGTTTAGTATAAGCTAACTGATTTAATGATTGATTGTTTAGATATAGGACTAATCTTAGAGTTGTTTATTTTACTTGTTTGCCTTTGGTTCTTGATGAGGACTATGACTTCAGGAAGGTGATGCCATGACTTGCAATGAATTGGATTTAAGTGAGGGAGGGTTGTGCAAAGTCACCAGCCTCACTTTCTCCTCAGGAGTCATCTGGGTCAAGTGGCAAGATATAAGTGAGACCTTGACCTTAATTTTCTGTTAAGTTCTTTTCCAAGACCCAATTTGACTGAGCCAATGCCCAGTCAGTGATTAAGGCTAGGTAGGAAATGAGGTCTTAGTGTAGGTTCCCAATGTAGGTGTTATTGCCCATGTGGGGGAAATAACTGGAAGTCACTGGAACAATGGGGTTGGGTAGAGGATGGAGGGAGGATTGTAGTAGCGGCAGGTGAAATTGGGAGGAATTGAATAAAAATAAGAGTTGACTTACGTTAACCCCAAGGGTGCAGAGTAATTTTTGTTTTGTTTTGTTTGGTTTGGTTTGGTTTTAATGGGCAGTAGACCAAATAAGTTGGGAACCACTGTTTAGAGTAAGGGAGACCTAAGTTTGAGTACTGTTCTGGACCCAAAGCAGCTATGAAAATATAAGCAAGATATTTATTATCTTCCCATCTCTCCAGGTGTCATATGAAGATGAATTTCCTAACTGAGTCAGCAGAGGGACTTTCCACACTCATGGAGTTACAAGTTGTAGGCCAAAAAGAAATATACCAAAATCATTATATAATACTTTTGGACCAGCCCTCAGGTTACAGTAGCATATGAAACCACCTTCTACCAATATAGATCAGGTCAGGCTATGGAACTTAGAGACTTAGTAAATTACCTGGGGAACTGAGAGTTTAAGTGATTTTCCCAGAGTCACACAGTCATTATGAGTCAGAAACAACACTTGAACACAGGTCTTCCTGACTCTGAAGCCATTCCAGTATTTACAATGCCAAAATGACTGTCTTAAAGCATTTACAAAGTATAAACCATTTGTTTTGTTTTGTTTTTTTAATTTTATCTTTGCAACTCTTAGCTTCTTTGAACCTCACAACAGCCTAATGAAGGTAATAACACTTATAATAATCTTCATTTTACAATGAGGAAATCAAGGCTCAGACAGGTCAAGTGATTTTTCCAGGGTCATCCAGTTAGTAATGTACTGAAAAAAACAGATTCCACAGAGAGGTTCCTGATTTCAAATCCAGTGGTGATGTTGGTGAATCTGTATTATCAGAGATGATATTATAAACTGTCTTTTAGAAAAGAGTCCAGAAAAGCTTTTCTGCCTGCCTGGAATAGGAGCCTTGAACAACACATATTTATATATTTGTTTCCCCAGGGGAAAAATCACTTGGATCATTCTCTCCTCAAGCATGGCCCTAGCCTAGCTTCTTTGACTTATTCAATTTTTCCTGACTCCTTCCATCAGCTTAACACAACACCTAAGACGTCCTAAAAGTATGGAATATTCTTTACTCACTTGTTCCAACAGGGAAGGATTGCACAAACTTACACTACAGGCTTGTACTACAATTTATATTCATTAAAAATGTAACTCCCCTTTATCTATCCATTCCCTGATCTAGTTAAGATAGCCAGCAGTTTCACTGGGTACAGTGGATCCATTTCCTATAGCTATTAACATAGTCTCCATTTCCCCCCATACCTGGATGATTCCTCAACTCACCCATAAAACAGAAGAAGTTAGAAAAATTCATTAGAACCTAACAACATGTTGTTTAGCAGGAATCCATGTGAAACATTAAAACTCACATTGAGTTAAAAATAAAGGGCTCGGGCCAAATTGCTTATGCTTCATTTGAACTCCAAAAAGGCAATTGTAGCAATCATGATCTCAGACAAGGCAGTGGCAAAAAATAGACCTGATTAAGAGGAATAAATAAGGCAATGTTACACATTAGACAATGAATTAATATTAATGCTTAATAGATATGTATTAAGTGGCATAGCATCTGAATTTTCTACCTCCTTAACTGAATGGAAAATCATTAGCATGTTCACTGTGTGTCAAACTTCCTCAATGCATCTCTCAGGAAAATTTCCTGATTCTGTCAGTTCCAAGCACATTATTTCTGGAAATTACTTTGAATTGCACTGTGTATACTTCATGTATACTTAACTTGTATATCTACATTGTATTCCATAGCCTAAACCTAGTCAAAAATAAGCTCATTGATGGCAAGGGTTCTTTTTTTTTCTTTTTTTATGCCCAGAAACCTGGTCCACCCACGATGCCTTGCTAGCACAGGTTCTTTGATCTGCTCTTAAGGGAAAGACTATTCAAAAAGGGGTTAGCAATCCTACTCTTATTTACATTCATTAGTTCAAGGGAAAGGTCAGCACCCAGCAAATACAAGCAGAGAAATTAGCACAAAGATCAACAGATAGGGCCCCAGCTGTCTGTCTGAGCACAGCAAAATTGCTATACTCTTTACAGAGATCACTGGACTAAGGGAACACAGACATCTGAGTAGTGTGGGGGGGGGGAGGAGAGGGAGGGGAAGGCATTGAACATACAGCTACTCAGAATCTCGAGCAGTAAATCAAAAGATCCTTCTCATGAGTTAACCCCCAAAGCAAAACACTAACAAAGACTTGGCATCTGATTGACTGAGCTTGAAAGTCCTTGTGCCCAAGGAGCACTTAACTGGAAATTCCCTATAGTTCAGCGCCTGATTAGCTCTGGGCCAGGGCTCTATGTGCCTATTAATGGACAGGGAAGATCTTCAAATTCCTTTAATATTACAAGCCCAGCAGTTGCTTACCAATGGTAGGGGAGAGTGGAGAGGGAATGTACCAGTGATTTCATTGGTAAAGGGAACTCCTAACTCAGGAAACTCCCTTAATTGGATGGTAAAGGTCACCATGATTCCTCCTTGATTAACTAACACTGGATTGCAATGACGGCTTTATTGACAGAGGCCTTTGAAAGCTTATATTTTCTACTGATGATTAACCAACTGAAAGGAGAGGCAGTGCTTAGAAATAGAACATGAGAATACATATTAAGAGGGTATTATGGTTGGGTCTGATAAAGATGGGAGCTATTTAATTTTTCAGCAATCTGAAATGAAATTGGAATTAGAATTTTTTTCCTTTCCATCATACGTTAGCCTGAATTCACTGAACTGTCTCTAGTAAATGAAAAATAAAACTGTTTCATTCTTTTTTTTTTCTAAAATAAGATTGTGGCTTTAATTCCAAGATTGTAAGAAAACTTGACCAGCAACTAGGCAAGAGACTTTGGCATTGAAAATTGTTCAAGATGGCCAGAAAGGTCTGGACCTATGATTTCATTAATAAAAAAGAAGCTCCCAGGAATGGAAAATTCTTTCACCAAATCCGATTGGCATCTTCTCTAAAACTTATACTTTTAGTGGATAGTTAAGTGACTTGCTCAGAGTCACATATGTAAACAATTTCTGTCAAAAGCGGTCCATTAACCCAATTTTTCTTCATTCCAAAGCTGTCTCTCTATCACCCACTGTCTCACAAGAAGGCAGGAATGTTTTTTTTTTTAACATCATCATCAAATTTTTATTTCATCTAATGGCTAAAACAAAGATTATGGCGTTGGATATCAGGGGTTTATGGGGAAGCTAGAGGTAAAAGTGAGTACAAAGTAGATTTAAGAAGAGTAAAGCAATGGGAGAGCCAGAATGGATGGATATATATTGTCAGAGAGAATAATTCAGAGTTCAAATGCTTAGAGGTTGGACAAATTAGGATGAAATCAAATGTGTGACCACCTCGTCAGGGTGCAAGAAAATAGAATGCAATAGGTGCAAAAAATAGAATGAGACTATATAATAAATTGACCAAGTAAAGGTGGTGCAGTGCATAGAGGATTGGCTCTGGAGTCAGGAGGACCTGAGGGAAGATAACCCAAAAGCCATTTATGAATGCTTGTTATTTAATGAACATTAGGACCTGAGTTTAAATCTGACCATATGGGGGCGACTAGGTGGCACAGTGAGTAGAGTGTCAGCCCTGGAGTCAGAAGGACATGAGTTCGGGATCCGACCTCAGACACAACGCACACACAAATAAAAACCTAGCTGTGCGACCTTGGGCAAGTTACTCAACCCCAATTACCCTCCAAAAAGCAAAAAAAAAATCTGACCTTAGACACTTACTTACTAGCTGGGTAACCCTGGAAAGTCACTTAATTCAGAGAGAGAGAGAGAGAGAGACAGACAGACAGACAAACAGAGAGAGAGACAGAGAGAGAGAGAGAGAGAGGAGAGAGGAGAGAGAATTAGAATTAGAATTTAATTTGGTTCTGATTATGCCAATTGCATTAGATGTGTTCTGATGGCATGGAGAAGGAATAGTGTCCATGGAGGAGATATCTAAAGATTGTGGGAATTTAACCTTTTTAAGTTTCAGTTTCCTTATGTGTTAAAAATTCTGTGATCTGAATGGCCAAACTCAAGATCCATTTTCAGATTTTAGCTGCTTTGAGAAGAGCCTGCTTAGGAAAAAAGTGGAAAGTGGTTTTATCAGTCAATAATATCTACTCTTTGTCTTGCTTTCTGCCAGCTATAATGAGTGAAATGTGAACAATACTATTAATGTCTTAGTGTTGAGGGAAATGTCATTTTACACTGTCAAGGGTCAGACAGGGTGGTGGTGTTGAAAATGCATCAAGGACAATAAATAGGTTATACACAGGTAAAGGTAGCAGCTTAATTAGAATGGGAATAGTTATTCTTGATTATGTTGCCTCTGTACACACATAAAACCCATAAATATATAGTAGGATTGATGATAACTTTGGCCAAAATACACTTTCCACTCTTTGTCTCTGCAAATTCTAAATTATTTAGTCAACCAATAACAATTAGTTTGGACAAAAATGTCCTTGCCTTCATGGAGTTTATATTCAAAGAGGAGAAGCAACATTCTGATATCTTTATCTATGTCTATGTCTATGTCTAGGTCTGTGTCTAGGTCTCTGTCTCTGTCTCTGTCTATGCAAGATATATGCAAATATAAATTTTGAAAAGAGCGTATATATGTATATATATATATGCATACATGAATATGTGTGAGCATATTTTATGGTTATAGACACACACACATATGTGGTTACTTTAGAAGGGGAGGTAAATACCAAAGGATGTAGGTCTGATGAAGATGGTCGTCTTAGAGTTGTGCTTTGAAGGAAGGCTAGTATTCTAAGACTGGACATGCTAAAGTTTGATTTGCCAAACTTGAATATTCCAGGCAAAGAACACTCCATGAGGATACAGAGTTATGGAGATAGGAGATGGAGCGTTGCCTGTAAAGAACAATGAGTAAGGTAGTATTTTGGAACCATATTCCACATGGAAGAGAAATGGTTTAATATTAGAAAGATAAGAAGTTGGTTTGTGACAAACTTTAAATGTCAGTCAGTGCGGGGGGGAGGGTTGTATGTCTGTGTGTGTTTGTGCATGCATGCTTGCGCACGCGCGTGCGTGCGCACACACACACACACACACACACACACACACACACACACACCCATCCATCCTACATGCAATGGAACCACTGGAGGTTCTTGAATAGGAGAATATCACAGAGCTGTGCTTTAGGAAAAAAAAAAAAACATCATTGGTAGTTAAGAGGATGAGTGATTGGAATAGAGAATCCCAAGTCATGGAGACAAATTTATAGGTAAATAATGAAAAAATATTTTATATACAACATGGTACCAGGCACTGTTATAATTGCTTTACAATTTTGTATTACCTGATCCTCAAAACAACCATGTGAGGTAGGTGTTATCATCATCATCATCATCATCATCATCATCCTCATCATAATTATTATTATTATTTTACATATGAGTGATCTGAGACAAACTGAATTTAAGTGACTTGCCCAGGGTCACACAGCTAGTAAGTGTCAGTGGCCACATTTGAATTCAGCTCTTCCTGATTCCTGTACAGCACTAGAATCAGTGCTCTGTCCCACGCACGACAATAATTCAGGTAACAAGGGCCTGAATTAATGTGGTTTCTATGTTAGAGGAGGACAAAAGGAATGTAAAAAAGATATTTTATGGAGATAGAAAGGATAAAATGTGGCAATTGATTGTATATGTGGGATAAATCAATGTAGTATATGACAGTGAGATTATGAACCTTCCTGAATGAAGGATGAATGAATGAAAAGATGAGAACATCCTTGGGTGTAACATGGAAGTTTGGAAAGGGAATTATGAGTTATGTTTTAGACATGCTGTTTGAGATACATAATGAATATTACATTTTAATTCTTTAGTAGGCAGTTTGTGGGCCTAGATCTTAAAGAGGCTTGTTACTGGCTAGTTAGAACTGAGAATCATCTGCATATTTAAATCCATGAATACTGATAAGATCATATGTAAGATAAAGTATAGAGAGAAAAGAGACAAGGCAATAGGACACATAGTGCTTAGCTACACCCATAGGCAGTAATAATGCTATGCAAGGAGATGCAGCAGAAGAAACTAAGAGGGAATGGTTAGACAGGGAGGAGAGAAATCAAGAAAGACTAATGTCATGAGGTTGTCAACAGTGTCAAATGATGGAGGACAGTCAGAAGGATGAAGACTGAGAAAAATTCATTAGATTTGACCGTTAAGAGATAACTGATAACTTGAAAGACATCATTTTCAGTTAACTGATGAGGGTGGATGCCATATTGCAGAAAGTTTGAAAGAGGATGAGAGGAACGGAAGTGGAGAAGCAGCACATAAACAGCTTTTTAAAAAGTAATTTGGCTAAGGAGAGGAGTGTAGTAATATATGGTGATTCCTTTTGGTGAAGGTAAATTCTAATAACATTTTTTTTTCTAACATGGAGAAGACTTGCATATATCTGTAGGCAGTAGGGGAAGGAAAGGATTATGGGCATATTAAGAGAGTAGAGAAGAGGGATAACATTAGGACTAATCTATAGTGGAAGGAGGGGATATTACTTAAGAAGGGTTGACATTGACAAGAAGGGACATTTCTTTATCAGAGATCAGAATGAAGAAAGTAATCATTGAGTATGATATAGCAGCTTAATATTTAAGTTAAATATTAGTTGAAGTCCTCAAGCAGGTGAGGGAAGGTTGATGTGGGAGGAAAGAGGATTGGAACAGCTACTGTGGTTAGAAGGATAGGTAAGAAAATATAAATTAGTAAAATTCTTTGTTGTAGTGGTGGCCAAATTGAAATCGGATAACATAAATTTTAATGGATATGGTAACATGGTGTTATAACTTCCTCTAGCACTGCCTATGTGGAATGAAGGAGGTGGATGGTGGATGTGGTCCAAAGATAGAGTTTGGCAATTTGAGAGTAGCAACAGGAAAGGAAAGAAATGGATTCGTGAGCAGATATGAATGTAAAGTGGGTCATTAAGGATAGGATATAGGGAAAAGAAAGAGGAGGTGTTGTTTGTAAGGTTTCTAAAATTTAACTAGAGAATTCTGGGAAGGATCCCTGATCCTTACTTTTAAATTGCACATTATTTGTTCATATGTTTATTGTTATCATTATTGTTGTTAAGTCAAAATATAAAATCCATTCATGTTGGGAGCTATTGGTGTGGAAATGTCCCACTAATGGAGATTGTGTAACTTATTTCTAGCTTATAGGCTTATAGATTTGCTAGGGATCTGAGAAGATAAATGAACTGTGCGTATTCACACAGCTAGTTTCCAAAACAGGATATGAACAGTAGTCTTTCTTCAGGTATAATGTGATTACCTAAGGGGCAAGTATGATTTTAGTTTACCTTTTTCTTTGGTCTGTATTTTTTCATGTTTAGAATATAATAATCATTCAGTAAATGCCTTTTGTATTGGATTTTGTTATCTCTCAATCCTCAGTTGTATTTGATGAATTGATGAATACTTTGTAGCTGTTTTTTGTTTTGTTTTGTTTTTAACAGTAAAAAGCAATGGAGCTATTGATTCCCTGAGTTCACACAGGAAGTGTTATTTTATAGACATCAGTGACAGATTTCAATTTCCATTTTTGTTTCAAACCACATTGAAAGTGACTTATTTCTATTGTTGTATTTATATTATCTGAACTGAGAAACATGATTCAATGCAAACGCCATTTTTTGCAGACCTGAGCCCTAACCCTAAATATGCCCCTTATTGGAAATCATTCAATCACTGTGGGCTACGATTTCCTTCTTATAAAATAAGGGGGTTGTAAAATATGGCTGCCATGGAACTTTAGAGCCCTAAGAGTCTGTTCCTATCAACCAATAAATTAACAATAATCTATTAGACATCTGCAGTGCCCCAGAAACCATGGGAAACAAAGACAGAAAAGAAGCAGGTCCACTCAAAAAGTTTGCATTCCATGAATGCAAGTCCCACGAAGTTTTCTAAATGGTGCCAATCCCTGAAACTTTGATTGTATATTAATGATAATCCAAAGATAACATAAATAGAAATAAATCCAAATTGTTATAAATAATAAACAACAGAACTAAAATCAACATTGTGATAAACAATAAACAACATGTTTATTGGCTAGCTTTTTGCAAATGTAACTTTGGGTTAATTGATAATGGTAGAACTTCATAAAGCACAACCACATTATTATTGTTACTAGTTTATGGAATCACATGGCCAGATAGAATTCACATTCTAATCCCAACAGAAAAGAATTCCAAAGATCACCCCCTTCTCATCTTTTCTTTTAAGAACAGTGAGAATTGCATTTGACTCTTCTTCTGCTGATTGGATTGAAACTTCTGTGGGGAGTGTGTGGCTCTCCAGAGAACATGATAATTGTTCCCTGTGGAAGCCAAGACTCATACTTGGGGATGTCTAACACATCCTAATTTTAATTTTGTTTCTTTAATTTCTCTGTCTCTGAACCTGACGTGGTATTATTCCAATGCTTTACTGGAATTTTGTTTGAACACATGGTTTAAAAGAATTTGTGCCTTTTGTCTTGGACCTTTCTCAGAAAGAAACCTGACTTTGCAAGTTTATGACTATGCTATGGGATGCCGTTTCAGAAAGGGCTCTTGAGATGCCTCAGTGGAGGGCTTCTTAAATTCGTTTTCACTCGCAACCCCATCAGCTCTTCTTAAACTGTGGATCGAGACTCCATATGAGGTCGGCCCACAATTTAAGAAGTCTTTCTTCAAGTCTATCCTCCTGCTTTTATAGGTGACAACCTGCAGATAATTAGGGATTTATTGAAGGTCCTGTCAATATTAACTACTAGGACTATGATTCAAATCCATATCATTCAATTCCTAAGCTTTTTATAGTAAGCTATGCTTTCACTTTCTGTTGGGCTTTGTCAGGCATTACTTGTCCTTCCAAATCTATAGCACCCTACAAAAACATATTCAATCAAAAGAATTGTTGACTCTAGGAGTAAAGGACTTGGGTTCCAGTTTTGCCGCTGATGCATACTATTTGTGTGACCTTGAAGAAGTCAGTTCACTTCCCGAACGCTGGTTTCCCCATTAGTAAAATCAGGGATTTGTGTGGAGATGACTTCTAAAGTCTTTTTGAGTTCTAGATCTATGAATGTATGTGTAGCTCAGCAATACTGCATTCTTCTGTTTAAGGATTATCTGCATATGCTCTAATCATAGATTTGCAGCTGCCATTACAGTGAAAAGTACTGTATTCAAAACTATTTACATTCTCTGCTATTGTGGATTTTGCCAATATGTGTTGTTGTTGGCATAAAGTAGAGGTGGTATTCTGGGCCATTTGGGATGATTTATGGTCCCGAAGTCCCCTTCTCTGTCTTAATTCTTCTTCTACCTATTTGACAGCCCTTTCTCTCCTTTATTGCCTTGTCTCCTTTTTTCTTCCTATTAATTATGAAACTTTTTCAAGTTATTTCCTATTTCCTTCTATCATCTCTCTTTATTTATCATCTCTGTTGTGTTCAATTATCTTTTCCTTTGTAGATCTTTTACCAGCATTCATAAACAGGACAACACTTTGTCCTAAATGACATTCTCATATTGCCAAATCTCTTCTTGGCTTTTTCTTATTTTAAATAGATTAGTTTTCCATGAGCTTAAAGGACCTAAATAAATATCAATATTTCATTATGCAAGACAGAAGAAGTGATTTGTATGATGAATTAGGAATTCTCTTATTTGAATTTTTAAAGCATATATACATATATATGTATACACACATATACACATACATGTGTGTATACATGAATATGCATGTTAGTATTTTGCCTTTTAAGTAGTATTTCCAAATTGCACATATATCTTTTATCTCTGTGTGTGCATGGGCATATAAAATACTTAAGTATAATGTGTTAGGTCAGCTAGGTGGAACAATAGATAAAGCACTGGATCTGAAGTCAGGTAAATCTGAGTTCAAATCAAGCCTCTGATACTTACTAGCTGCATGACCTTGGGGAAGTCACTTGATTGTTTGCTTCAGTTTCTTCTGTAAAAATTAATTAGAGAATAATGGCAAACCACTCCAATATCTATGTCATGAATCGCACCCGTCCCCCAGTGGCTAAACTAAAAGGGGCTGGTGAGAGTGCTGCAAAGTTGGACACAACTGAAACAGCTAATAAGAAAAAAAAAGAAATTATAAGTGCATGCGTGTATGTATGTATGTTTATCCACATAATATAGCAAGTTGGTAATAAAACTGCTCTTTTTTGTGTTCCTATATTCCTTTGTTCCCTTCAAAGCATTTGAAAATAAATACATTTTAAAATTACATATTGCTATATAATCTACCACTCTCACTACCCTGAGGGGAGAAAAAGCCTTTTCTTATAACAGATAGGTAAAGACCAGCAAAATATACCATGTTCCAATTCTGGGAACCGATTTCTCATATTTCTCATTCTGTATCATAATTCTGTTACTTTTGCCAAGAGATGGGAGGATTGGGTCATCATCAATCGTTTTAAAATCATTGTTGATTGATGCTTTCATCAGCGTATTGAGCTTTTTCCAGGATTTTTTTTCCTTCATACTATTGTTGTCATTAATGAATCATTCTTCTGGTTCTGCTCATTTCACTCTATATCAGTTTGTACAAGTCTTCTCATTTCTCAAGCCATATAATGTTTATCATTTCTTATGATGCGTGAATATTCAATTACATCCATACACCACAGTTTGTTCAGACATTCCCCAAATTTTGGGCACTTATTTCATGTCTATGTCTTTGCTACTAATAGAAGTACTGCTAACATATTCCCTCCATCTTTGACCACCATTATGCCTCATAAAAGTATTGTTGAGTCAAAACATAAAGTCTAATTAATACATGTAGTTACCAAACTGATGTTTTTTTTTTTAAATGACTATTTGACCATTTCACACTCCTAGTACATTAAAAGTGACTCCTTTTTGGATCTGAGATAAAATACACACCCCATTATCTGGCATTTATGGCTTTGCATATTCTTGTTCCCATTCACCATTTCTAATCTTGCTTAATTGTATACCTCTTTACACACTCTCTAGTATAGTGAAAAGGTCACTAGTCATTCTTCATATGCAACATTCCACTTCCTACCTCTATTCCCATCACTAGGCTATATATTTCCTGATATCTGCCATATAGAATCCTTTGTTTCATTCAAAGCATAACCCAGATGTCACCTTCTAGATAACATCTTTCCTGACTCCATTATAAGCACTCTCACTCATAAAAATTATTTTACATAACATTGGATATAATTTGTATTTGTTTACTTGTTTAAATGCTGTATGCCATACCATCCACTCATCCTCACCCCAGTAGGGTGTAAGCTCCTTGAGGTAGGGAGTGTTTGGGTTTTTGTATTCTAAATGGCTAGCAGAGTGACTTACACATGGTGAACCCTTAATCAATGTTTATGAAATTAAATTGAACTGTGCCAAATATTAACAGAAACATTTCCTTTAAGAATATGTGTACATATTTCAGTTATATCCAACTTTTTGTCACCCTGTTTAAGGTTTTCTTGGCAAGTTACTGGAGTTGTTTGCCATTTCCTTCTCCAGCTCCTTTTTTAGATGAGGAAATTGAGGCAAATGGCTACTCATGCAGCTAGTAAGTGTCTTAGGCCAGATTATAGCTCAGAAAGATTAGTTTTCATGACGCCTGGCCCAACACTCTACTGTGTCACCTAGCTGCTGTATAAGTGTGTGTGTGTGTGTGTGTGTCTCACACACACTTATATATATATATATACATGTATGTATGTGTTTGTGTGCATGTATGTATATGTATATATGTGTGTATGTATATATGTGTATATATACACATGTATGTATATACAGATAGTATAGGTGTGTGCATATAAACATTTATGTGCAACATACATATATGTAGGCATATGTGTTTGTGTATACATATTCACATATACACAATCTGTATTAAATGTGGAAAAGCCCTTTAATTACAATTTTGAAAAGCAAATATACTTACAGATACAAAAGAAATGGATTGAATCCATCATACTTTTTAATAACTTGTTTGATGAATGATGGGTACAACAGAGAGAACATTTTTGAAGGGGAAGAAGAAAAAAGAAGAGAAGGAAGAAGAAAAGAAGGAGGAGAAGGAGGAAGAGGTGGAGGGGTAAGATAAGGAGGAGGAGAAGATGGCGGCTGAGGCTCAGGAGGAGGCTCCAGCTGCTTATTATATCACTTGGCAAATTTAGATTTACTAAAAACAGACATTCTGAACTGTCAAAATCATCTACCCACACAGTGACTTTCTAGAGACCCTCCTATATTTTCACTTTCCTCGTGTTTCATCTTATTAGAGAGTGATTAAGAAGAATTATTTTAAGTAGACACAAAAATAACTGCAACAAAATAATGCTGTGGTTAAGGGAGAAATAAACTCCCTAGTGAATGGCAGGCACTGTGTTATTTTCCTATTACTCTGACAATCTCCAGGCTATTTCAGGTTGTACTTGAACTATCCTTTGAGATGTGCTATAGCCTAAGTGACTGTGTGATAGCTGGTGGAATTATACTGTGTCAGACACTGATTCTTTGTGCATTTCCATGAAATAGAAAGTTATAGATGGGAGAAGCAATGATGAGACAGTTTACATGACATTCAAGGTTGCCCAGTAAATTAATAGATGAGCCTGCCTAATCACCTCTTTATTAGATACAATCCTCCCTTACACTTTTCCCCACTGTCCCTTCATCCTCTCCTCTCGATCAAGTATGACTCATTTCTCACTACAGTAATAATTCCATTAATCTTTATGAATAGGAATGCTGTCTTAAGGAGAGAGACAGAGACAGAGACAGAGAGAGAGAGACAGAGAGAGAGAGAGAGACAGAGAGAGGCACACAGAAAGATAGAGAGACAGAGAAAGAGAGACAGAGAGAGGGAAGGGAAAGGAGAGGGAATGTGGGAGGATTCATTCATTATTGACCTACATTTTTTTACCTTTTTTTCTCTCTGGATGAAATGTTCTCAATCTCAGTATCAGAGAAGTGTGGTTATTATTATTATTTGTAATACTTAAAGATTTCTGCTTCCCTTGAATATTATTTCTCATATCTTTCTTCTATTTTTCATACTTACAGACTGTGAGTTTTCATTTTTCATGTGTTAATACAGGGATGGGTATTTATTAACTGTCATTAACATAATTAAAACTTCATACAGAATCTTCATTTGAACTCTAATGGGGGCAAACAGGTAAGCCCTCCCCCCATCTCTGGGACTGTTAGGACTGCTTATCAGGCACTTGTGTGCCCAAATAAGATCCAAAGTATTTGAAAATACATGATGACACATGAAACCCTATCTATTCTCTTGGTCAGTCAAGAGATCACTCTGGTTTACTATATCATCCTATTATTACATTAAAATGAAGAAACTGAGACTTTTCTTAGATGTCCCTAGGGTAAACCAGAGTCTCCTGATAATCTTGTGAATTCCATTATGATTAATATATTTTGTCTGTGGGATACTCTAATATACCCTATTTCTCTTTCTAATCCAACTTCCCCAACTGTTGGCAATTTTCAGAGCCACTGTGGAAGACCATAGAACAATTTCTACTCAGGGATACTGGTAATAACATTTTTTCAGAGGTCCCTCAAATAATAGTTTGTCTACCACTAGATTTTCTGCCTAATAACAATCCCCCAAAACATTTTGCCCTGACCCCTGACATGCAAGTGGATAGACCCATAAGGGATCATCTTGTCCAATTCAACCATTTTCTTGATTTAGAAACCAAGGCTTATGCCTAATGCAAAATCATAGAGTAATAGACACAGGATTTAAACACATTTCCTCTGACTCCAGGTCTCACATTCTTCTTACTAATTTCATTAGAATATAAGCTTCTCGAGGGCAGGATTATTTTTATTTTTTGTTTGTACCCCTAGGTCTTGTCATAGTAACTAGCACTTAATATCTATTATTATGGTATGATATTCCAGATATTGATAAGTTTATTAACTAATATTATTATTATCAGCCTTGCCAGTACAATCTCAGGGCTCTTTCAACTCCATATGCAATCACCAATCCTCTCCCATGGTGGTAGTTCCCTGTCCCCTTTCCAGCTGTACAGCACTGACAAGTGCCCTAGAATGACATTATCCTGAAGCTGACTCAGGGACAAGTACATCTCTGCCTGTAAACTCCATATACTGAGAAAGTCTATTCATAAAGTTCATTCTCCACTACTATCTAAGGCTCCAGTCTGCCCTACCTCCACACCAGCTGCCTATTTCCTTGGGGGGAAATAACCTACCTGAACTCATTCCTCAATGATTCATCCTTCTAGTTCATCATATCCTCTCCTTCCCAGTGAATCTGAAATGTCAGCTGTCATTGTACTAATGCCTTACTCCATCCCCCATTGCCTGCTCTTACTCCTATCTTCCTTGCTACTACCACTCCTAGACTCTCCTTCTATAACTGTCATTTACCAACATTTCTTCCTTTGATGTTCATTCAGTATTAATCATTTTAATCAGCATTATTTTAGCAATTATCTGCTGATATCCAGAACATTCTCCTTTTCTCATTGAGGTTCATACCTGCCTCATGGTCCTTCTTTCCTCCCCAAGTTCTGCCTTCATACTAGAGGATTTTGAAATTCATGCTGACAGTTCCTCAATTCCCATGAGCTCTTCCTCTGTTCCACCTCACAGGTACTCACAGAGATCATCATACCCTTGATCTGGCAATCACCCATAAAGGTGCTCCTTTCCTATTCATGAACACTCAAATCCCTTTAATTGAATTCAACCCTTTCTCGTTCTGTCTTCCCATCTGTTTTACAGTCTCTAACTCTGTTCTTTTTCCTCACTGTAATTTCGAATCCCTCTATTCCCCAGTTCTTTTCCAGGTTATCATTTCTGCACTGTCTATACAAGCCTCCTTTCCTTAGCTTAACTCCTTAAGGAACAAGTTCATTTTTTCATTATCTTATTCTCTTTAGTCTCTTAATCCATATTCTATCACCAATCTTGTTCTACCAAAACCTATATTTCTCTCACCTTCCTTTGCCTTTGTTTCTTTTCATTTGCTGCTGAATGAAGCTGGAAATAAATACAACATCCTGATTGGGGCCAGTACAATTTTATGTAACCACAACCTCAACCAATTGCTGCAAGGCATTTCTTCTACAACTCCCCTTTTTTCCCACTATACCATGGATCGGAGTGGTCTCTTAGACTTTTCCTCCCACTTTTCGCACTCTTTCAGCTTCAAACTTTGCTTCATATTTTACTGAAAGAAAAAGGAAATCCTTTGCAGAAAGCCCCCTCTTATCCTATTCTCATCTCAGATCATGCAGATGCATTGCCCAACTATTTCTTCCTTCATTCCCACTCTTATTTAAAGGAAGAGATTAACCTACTCCTTGTCAAGACAATCCCCTCTACATGCACCATTGTTATTGCCTAGTTGATTGCCCCTTTTATCATTCCTATTCTGCCTTAATCTTAAATCTCTTCTTGTCTACTGGCTGTTTCCATACTATTTACCAATTTACCCATGCCTCCTTCATCCTCCAAAACACCCTGCTATCTATGATCACACATCTATCCTCCCTTTTGTTTCTAAACTCCTTGAGAATGCCATCTTCAATCAATCACTGCACCAACCCACCTTTATTGCCCAACTCTCTCTGCAGCTCAATCTCCTTGGCTCCTGCCTGAGTGAATCAGTTTTTCATCTTGGGCAAAGTGAGCACACTTGGTCTCCATTCCAGCCCATCAATTGGCACCTACCTAAATAGCTGATCTAGATTAGGGATTCTAAACCTGTATTCTATAAACTTATTTGTTTTCATATTTTGATGATTGTACTTAATTAATTTTGGTTTCCTTTGTAATTCTGTTCTGAGAAATGTATTATTTTTCTCTTGTATTTAATAACTGATTATTTTATTAGGATCAAGGTTTTCCCCCTTTTTATATCCTTATCCAGAAAACAAGTGTGAAAAACAAGTGTGGGAAATGTTAGTCAGAGATTTACCCAGACCAAGATCTAATCCGACAGAAAGATAAATTCTAATTTTAGGCTAATGGTGCCTTCCTACTCATTATATTTGTTCAGACAGGTCTGGGAAAATGTAAATCCTCCCTTTGGAAAGACAGTTGATTATGGACATGGATAAGGACCAAGATTTAGATGATCTAAGTCTCATGCCCCAATACTCTCATTTTAATATATCCCACCTTCCATTGTGTTAGTAAGAGTTGATTGCCACCCCTTTGGAACACCTACTCTTCAAAGTCATATAAACTGTGAGCCTACCACCATGAGGGGTCTTTGGTCTAAGAAAATGGCCATATGGCTTTCTTTTATTAAAAATGTACTGGCCTTAATAATGAAATGATGAAATTATTTTGTCACTCTATACATTTAATTTTTTGCATTTAAAAACATGATTTTGTGAAGGCATCCATTGTCTTCACCAGAAGAGTCTATGTCACTAACAAAGTTTGAGAATTTTCTTGGTCTAGTTAATGTGGGGAACCCTCTCATTGTACTTTTAGAGTGGCAAAGGTAGACTCAGGTGTGCCTTTTTCTAGATGATTTTCTGGTCTCCAACTGTGGCAGGTGCAGCAGCAGCTGCAGAAAAAGACTGCCTTTTCTATTAGAAGGACAGTTTTGAGCAGAGGAAGTGTGTCCCTGGGTGATTGTGAAGACAAGCCAGGAACCTGTATTTATGTGAGCCTAGAGGAGCCAGCAATTGTGAGAAGGTTCTGCTTGACTATTTGCATGAGATTGGGGAGTGAAAAAGATTGAAGAGGAAGGATGGCTTTTCAGCTGGGGCAGTGCCTTGAGGCAAAGGACTGAAAACAGACTGGGTGATTTGAGAATGGATGTGGGGGTTTCAGGAAACTTGAAATAGTGGTTGCAGGAGCAGTCTAAGAATGATTAAGTGAGAAGAGAAACTGTGTGCAAGGAAAAGTCTGTTTCTTGAATTCTGACAATTTTTTCCCATTCCCATCCCCACCCCATCACCCTCCACACTCCCCTTTCTTTCCCAACCTGAACATAGCAGTTCAGAAAGAGCTATCCTGACAAGTTCTATGTGCTGATCCTGTCTAGGAGAGTTAATGTATATCCCAAGTTTCTGATCACTTTGCAAGGAGAAAATTGCAAAGGAGAGAATTTAAATTGGATGGGAGTTTGGGAGGCTATAGATTATTAAGACAGGCTGACCAGTCTTTGTCCTAAATCAGTGATGGCATATTCATCCCTTCAATAGCATTGAAACAACTGAACCTAGAACCTAACTAGCATTAGTATCTAAGTAAAATAATAAGTTCCTGTATTTCTCCAGCATCCTAGGTAATCTCTACCCCTCCCTAATAGCATCCTTGAGGTTAAGCTTATGTCCCTTATGCCTCCTATCTCCATGACAAATAAATATGTCATTTAATAACTTGGTTTGAAGTTACATAGTGTGAAACTGATTCAGATGTCAAAATCCAAAGTTATGTTTGATAGTGGTGAGCATGGGAGATGTAATGGCCCATGGCACAGAAATATTTGGAATACACAAAGAACTCTGTACTCTCTGGTTCCCTTCTCAGTGAATTTTGACTAAACTTCTATATACCCAGTAAATTCCTAGTTTAGTTTATAAGTGATTGCATTTTAACTGGTGGAGGTCAGAGGGAAGTGGGATGGAATAGGCAGGAAACAAATCAATAACTATTTTTGAAGGCTAGGATCGTAACTTTAGATCCATATGGCATCTCAGAGACCTCTAGCCCAGTCCTCTTATTTTATAGATGAAGAAGGTGAGGTTAAAATTTTGAATGACTTCCCCATGGTTCAACAGCTAATAAGCAATAGAGAAATTTGAACACAGGTCCTCTGCTTAAGTCAGTAGTCCTTTTTTCATTCAGCTTTGTTGAGATAATGGACACGCAGTCAAAAGGAGAGTTGCTTATATCATGTGCATAAAGTATCCCTTTAACTTTTATTTTTTAAACTATTGGAACTGGTAAAAAAAAAGTTGTTTAGCATAAAGCATAAAATTCATTTTCCCTTGTGCAATAAACAGCCCTAACATATTTAGGTTGAAAAATATTATTACATAATTTCTTTAGTAATTTTTTGGTCTAAAAACATTTTACTTGGATTTAAACAACATGGGATTACAATTAGAGAATTTTATATTCGTCCTTATCCAACATAATATATTAAATACCACAGAAATATATGCCTCTCTGAACTTATTACATGTGCAAATGGCATTTCAGAGTTGTAGTGGTATTATATAATAATACATAAAATGATACTTTCCCTTAAAATTGTTCCTGGGAAAATCTATAAGGAAATATACTTATTCCAATGAAACCAAGAGAAAAAATGATTTTATTTAGGTAAAAATCAAATTTGTGTGTTAGAATGAGATCTGGAAGAGACTTTAGAGACCGTTTGTACCATTCCTTCATTTTACGGAGAAGCAAACTAACAGCCAGAGGACTGAGACTTAACCAAGATCACATAGGTAGAAACCAGCATCAATAAGGTTAATACCCCTTCCAACTCCCCCCTGACCTTCTTACCGCAGAGCTCACCCTTCTTGTACTGTACAACATTGCTGCCATATGCAATCATAAACCAAGCCCCCAAATGGCCTTTTTCCTATATAGAGACCACTCAGCAGGAATGTTACCAAGAACATTTAAATGGAGATGATCCTGAATGTATTCCAGTACCAATAGGATCATTGATTTTGAGCTAAAAGAGTTCTCAGAGCCACTAGATCTTGTTCCCTCATTTTATAATTAGGAAGTAAAACCCAGAGATGTTATTTGATTTGGGATCCTAGAATCAGGACATCTGAGACCAGCTAGTCCAGACCTCATCAGTTTCTAGATGAGGAAATTAAAATAGAGAAAGGGTAATTATTTTTTCAGGGTCACACACCTAGTAAGTGTCAGGGACAAGATATAACCCTAAGACTTCTGTCTCCAAGTCTAGTACTTAGTCCATTATACCTACCAACAGATAAAGTCCTTGATCCACGGATTCCTTCCAATTTTACAGATTACAACCCATTCATCGATGCTGGTCTATCCTGTCTAAATTTTGTTTGGATTCTATGATTATTTTGTTTTTGGTATTTTTTGTGTGTTTTCCTATCACATGTCTTTGTTTAGAGGAAACATAGAGCCCTTGTGATAGAGGTGGGGTTGTGGAGGGGGTAGTCTGTTCTCTGGAGTTGCTGTTGTTCAGTCATTTCAGTTGTGTCCAAGTCTATATGACCCCATTTAGGATTTTCTTGGCAAAAAATACTAAAGGGGTTTGTCTGTTCCTTCTCCAGCTCATTTTGTAGATGAAGGAACTGAGGCAAATAAGTTTAAGTGACTTGTCTAGGGTCACACAGCTAGTAAGTGTCATAGGTCACATTCAAACTCAGGTTTTTCTGACTTCAGGCCTGGAACTCTATGCACTGTGCCATACAACTGCCCCATTATTAGAGTGCCTGTGTTCAAATTTTACCCCTGGAAAAATATCTTAATATCTGGAATGTTTATCAAGTTCCTTAAACTTTTGGACTTCAATTTCATTATCTGTCACATAAGGAGTTGGAACTAAGTGACCTCTGAGGTCCCTTCCAGTGTCAGAGTTATTTATCTTGTAAATACCAATTACTCAATGGAATTCTTTGTTTTTAATGCATTACTGTATGGTCACACTTCCTGTGCCCCTCTTTAGGGCCTTTTGGTAAACTTCAATTTTGCTTCTTTAAGAGTGCCAGATGCCATGACTCCTAGTAGTACAAGGTATTACTTCTTTACCTATTATTCCAAATAATTTGTTTACTATTAGAAATAGTTCATCTTTAACTGTTTGATGGGATTTACTTGGAAATCCATCTGTTCCTGGTGCTTTTCTCTTAGGAGGCTCATTTATGTCCTATACAAATTCTTTTTTTAAATTAGGTGTTATGAAATATTCTATTTCCTCTTTTGCTAGTGTAGGCAATGTATATTTTTGTAAATGTACTTCCATTTCACTTAAATTGGTAAGTGTACTGGCAGATACCTGGGCAAAATAATTCCTTATAATTGCTTTAATATTATCTTTGCTCTTTTCATGTTTGATACTAGTGATTTTGTTTCCTCTCCTTTTTAAAATCAAATGAACCAGTCGTTTTTTTTCTCTCATAAAATCAACTCCTTATTTTATTTATTAATTCAGTGTTTGTTTTTTACTCTCAATTTTATTAATCCCACCTTCAGCTTTCAAATTTTCTAAATTGTGTTGCCTGAGGGCTTTTAATTTGTTCTATTTTCTAGTTTTTTTTAAATTTAATTGCATGCCCAGTTCATTAGTCTGCTCTTTATCTGTTTTATTGATATAAGCATTTAGAGATATAAACTTTTCTCTAATCATAACTTTTGCTGTATTCCACATTTGAGCTAGAATTTTTTTCTTTCTGAAACATTTGAAATTAAGCCCTGAATTGTTAACTATATTATTATTTATCATTAAACTGTTGATCTATTCAACTTAGCTATAAACTCCTTGAAGGCAAGCTTTCTTGATATACCCTCCCAGTGATTGCCTGGTACCCTGTACATGATAGGAATTGAAATGTTTGTAAATGCCAACTATAGTCCAGGTTCACTAGTATCAACATAAGTTTCTATATGGTATTGCACAGAGGTGACGTCAGAGTCTAATCAATTGTATAAGACTAATCACTCCTACATTAAGTAGTTCCAGATTTTCAGCTTTCCCTCTCACTCCCATTGGATATTTAAACAGTCCTCCCCCATTTACTGCTACTTCTCTCTGTTAGTGTGTCTGACTATTGTAGACTTGTTCTACTTTATTTGTTCACTTTTATCTCTTTGTATATTGGGGACTATTATATTTGTCTTAACTATGGCTATAATAAGAGTAAATAAACCTGAAGTATAAAACTTATGGCATTTCCTATGAGATAAGTAGAATAATTTGAGTACAGAGAGTTCACGTCATATATTTTGTTCATCAAGGTCTTCCCTTTTGCTATCCTGACACCTTCCAGTTCCTTGTCTTCTCTTAAGTATTATTTGGAGAGTTGAGGCTGTTGGATAGCCGAGTATCAAGTAGAGGAGTTATCACTCTCCTGCAAATTATGGTTGAACCAAGATTGAAAAAAATTTTCATTACTTGCAATGATGGTCTAAAACAAGATTCATTTTAATAGTGTTAAAATCCTGCTTTAAACTTTACTGCTGTTGCTGCTGCTGCTAATACTACTACTTTTTCTTCCTCCTCTTCCTTTTTTTCCTCCTCCTCTTCCTCATCCTTCTCTTCCTCCTTTTCTTCTTCCTTTTCTACTCCTCTTTTTCCTTGTACTCATCCTCATCTTCCTTGTCCTCTTCTTCCTCCTATTTTTCCTTATTATTTCGAGAATGAGTTTTGATATCTCACCTACTTTTCTTCTGTTTCCATTTTTTTTTCCACTTGACATCCAAAAATCCACTCTATGGTAGCTCAGAATACCTAAGCTAAAGAAATCTACCCTCCTCAGTCTCCCCAAAAAACAAAGAATACATCAGTGCATCCCCATGCCCAACTATGAATTGAGATTTTCCAAAGACAAACAATATTAGTAATAAAAATAACCCCAATAGTTGCCATTTATGTACCCTTATTTGCAATTGGTCATTTGGGCAATAAAGTACAGAATAATGGTAGCTAGGGCAGTTATGTGGTGTAGTAAATAAAGCACTAGACCTGGAGTCAGGAGAACCTGAGTTCAAATCAGACCTCAGAAATTTAATAATTACTGTATGACCTTGGGTAAGTCACTTAACCCCAATTGCCCTGCCTTCCTCCCCTACAAAAAGGCAGAGGAGAAGGAGGAGAAGGAGGAGAAGGGGGAGGAGGAGGAGAAGGAGGAGAAATTTGACATAACTGTTCATTTAAATTAGGATACTAGATTTGTAGGTAAAGAAGCTGATTTTCAATCTGGAATCTGGTATTTCTTCCTTGTATTACCTTACAACCTCTTGGGTCTCAGTTCTGTATTTGTGAAAATTAGGGGGCTGGCCTTGTTGGACTCTAAATCTATGATCCTATTATGGTGAAAATGAATGAAGGCATAATATAGTAAAAGAAAATGAAGATTACAAGTTCCTGAAAGAAATACCAACACTGGTGTTTCAGGGGAACAAAGAGAAGAGAAACATCAGAAAGCAGCCACTTTCAATTCCTTTTATGCTTTTACTCTATCACTGTATTTTTTATTTGTGAGCAAAAATATATATTTACTTCAAAATATAGCAGTTTGGATTTATTCTATAATCGCAATGGCCTAGCCACATGACATGTAAAATAATAATAGCCTGATCTTGGACTACATTGATAGATATGTATCTTCTGAAAACAATGGCATTTAAGACAATCTGATTCTATTCTTTATGGGACATATCCCATCTCTGGTGGTATATACAAAGTGGGTGCCATGTTTTATAGGAAATATTTTGTGAAGAAGAAAATAATTAGGAAGGTGAAGGCTCTGAAAACCTTGTGATATAAGAAAGTTGGAAGCATCTGGAAAAAATCCAGGGAAATAATGACTTAGGGGGAGGATCATAGGTTTCTTCAGATATCTTAGAGGCTGTCCAGTTAAAAAGGAAAGAAACACATTCTATATACAGGATAAGCTATACATTCAGAGGGCAGAATAAGGATTAATCTATAGACATTAGCAGGAGATCAATTCCAAATTCATTTAAGGTAGAATGTTGTAACACTTTGGAACTATGCCTACCTAAATGCCATGGTTTGTCGCACATAGTAATGTGTTCAAACTGAGACTGGATGTCCATCTGTCAAAGTGTGCTGTGCAATTAATTCCTAAACTCATTTGCCATGTTCCATGAGTCCCTTTTCCCCCACTCTTCCTCATCTCCTTTACTCAGATGCTTTCTGTCATGATCTCCTCCTTCACACCTGTCTCACATGATGCAGTGACCTTACTCTTTACCAAACCTTATCCATCTACTTACTCAAGTCATTCCATTCTGTTCTTTCTCCTCCAATAGTCTGCCCCTTTTGCCATCCCTATTCTTTCCCTCATTTTCATTCTTTCCCTGTCTATTGACTTATTCACTACTGCCTACAAACATGCCCATTTTCTCCCACATTATGAAAAAAAAAAAACCTCACTTCTTCCTTCCATTTCTGCTAACTATTGTCCTACAGTTATTCTATCCTTTGTAGCTAAACTCCTCCAAAAGGTTGTCTACTATAGGTGCCTCCATTTTCTCTTCTCCCACTTTGTCCTTCATCCCTTTCAGTCCCATTTTCTGCCTTATCATTTCACCAAAACTATTCTCTCCAAAGTTACTAATGATGTCTTAGTTGTGCCTTTTCTCTATCCTCTATCTCTCTCTCCTCATTGTTTTTAATTACCTTTCATATATTGACAGTATTGATCACTCTCTCCTTCTTGACAATCTTTTCTCTCTAACTTTTCAGGAGACTAGTCTCTCCTGGTTCTCATTCTTACAGCTAACTCCCCAGCATTTACTCTTCTAACCAGTGGCACTGGCCTCTTTGTTCTTCTAAAGACAAGACACTATCTCAGGACTCCAGGCATGTTCTCTGGCTGCCTCTGTTGCCTGGAAGACTGTCCTTCCTCCAGTTTGACTAACTTCCCTGGATGCCTTTAAGTTTTAACTAACATCCCATCTTTTACAGGAAGCCTTCCCTAAAAATTCTTAATTCTAGTGTCTTCTCTCTGTTAATTATTTCCTTTATCACCTTGCTTTGTATATATTTGTCTGCATATTGTCTTCCCCATTAGATTGTCAGCTCCTTGAGGGCAGAGACTAACTTTTGCCTCTTTTCATATCCCCAATGCTTAGTACAGTCCTTAGCACATATCAGGCACATAATAAAAATATATTGATTGAATGGTCAAATTGGAATTTGGGCTAATGGCCTTTAAGACCCTTTGATGGTAATGGGAATTCCTGCTTAAGCTTGATAGGCTTCTTACTTCAATAGGCTTCTTAAGTCAATCTAAGAACCTTCTCTGACTTGAAAATACACTCTAACCTCTAATAGGCTGAATGCAGTCACATGGAGCCTGTGGTGGGAGGAACACCCGCACCTTCTTACTTTGTGATTGGGCAGTGGGTCACAAAGATAATGATGTTCTCTGACCCTGGAGAAGGCTATATATACCCTGATGTGAGGTTTTGCTTTGGGACTAACTCATGGGAAGAGTTGTGTGATTTGACCAGTTGTGTGATTTGACCAGATGGGACTCTGGGCAGCCTTTCAGCCCCACAGCATTGAAAACCCAGATGTTGGTGCTTCTCTCTCTCGTAACTAACTAGGTATGGATGTAATGGTCAGACAGCTGGAAGCCCTGTCTGCTGGTCTGTTTCTCTTTCTGTATTTTTTTTTCTGCTTGTAACTTCTGTTCAAATTTTGTTTGATGTTCAAGGTGCTGACTTTTTCCCCTAAACTAGGCAAATGACATATGTTTGACTAAAGTAAGATTGTTAACCCCTTTTTGAGTTGCTTATCTTTAGAAAAGCAGATCAAAGAACCTGTGCTAGCAGCCATTCTGGGTATGCTAGGGTGTTTGCTGCTACAGACCCCTCCCCAATTCAGAGTTTCTCTGAGTCACCACTGTAGCCTTCAAAACATATGTACACCCAGAGCCATATAGTTTAAACAGTGAACTTGAAAGTTTTTATAGGGTTATACCCTATAACCCAATAAAAATGCTATGGATCAGATCATGTTGTAATAACTGGAAGGGATGTTACATGCCATGTACCCTATTCAGCACATAAGTAAACTGAGGCCTAACATCGTGGTTTGACAGTCAACACTCAGCTACTTCCTTATTCTAAATGTCTAATTCCATTTAAGAAATCGTTGTAGAAGATTCTGTTAGATGACAAGGGAACCCCTTTTCTTAGGACACTTATAATCTCATAAGGAGTTAACAGTATATTTGATTTTTTAAAATAAATACATCAAGTACTAACAGGATAAATGTATTGTGCTGAACCCAGGACTACTCAAAAGACTCTGATGGATCATGTTTTCAACTACGTGGAGAGTCTCACTAAAGATGCTGGTCACATCCCGGCCATAACACTTAGCAGGGATCCTGGCACATAATAAATGTTTGATTTATGGACTGCCCAGCCTGTTAGTTCTGCACATGCTCTCCTTTATGTTCATTACCAGGGGACTCACTCAACACACTGGGGACCTTCTGCACTTTCTTCTGACACTAGGGAGACACCAACATATAATTAAGGACCTCATACAGGATGTAAGAGCTAAACTGAGTAGAGCTTTGAAGGAAGCTGGCAATTGATCTGGAAAGCCAAGGAAAAGAGGGAGGGCTTTTTAGACAGGGGCAACTTGTACCAAAGCAGTGAAGAAATGGGCTAGGAGTGCATAAAGAGGTGGAAATGCAGGCAATCCCTGTAAGGTAACAGCAATTGCCAATAAACATTGCCTTCAAACACCTTTTCTAAAACATTAATTTAAAAGATTGGAAAATTACTCCAGTGGGATTCAAAGAAATGAGTGTTAAATGAGAATAGTGAGACTAGAAGATGCTTTAAAATAGCAATGCAAATATTGCTTTGCAGGAGTCTGCTCTCAAAACTTTTAATTAATTTAGTAGTTATTCATTTTTCCTAGAGTTTTTTCAGAATGTCCACATTCTAGTGGAAATGCCATATTATTTATAATGTTGATTTATTAAAATGCATTCATTACCCAAATGCCTCTGGGGTTGTATACAAACACATAAATGACACTATTAAATCAAATTAACCCCAGTAGGTAAGAGAATAAATCCCCTCATTAAAGATACAACATCTGTTTGCTAGGTGTTCCTGCATGCACATATACCCTGAATACCTATAGAGCTGTAAAGTTTGTCAAACATCTGGTTTAGAATTGCTTCCTATCAGCTTAAATATAATTTAGCCAAAAAATGTCCCAAGGAAACTGTTTTTTTCCTGGCAAATTCCATCAGTTACTCCTCCATGTCTCTATCTTTCCCCCTACCCCCAAAATCCTATCATTCATAAATATGAAATAGTAATGCTAAGTATATATACATATTAAAGGTACATTTTTTATTATCCCATCCTCCCTTTTGTGCTTGGAGAAACTGATGAATTTAAATTAAGGTGATGCAAGAAATTAAATGTGATGAAGATTGGAGGTGGTGGATAGAAACAGTGAAACCTGCCTTCAAGGCTTACCTTTGATTCAAACTGTCTGCCTGATTGATGCTAAGGATGTCACTTTACCTTGGTGGTGACTTGGATAACTCTCTTAAGAGCGTTAATTAATCAATCAATTATTAAAGACCTTCTATATGTCAGATGCTTTACTAAGTGCTAGGAATGTAAAGATAAATGTGCTAAAGCTACCAAATCTTTAACATCTGCATCGCTGGTTGTGGTACCAGATCTTTCTAGTTCTATACTCCTTATTTTGTTAATAGGTAGACATTTCTAAATGCCAAGTACTATCATTCCAGAATTTAGGGAATATAAATGATATAAATGATTAAATATAAATGATTCAAAGGTGATAAATATTGAATACACACATATACATATTTGTAAATAATTTTATTAGTAAGTAAGTCCTTTATCCCTTTATTATTATGTTTGGTTTGGGGAAGTTTATTGACCCTGCCCCCTCACAAAGAATGTGATTTTAAATTGTGTGTCTCTATACAGACATATAAACATATATGAAATTTATATATCTATGTCTGTACATATATTATACACATATGTATGTGTTTGTTTATACATAGACATGCATTATATCTACTCCTCTCTCTGTATACACACACATAAACACATGTGTATATCTGTGTGAATACATACACAATTATTTCTCATTTAGTTCTCCCAAAAGCCCCGGGAGGTAAGTGGTACTATCATCCCAATTTTACAAATAAGGAAACTGAGGCAAACAGTGGTTGAGTGATTTGCTGAGGGTCACACATCTCGTAAAGGAATGAAGAAAGTGTATGAATATATTTGAATTCAGATCTTCCTGACTCGAGGCCCAGCACTTTATCCACTATATCACTGGGCTGCCCACCTAGCTGATCCTTGTTACATAATTGTCAGGTATCCTTTCAATGTTAAGTTTTATTCAGCGTTTTAAGCCCTAAAAGCATTCAAGAAGGTCTTATTCTCTTTTCCCATTAAAAAAAAATCTTGGATAAAATATCCATCTGGATAAAAACAGCCCCATGCCACCTGGTCTCATAGATAAGACTTTCTATATCTTCCTTTTTAGCTAATCTTGAGTAAATCAGCGAACGTTAAAGTCTCATCCCCCTCAACAAATTGTTGTACTCAAAGATTCCAAACATGGATCTAGAAGCAGAGGAAGCAAATAACACCTAACTACTGACCAATCATAATTCTGGAATTCCTGAAAAGGAGAGATCTTTTTTTTTTACATATTTTTTTAACATATCTGAGAATGGGACTTTTTCTATTAAAAAAAAAAAAAGAGGCAGGGGCAGGGCAGGGACTCAAAAGGTAGCTTTGAAGCTGTCACACTAGTACTTCAATTTGCTTGCATAATTGAAGGCTTACACAGCCCCACTCTCATCTCCAGTCAGATACAAAGTATATCCTTTAATACATCTTTGGACAAATAAGACCTGGGAATTGGTTGCCTTGTCCACTGGGTAGTCCTGACCAGTTTTCACACATAACCACTCTTTAGAGACGAGTTTGCCATCAAATGAAACTGGAACAGGGAGGAGACATGGATCTCCTCTTCTCAACTCAGAGAGCCCTCAGTCCAGATGTTGCAGTAAATGGTCCTAATTGGCAATATTCAAACAGCCTAGGCCATGAAGGAGGGGATATTGCCAAAGGGGAGACACAACCCCAAGGTTATTGCAGCACTTAAGGCCTGAGTTGAAGAAGGCCTGGACTAGGGCAATGGCTGTGTCAATAGACTTAAAGAGCTGCTCATAAGAGATTTTGAGAATGTAGAAACAAGATTTAGCAACAGATTGGATATGTGGAATAAGTATGAGAGAAATGTCCAGGATGACTTTGAGGTTTCAACTCTGAGTGGCTGGAAATAAAATGATCCCCTCAGTAGCAAGAGGGGGCTTCAGTTGATGGGATGGTTCTTGGGGGGAAATGAGCTCCATTTTGGACATAATAAGTTTGAAATACCTATAGGGCATTTAGTTGAAAATGTCCAAAAGCACTTGGCGATGCAAAACTAAAACTCAGGTGAGGAGTTAAGATCACATATGTAGCTCTGAGTGTCAGCTAGGTGACTCAGTAAATAGAGTGCAGGGCCTGAAGTCAGGAAGATCCATCATCCTGAATTCAAATGTGGATTCATATACTAGCTCTGTGACTCTGGACAAGTCAATTCACCCTGTTTGTCTCAATTTCCTCATCTGAAACATGAGCTGGAGAAGAAAATGGCAAAGCACTGCAGTATCTTTGCCAAGAAAACCCCAAAAGGGGTCACAGAGAGTTGAACAACAGCCAATATAATTCAGACAGTCATGTGCATAGATATAATTGAATGTTTATAACTTGATGAGATCACCAAATGACATAGTATGGAGAATGGGGAAAGAGATCTATGTCAAGTGTGACCAAAATGGACTCTGACAAAGGAAACTAAGAAGTGAGAGGGCAGTGTTAGAAAAATCTATATTGAAGAAAGTATTCGGGAAAAGAGTAATTGGCAATTTCAAATCCTAAAAATATAGGTAAAAAGCATGAGGACTGAGAAAAAGACCACTAGATTTAGCAATTAACAGATCACTGGAATTTTGAAAAGAACAGCCTGAGTTAAATTATGACAATGAAGGCCAGATTGCAGAATGTTTAGCATGCTGTTAGGTATAGAGTTTGGACAGCTTTCTTAAGGTTGTTTAGCCATGATGAGGAGGACTGATATAACATGATAGCTAGTGGGGATGATTAGGGAAAAAATAAATGAAGAATTTAATTTTTAAGTAAAAAATGCATGGAAGAGGCATATCCATGCCTCTAGGTACGGGGAAGAGCCAGTAGATGGGGAGGGAAGGTTAAAAGAGTGCGTGTAATAGACAGGGGAATCTAATGAAGAGTTTGAGTTGGAATGTAATTAAGATTGGATGGAAAGATGTTTACCTTGGCAAAGAGAAGGTACACTTCTTCATCAGACAAAGCTAAAGAAGGAGAAATACGGGGAAGATGTTTGAATGTTGTGAGAAGAAGAGGGAAGATGACTAAACTCTCAGTGTATGGTCTCCGTTTTTCATTGAAGTAGGAGTCAAAGGCTTCTGCTGAAATAGTAGTTTCAGGGATCCCTGTAGCATCAAGCACCCTAGCATACCCAGGATGGCTGCTAGCACAGGGTCTTTGATCTGTTTTTCTGAAGGAAAGCAACTCAAAAAGGGTTAACAACCTTACTTTAATCAAACATTGATATCATTTACTAAGGTCAGGGGAAAAAGTCAGCACACTGAACTTCAGAAAATACAAATAGAAGTTACATGCAGACAAAAATACAGACAGAGGGGGGCGGCTATGTGGCACAGTGAATAGCAGACCGGCCCTGGAGTCAGGAGGACCTGAGTTCAAATCTGGTCTCAGACACTTAACACAAAAACTAGCCTTTGTGACCTCGGGCAAGTCACTTAAAGCAAAAAAAAAAAAAATACATGCAGAGAAAATAACACAATTCAGCAGAACAACAGATAGGGCTTCTAGCTGTCTGACCATTACATAAAAACAGTGTTAGTGAGCAGAGAAAAGCACCAACATCTGGGTTTTCAAAGCCAGGAGATGGGGCCCAAGGGGGGTCGGTGCTCAATGGCTGCCCAGAGTATTATGAGGCCAAATCACAAAACTCTTCTGTGAGTGATCTCCAAAGCAAAACCTGACCTTAGGAAGTATATGTAGTCTTCTCCAAGGTCAGAGAACATCACAGTGTTCATGACCCCCTGCCTAATTACCAAGTAACAAAAGGTGGATCTTCCTGAAAAACAAGGCTCACCAAAGCAAGCTTCTCTTGTTGGGCTACAAGTGAGGTCCATTGAGGGGAAGGGAAGATCTTCAAATTCCATAGACCTATTAAGTGTCAAGGAAAATCTTCAAATTCCATTTCATTTACAGTATAATGGAATGGCAAAGGAGGAATGAAAAGGACTTGGGGAGCTACTGTGGTCAGTTGGTATATGGAATAGGGAGGAACAAAAGGATCAACTTGCTGCAGTTATGAATGGGCAACATAAGTTTACAGTAGATCCAGTTATCACGGTATTGTTTCTTTCTCCAGCTTCTTTCAGTAACTTGTGAATAGGAACAAAAGTGGATGTTGTTGCCAATAAAATACAAGATTGAGTATTGGCAGAGCATGAGTGATGATACAGAAATTGGTCAAGAGTTTGAATTTACAGTATACTTTAGCCTTGAATTGGTCCTTTTTTTAAGATGCTTTATTAACTTCTGGTTTACATCATTCATTTCCTCCAGATTTTGTTACAATTTTTCCCCCATTTTCCCCCTACCCATGACCTCAGAATGGCAATCTCACAGGTTATCCCCTCATCCAAACTGCTCTCTCCCATCTCTTCTCCCATATCCCCTTCGACTTTTCCAGTAGGGCAAGGTGAATCCCCATACCCTAATGCCTACATATCTTATCACCCAATTATATGTAAATAGTCTTAATAATAGCATTTATATATTTTAAAATATTTTATTTTAAAACTTTGAATTCCAGATTCATTCCCTTCTTCCCTTGTCACCCATCCTGACTGGGAAGATAAGCAATTCAGTATATGTTGTACATGTGTAGCTATGCATAACATTACCATAGTGGATATATTGTAAAAGACTGACTATATTTCCCTCCCTCCTATCCCACCTCCTACCTGGTCCACTCCCCACTTTAATCCTGTCCCTTTTCAAAAGTGGGTGCTCCCCTCTCCCTCCTAGCACAGCCTGCCCTCCCTTCCATCATCTCCCCCCATCCCCCTTTCCCCCACTCTCCTGTAGGGTGAGATATCCCATTTAGTATGTATGGCATTCTCTCCCTGAGCCAAATTCAATGAGAATAAGGTTTTTCCTTTTTGCCTTCCTGTTCTTCCCCTTCCTTGTAACCATTATCCCTTGCCTATTCTATATGAGATATATCCCATTCTGTCTTTCCCCATCTCCTCTTGTTATGCTACTCTCTCACCCCTCAATTTCACCCTGTAAGTATCATCCCTTCCCATTAAATTTGACCTGTGCCCTCTATACATGTATACTTTTAAATATATATATATACAAACATTCACAGATGTAGTCATATGCCCACATAACCTTCTTCAGCTATTTTCATACTGAGAAAGTTTTCATCAGTTACAGTTATGGTTTTTCCATGTAGGAATGTAAATAGTTCATATTTGATAAGTTCCTTATGATTTATTTTCCCCGTTTACTTTCTCAAGCATCTCTTGCTTCTTGTATCTGAATGTCAAAATGTCTATTCAACTCTGGGGTTTTCCTCAAGAATGCTTGAGACTCCTCTAATCCACTGAATGACCATATTTTCCCCTGAAACATGACACTCAGGTTTGCTGCATAGATGATTTTTAGTTTTAATATGAGCTTCTTTGCCCTCCAGAATATTATATCCCATGGCCTTTGATCCTTCAGTGTAGAAGCTGCCAGATCCTGAGCTATCCTGATTGTGTTCTCACAATATTGAAATTGTTTCTTCCTGGCTGCTTGTAATATTCTCTCCTTGATCTGGGAATTCTGGAACCTGGCTACAATATTCCTAGGAGTTTACTTTTTGGGATCTTTTTTAGGGGGTGATTGGTGGATTCTTTCAACCTCTGTTTTCCCCCCTGGGTCTAAAACATCGGGGCAATTTACCTGGAGAATTTCTTGAAATATGATTTCTAGATTCTTTCTTTGATCATAGTTTTCAGGTAGTCCAACAATTTTTAGATTATTTCTCCTGGATCTATTTTCCAGGTCAGTGGTCTTTCCCATGAGATAATTCACATTGCCTTCTATTCTTTCATTTGTTTGGATCTGCTTTATAGCATCTTGATTTCTCATAAAGTCACTAGCTTCCATTTGCTACAGTCTAATTCTGAAGGAATGATTCTCCTCAGTGAGCTTTTGAAATTCTTTTTCCATTTGGCAAATTTGGATTTTTATGGCATTCTCCTCATTGGGTTTTTGAGCCTCCTTTGCCATTTGAGTTAGTCTATTTTTTAAGGTGTTATTTTCCTCAGTCAGCCCGTTGATTTTCATTTCATACTTTTTTTGCATCTTTCTCATTTCTCTTCCCAATTTTCCCCCATTTCTCTTATCTGCTTCTTAAGGTCCTCTAAGGCCTGTAACCAGCTCATATTTTCATTTGGGGCTTTTGGTGCATTATTTCTGATCTCACAGTCCTCCTGTTCCATGCTTTGATCCTCTTTGCCCTCAAAATAGGAGTCTAATATTGAATTTTTCTGTTTATTTTGTTGCCTTTGCCTAGGCATATTGCCACTCAATTACTTGACTTTTGGGTTTGTTGCCACAGTAGGACTCTGCCACCAGCCAGGGCAACTTCAGTCCCAAAAGTTGGGGTCTTCTCAACTTCTGGAGGTATTAGTTGGGTGGCCTCTCTGAAGCCTCCACACACTCTCGCAATCTGGTCATACACCCCAAGACCTCCACCCCAGACCAAAATTCAGATCTAAGAAGGGTAAAGCAAGAGTGATTACCCCCCAGAGTGATTGCCGGATTTCCCCCTACATTCACACACCAGGAGCTGAAGATGCAATGTGTCAGTGTGGTGCAAGGCGCGCTGGCTTTTCAGTGTCTTCTTGCCCCCAGGTGAAGAAGCTGACTAACTCTCCCAACCAGTCCTAAAGTCCATAGGGCACTGACCTCTCACTTTGTCCTAGGCATCTGTGTGTTGATAATTCTGGAAACACCACAGCTGCTGGCATTCTGGGGTCCCTCTAGCTGGCTCCTGGTCTCGTTGCCCTGGCAATAAAACATTCAACTCACATGGGCCTGTACTTGCTCCCAGACTGCTTTTCTGGCTGCTCTTTGCTGGGCTGCCAGGCTGTGCTCAGCAGGAGGTTAGCTTCTCTATGTCATTATGTGGGTTCTGGGGCTCCAGAGGTCATCCAGAGTCCCTATTTTACATAATTTTGAAGTGGTGTGGGCCAGAGCACCATGGATGAGCTGTTTCTACTCTGCCATCTTGACTCTGCCCCCTTTGAATTGGTTCTTAAAGACAGGGTGATGGAGGAAACTCTGGCCAGTATAGAAGTGATGCCCTGTTAAAGCTATGAATCTGAAAGCTTATATTTTGGATTGTGAATTTTAGACCCCCATGTGAGTTTCTTCCCTGTTGCTAGGTTAATCTTAGCAATGCTTATTAAAGCTAGAACCACCCAGATGTTAAGTCCATGGCAAATATGATTATCTCCATTTTAAATTGGAGGAAAATAATTATGAAGTTAATTTACCTATTCAAGATTGTTGGGGAAAGAAGCATTTCCAGGAATCGAAATTGAGAAGTAAATGAATGAATGGCAAATAATTTATTAAACTGTTACTTTGTGAAAATTATGGTGTGAGGGATGCAAATAGAGAAGTAAGTCATTCCGTATACTCAAGAAGCTCACATTAGAATGGAGGACACAACACATATGCAAAGTTCAGATGGGACGTCACTTGGTCCTTTAGGTGTAATAGTAAAGCAGACAGTATACATTTTCTTTAATGTTATTTGTTTTGATAAAACTGTATTTGTTTCTGATATTAAGCTCTTTGAAAAGTTCAAGGACTTTGATGGAGACATTTGACATGTCTTATATCCACTGGGACTGTTCTTCTCAGTGATAACTTTGGGGCCTACACTGGAAGCTGAACGAGTAGTCAGGGACTAACTGGTTCTCAATTTCGAGGTCCTGGGCTGTCTCCACTGGAATACTAGAAGAGATGGTGGTCAAAATGACATATAATGAACCCTATATCTCCCTCAGGGTGCCTTGTTATTTCAGGTAGGATAGCTTGTTTGCTCAGTAGTTGCCAATTGGATAACAGATGGTACGAACTGCTGGCACCTTCTTCATAGAAGTTATTTCCCCAAGATTATAGCTTCAGGCATGGAGGTAGAAGCTGAACTCCCCCAAATGGGGGAATTTTGCAAAACCCTTGGTGCTTGGACTCAAATTAAACGTCCATGTGAGTAGTTGGTCAGCATTGGATATTAAAAGTGGCAAGGAGGATAGGCCCCTTCTTCACATCACAGGGATCACTCTTGTTCTAGCCATCCCTTCATTCCAGAGCTGGTATAATTAATCCATGAAGTGATTTGGTGGGTTCTACATTGCTAGTCTCCTCCCTTGTAGCCTTGCAGATTTATTAACCATGGAGTCTAGTACGCTCCCTTGGACGATGTACCTCTATGAAGCACCCATTATGAAAAGATTACATTCTCCTTATGAGAGTGAAGTGAACAATTATAACCAGTCATCAGGAGAGCAAGGACTGATTTCTACTTTTGCAATTGCTTAATGTTTTGGTGGTGGTTGTAATTTACTCCATATGCCTGTCTATTACCTTTGATTTTAGAGGTAACTGAGCTGTGTCTTCATTTATGCTCATTCCCATATGCCAACAGCAGTTAAATCTGCTCTTGTTTCACTGCATAATGTGAATTACACTGGGAGGGAACTGAAAAATATCTTCTGAGTAGGAAGAAAATCATGTGACTATGTCATCAGCAATGAATAAAGGCTGAGTTGGTTCATTACCATGTCTCCATGAAGGCATTTTTAAAGGAACCTTTAGAAAAAAACCTTTTAACTAGCAATCTAGAATGCTAATTATCTTGTGATAATTTAAAGGTACATACATATGTGTGTATCTATATATGTGTGTATATGTGTATAAATTAAGAGATAGCAAATGATTTTGTCTCATCTCAAAACAAATTAATACCAAATATATCAATCTAGTCATCTTCCTCCTGCATTGTAGTCCTGAGTCCCCAGCCATCACTTGCATGTCTGTATTTTCTTGTTATGTAAACTCCTTGATGGTAGGAACTTTTTCCTTGTCTCTCTATATCCCTCGTATGTGGCACAAGACTGGTTTCTGCTGGTCATTTGATGAATGTTTCTAGACTTTTTAACTAAATCAACTAATTGTCCTTTCTAAGACTCAAACTTGACTCATCATTTTCCCACCATAACTATCACCTGTCATTAAAACTTCCCCACCATTTATTTTTCCAGTAAACAAGAATTTAATTTCTCTACCTTCCTTTCTCAGTCCCTCAAATCGGTGAGGAGGGATGAAAAACAAGAGGCTTTTAACAAACATACATAGCCAAGTAAAATAAATTATCTCATAAATCCTGTCCTCTTCAATCATGATTGACCCTTGAGATGATCAGTGTTCTTAAGTCTTCCAAAATTGTTTCTCTTTACATGTTGTTATAGTTTACATTGTTATCTAAGTTCTACTCAATTCCTCCTGGATAAGTTTAAATGAAGCTTCCCATGTTTCTCAGAAATTATCACTTTTGTCATTTCTTCCCTATCACTTTTAAGAAGAGTGTGGGGCATCTGTAACTGCCATCTTCAATATATGAATCACTTTTATTTATTATGGATTAGACTTGTTCCCCATGCATCAAACGGTAGACTTTGGAGCAATGTGGAGACAGAAAGACCAACTTAAGATCAATGTCATGAGCAAAATGGCAGGGTGGGGGCAGCGGGGGGTGAATCTTATCATAATGAGAGCTGTCCAAAAGCAAAAAAAATGGATGCTCTAGTTGGTAGTGTATACTTCCTCATCGGAGGTTTCAAGCAGAAGAATTTATCATTTCTCACTAGATATGTTGTAGTGATGGATAGTGAGGTGGCTCAATGGCTAGAAGGACAGTCCTGCAGTCAGGGAGACCTGAGTTCAAATATGGCCTTTAACTCTTTGTCTCAGTTTCTTTATGTGTAAAATGGACTGGAGAAGGAAAGAGCAAAGCACTGCAGCATTTCTACTGAGAAAACACCAAATGGGCTCAGAGAGTTGGATGTGACTGAAATGACTGAACAACAACAAATGTTGCAGTAGGTATTGTTTTGTCATATATGGTCTAGAGTCCAGGGCTAGGGAACCTGTGACCTCAAGGCCATCTAAGTCCTCAAATGCTGCCCTTTGACTGAATCCAAACTTAACAGAACACATCTCCTTAATAAAAGGATTTGTTCTATAAAACTTGGACTCACGACCTAGAGGGCCAGATGTGGTCTCAAGGCCACAGATTCTCCACCCCTGGCCTAGACTATATTTCCTCTTGATTATCTTATAACTCTGAAAATCAATGATTCTTTTACTTTCTAATGTAATTGACTCTGACCTGACTTGATCACAACATTTCACCAGACATCTAAATGATTTTCTGCACAGAATATTTGGGTTAGGACTCAGAAAAACCTGAGTTCAAATCTAGCATCAAACATTTTTTTTGTTATTTGACCCTGGAAAAGTTACTTAACTTCAGTATGCCTTAGTTTCCTCAACTGTAAAATGAGAATAATGATAATACTTGACAAGTTGGGTTTTTCTACAGATCAAATGAGATAATATTTATGAAGTGTTTAGTACAGTACCTGGAACAGAGTCGTCATTTAATAAATGCTTATTCCCTCCTCTACCCTCTCCCTTCCCCTTTTCCTACTTAATAAATTATATTTTGTTTTTGGAACTTTGATAGTTCTCTCTCCAAAATCTCCATATCCATTTAGTCAACAAATCTTATTCATTCCATTTCAGTAGTATCACTCATTGGTCCCTTCTATCCACTTATATGATCTCTCTCCTGTTTCAGGCCCTTACCCTTTTTTGCCATATTCCCCTCATTGGTCTGCCTAATCCAAGCTCTCTCAGGTTCAGTCTTTCTGTCTCAGAGGAAGTTGCCAAAATCCACTCCCTAAGGCACAAATTTGGCCAGGTCACTTCCCCTGCTAAAATGAAACAAAACAAAACAAACAAACAAACAAAAAGCAAGAAAACACTTCACTGGCACTAGAACAATGTAAAGAATACAAGCAATATTGTCAAGATTATCAAGTGTGAAAGACTCAGTAACTCTGATCAATATCATGATCCACCACAACTCCAAAGGACTCATGATGAAAAATGCTCTCCACCTCCAAATAGAGAGCTGATGAAACTCAGAGAGCAAACTGAAACATTTTTCCTGTCCTCATTTTTCTTGCTTTTCCCCCAGAACATGGCTAATATGAATCTATCTTTGCATGGTTTCATATGTGTAATAGGTATCACGATCCTTGCTTTCAAGATTGATTGGGAAAGGGTAGAGAAAGGAAAATAATTTGGAACTGAAAATAAAAATAAACCTTTTTTACTTCTCATATAATAATTGGGAGATGGATGACTTATAGCCCATCATTATTTCATACTTCTTTCTCTTATTGAACTACAAATTCCTCCTGTATTTCAAGAAGCCACTTTCCCACCTTTGTGAGGTTGCAATGCATTGAGTTTTCCTCCCTGCCAGGAATGCCTTTTTATTTTCAAGGCATAGCTCAGGTACCACTTTCATCCGCCCAGATGTTAAATTCCCTTATCTCTCTCCCTACCCCAGATAATACAGAAAGGTAGCATGGACTTGTGAACAGGGAAGTACCTTAAAATATGGAAGATCCAAGTCTTTTTTAGGGCTAATCCCCAATGCCTGAGATATACTTCCTTATTATCATTGCCTTATAGAAACACTAGTTTCCTTCATGTGATCATAGGATGAATCTTACTTCTCTCATTTTAGAGATGAGAAAACAGTGGCGTAGAGGAATATATATTAAATGATAAATCCAGAGTCACACAAGTAGTATGGGTCTGAGGCAAGATTCAAACACAGATCTCCTTGATACCAAGCTTAGTGTGATGGTTACTTAGTTCCACCTAGCTTCCCAAAGCAAAAGTCTATAATATTCCATGGTGATCTCCCATCCAAATAATAACCTGCTCCAAGCCTACTTAGTTTCTCAGATCAAGTAAAATTTGTTGCCTTTAAGTTGTTATGAATATTGTCAAGTCATGACTTGAAGTCTTATCTTCATGTCCTAGACAAGGTCTGCTGATTCCCCTGAGTACTTAGTGCCATCTCCCCCAAACTGCTTTGCATATGTAACAGTGAAATGGCTCTTTGTATGCGGAGCTAGTGAGTAGACAGGCAAAGGGCACTGACTTCTCTCCTGCTTATACCTTTTTGTGGGCCAAGATTCTATTCGCATTGTGTGGGATTGTCTCTAGCTATCCTCTTGGCCCCTTGCTTTCCAAAAGAGTGTTTTTTCTTTCAGATCAGGCTGTTCAGTAATCACCAATAGGATTCTCAATGCCAACTCATATCAGCATATGGTCAGCTCTTACTGCTGACTCATTTGCCTACAGAAACCCTGCTAAATGTATAATCCCTGACTGGAAGTTATAAACAAAAAATCGGTAACTGTTCATTTCTAAGTCCTAGACATTATTTGTGTTGTGGCAAAAGTATTGCTGTTTTAAAGCCTTCACAATTCTCCCCAGTGCTGTGTTTGGACAGTAGTACACACAGTTGGTTAACAGCTTTATCACATATTCTGGCTTTAGAGCCAAAGATAACTTTAATCACAGAATAACAAACACGCTTTTCAGAAAGACATCATCCTGGGGTGATGTTAGATTTAGATATGAGGATTAAGCACCTTAGGAGAGAGAGGAAAAGGGTAGGAGACAAGAATGAAGAATAACTAAGACTTTAGTCTGCAATCTAAATTTATTTTAGTGTCTACCATGATGTGGCTTGAGGGTACTGACATCCCGCCTGGCACTCTTCCATGTTGATAAGGCCTTTGCCCTTTGCATTTCTCTTGAATCTCTCAAAACTTCTTGGATTCCTCTTCCCACAAGACCAAAGAGTGGGGTGGAATAAAAATTTGGGCCCTTTGCCAGTCAAAGGTCAGAACCAAACTCCCCTGCATGAGATTGAGTAGGAGGAAAACCGGAGGAGATTTCTGTCCACATTCCATCTGTAGCTCTGCATGGTTTTAGCTTCCAGGTAAGCTTGAAACTCTGGATACTCAACACTTGCCCAACCCCCTCAACTTCATTTCCCCTCTGATTGGAGGGCTAGGAGGTGGGGCACTAAAATCCTCTCAAAGCTTTTCCTTCTGCAGAGCAGGATTCATACTTTACAGCTCCTTCTCCACTCTCGATCTACAGCTTTTTATATTCCACTTAAACACTATTGAACAAGATGCCCTCAGATCTGCACCCCCCCCACACACACTTTCTAGCTTCCTTTCCTGTGCTTTCTTCCTCCAGTAAGTATAAGCTCCTTGAGGACAGGAACTGTATCCCCAGTACTTAGTACTGTACCTGGCACATAATAGGTGCTAAATAAATATTGATTGAACTATTGAATTGATATGAAGATTTGTATGTAACTAGCAGATCTTTTTCTAGAATCCTCAACTCCTGGATGATGCCTTTGCTGAATACAGGCAGAGACTGTTACATGTTCAATTCATATCATTTTAACTGTGTACAGGTTGTTTCCCAAAGTAGAATTAGAACTCTTTGAGAGGAGGAACTTTTTCCTTCTTTTTAGTCTTTTGTAATCTCAGCATAAGCACATCTACCACCACTTAAGTACCCTGAACCCAAATGAATCTGGAGGAGAGTGTGAGGCTGATGACTTTGCATGGCTCTGTATCACTTAAATCCAATTCACTCTCAAGTCAAGACATCACGCTCTTGATATCATTGGTCCTCTTCCAGAATGAAGGACTAACAACAACAGCCACTTAAAACATATGTATAATATAGTAACTGGAGATCTGGGTGTAGAGTCAGGAAGACCTGATTTTAAATCTGACCTCAGACGCTTACTAGCTTTGGGACCTAGACCTGTTTGCCTCAGTTGTTCATCTGTGAAATGAGCTGGAAAAGGACATGATAAACCTCTCCAGTATCTTTGCCAAGAAAATTCTGAATGAAAGTCACAAGGAGTGGGACATAATTGAAACAGTTAACAAAACAATAGCTACTAGACATGTGATTTTATTAGTATCAGGAATTCCCAGGGCAGGAAATTCCCTTTACTAATTCAGATAGCATTTTTTATATAATTTATAGTCTTAGAGTTGCATAGAGTCATGCAGTTAGTAATGGTAAAAGGTGAAGCTTGAAGCTAAATCTTCCTGTTCTCCCTGGAGTAGTCATTTAATAAATACTTGTTATTAAATGATGCATCTTGGTAAATAAGGCTGGAAATATACTGTGCTAAGGATAGAAAATACGAATGAAAAATAAGATAGTCCCTGTTCTCAAGAATCTAGGTTCAGACATTACCTTTGGTGATTACTGGTTCAGTGAAATTTTGTAAGCCTCTAATCCTTTCTGAGTCACAATTTAGTCATTTGTATAATAAAGACATTGTACTAGATAGCCCCTATGGTCCCATCTAGTTCAAAATATGTAATCCAATAATCCTATGCTTGGGAAAGTCTGGGTTTTGTCAGGATAATAAATAACCTGACGTGATTTTTATTAGCTCTGTTTGGGCATTTGGTGATGCCCACTACATACTTCAAAAGGAAAGTGCTTTTAAGTCCAGGCAGATGTTTTACAAATCAGATTATCTCCTGTTTCAGGCTAAAATGACTCAACTGCCTGAGGCTGAAAAGGAAAAGATAGCAGAGCAAGTAGCTGATTTCAAGAAAGTCAAGAGCAAACTGGATGCAGAGATTGAGATATGGGATGATACCAGCAATGACATCATCGTCCTGGCCAAGAAGATGTGCATGATTATGATGGAGATGACAGACTTCACCAGGTAATTATGTGGGAAATGATGTTTAATATTTATAAGTGTTAGAACTAGTTGTCATGCAGGTAAAATATCAAGGTTTCCGAGTGGCAGGTGCCAAAATCTTTCGAAGGCTGAATGATAAAGCAAATGAAAAGGAAGGAATTGGGTGTGTATCATTTCAGGACTCCAGTGTGAGTAGACAGAATAGTATTTAACCTTGAATATACTTCGATGATAACTGTCAAGGACTTTCTTTTAAAAGCTTCTTATTCAACATACCCACATTTTCATATTTTCATTCTCTGAAGGAATGTGCACTCCTGACATAAATCAATTCCTGAGATTTTCCTGAAGCCAACACTTTTAGCTTTGGATTTTTTTTTTTAATTTTTATTTAATGATTTTATTATTTGACCACAAAATTTGGACAGAAGAGTGGATAGAATACAGAGTTCTCAGCATGCAGTTGGGAAGAACAGAACTCAAATCCTATCTCTGACCTTTACTTGGTTTGTGACCATGGGTGAAACCTAAATTTGTTTGAATATGTTTCTTCATACTTATAGATGAAAAGAATAGTATAGGACTGACCTAGACCTATGACCAAAGGCTTACAAAATGAATAACTTCCATTTTTAACTTCAAATTTATACCTTATCTGAAATTCATGCTTTTAGACTTGCATGGGGGCACTAAGAATAAATAAATGAATGAATTTCAAAAGCATTTATTAAGTTCTTACTATGTGCCAAGCACTGTACTAAACATTGGAAGAACAGATTCATGCAAATAAGTCATTTCCTGTCCCTAAGGTGCTTAAGCTCTCATAAGGAAAAAATAACATAAATAGGGAACTAATGGCCAGGGAGGAATGTTTTGTACAGGGGAGTTAGAGGGACTGATGATTGGCATCATAGGGCACTTCACATCGACATCTCTAGAAATGAATGGGGACTAGTAGGATATAGAATTAAGATTGTGGGAAAGTGGTGTATTAATTCTGGTCTAAGCAAGATAAAGAGAATACTCAACAATTAAAAATAAAAGATCCCTGGTTGGGAATTTAAATTCTGGCTTGGAGGTGGAGACTGGAATGCATTTGGTAAGGCATGGAGATTTTTGGAAAGTGTTGTGATGAGTTCAGGTCTTTGCAAAGTGAATTAATGAAAAATAATTAAGTACCTACTGTGTACAAAGCATTGAAAACACAAATAGAAAGGTAATACAGCCCTTTCTCTCAAGGAGCTTACATTTTAATAGAAGGCAAGAACACATATAGAAGGATAAAGCTTGGTGATATATGAAAATACAACATAATCCTTAGTGTACATTGGCCAAACTGATAGTGAAATTTTTTTCTTTTATATTTTCCATATACATATATGTATACTACATATATGTGTACATATATGTATACTACATATGTGTGTACATACATGTATACTACATGTGTATACATATATGTATACTACATATATATGTATACATATATGTATACTACATATATATGTATACTACATATATGTATACATATATATACACACACACACCTGTGTATAAATATATAGGTATTGTGTTTATGTATTCATTTATAATGTCAAACTATTTGATGGTGAAGACATTGGTAAGGTGAATGTTTATTAATCAGAAGTAGAGTGTCCCTGAGTCAGAGCTTTATTTCTAAGTTAGAGATGGAGGCCAGGGATAGAAAACAAGGTATGAGGAGACTAAGGGAAGTGGTGTGATGGATCTGGGTGCAGGCAAGCAAAGTGAAAAAAAATGTTCTGTCACAGTCAGCATGTGTTGTAGGAAAGAATTAGAGAGCTGATCTCAGGTCTTCTACCTCTGAGGATGCCTATCTATCCACTAGGCCATGCTGACTCATCCTGATATGTAAAATGAGCCTAATGAGACTTATACTATTATGTAACTCGCATGATTATTGTTAGAGCAGTGAGATACAATGGATATGCAGCCTTTTGTGTACCTTAGAGTGTTAAATATTTGTCAATTTTTATTGTTACAAAAAAAGAGGCAGAAAGAATACACAAAAATGTCAACAAAAGGAAAAAAAAATCAAAACTACAGAATAAAACAAGTATATACATGTCACCCACTAGTCTAGTTCTCAGACATCTAACAATTTTAGCCATCAGAAACAGATATCAGATATAGAAGAAAAAAAACAAGGGAAAAGACATGAAGAAAATAGCTATCTAAAAGCACATGGGTTGCATTGTCACAAAGGAGAAGTTATTTTCAAAGCCAATTTTATTGATGTAAAATTGGATTTGAACTACGGTCCCAAATTTGATAAGATTCAGGATTTGGTTCTTTCCATAATACATTCCCCAGATCAGAGAGATAGAGATTTAGCATTTCTTCACAGTGAAAAATAGAGTAGAATTATCAAACCATCTGGGTCCATTTAGTGTGAAAGCAAACAAAGACAAAAAAATCAACCATTTATTCCACCAACAATTCTTAAGTAGCTATCAGTCAATCAATCAGTAATAAAATGCTGTCTTCTAAGTGCCTAGCATTCTATTAGATATTAGAGATACAAACAACAAAATGACAGCCCAAGCCTTCAAGGAATCCATATTCTAGGAAGATAAAGTGTGAATATTTCAGTATATACATAATAAGAAAATATAAATACTAATTTTGCTTTTGGGAGAAATTCTAGCAGCAGGGGAGTCAGAAAACCTCTCAGTCAGAGGTAAGTTACTGCGTATAAAACACTGTGATAAGTAGTGAAGTTTATGTAAAATCTGTAAGAGACATATGTCTTGCCCTCTTGGACCTTACCTTATACCAGTGAGGAAGGACAGGGAGATAACTGTAATACACAATTACGCATTGTGTGAATAAGGGTCAACTGCTATGAGAAAGCTAAAGAGTGCCTAGAAGCTCACTTTGTCCTTTGAAAGAGCAGAGTTTAAATAATGGCCAATTTCCTTTTAATGGGGCAGCTAGGTGGTGCAGTGGATAGAGTGCAGTCTGGAAGACATGAATTCTCCCTTTTTCTCCTCCCTTCTTCTTCCTCCTCTTCTTCTCCTTCTCCTCATTTGTCTTCATCTTCTCTGTCTTCTTCTTCTTCTTGATTATTACCATTTCTAACTTTCTAACATTATTCAAGTATGTCCTCTTCTCTCCTCTGACACTGCCGTCACCTGGTACAAGCTCTTATCACCTCACCAATGGTTATTGCAATAGCCTACTGTTGGGTCTGCCTGCCTTTAATCTCTTCCTGTCTCAGATTCATATCTCCCATAGCCATAAAAGTGATTTTCCTAAAATGCAAATCTGAACATGATACTTCCACCCCTCCACTTAATAAACTCCAATGATTTCCTATTACCTCTGGGATCAACTATATAAAACCATTTTTCAGCTTTTAAAGCCCTTTATACCTATCTTTCTGGTGTTCAAACACATTTTCCCCCTCTACTTTTTCTGTGATATTGTGACACTGGCCTACATGACATACTTTGTACACTATATTCCACCTCCCAAGTCTAAACATTTTTCATTAGCTATCACTTGGGACCCTCTCTAGTCTCATATTCACCTACAACCTCTGAGATTCTTTGGTTTCCTTCAAATCTCAGCTGAAGTTCTACCTTCTGCAAGAAGCCTTTCCCCATCCTCCTTCTTCTTAGTGCCCTTTAAGACGAGCACCAATTTATTCTGCCCATAGCTTGTTTGTACAGATGGATTTCCATATTGCCTTACCCATTAGACTATGAACTCCTTAAGAGCAAGGACTGGTGTTTTGATTTCCTTTGTTTTCCATTACTTTGTAACCCCAGCATTTAGCATATCATCTGACATATAGCAGGTACTACTACAATGCTAGTTGATTGACTGCCCTACAGAATGTCAGTTGAGGTGACTAAATAATTTGAATTCTGATGAAAAAGATCCAGTACTGTGAGATGGTAAGTTTCAGAGAAGTAAATGTCTGGCATTGCTAGAATCTTGTTATCCTAGTATCTCATATTCCTGTCATAGAACTCATTCCAATTCTCCTACTCTATCCTTTTCTTAATCATCTCTTATATATATATAAAATGATGGCAGCTAGGTGGCACCATATGGGATAGAAAGTATTCTGGACCTGAAGTACAGAAGATTTATCTGCATGAGTTCAAATCCAACCTGAAACATTTACTGGCTAGTAACTCCAGAACTTTAACTTTAACCCTACTTGCCTCAGGTCCTCATCTATAAAATGAGCTGGAGAAGGCTATGGAAAACCACTTCAGTATCTTTGCCCAAAAAACCCCAAATGAAGCCATAAAGATTTGTATGTGATTGAAATTACTGAACAATGATATAGAATGAAATTATCAGTGTAAAGTTCTTCATAAACTTTTAGAAAGTATGGAACTGTCTTTACCATCACCCTCATCATTATCATCATTGTACAATTATAATAAAATGCAAAATTTCTATTCTGGCATTTAAAGCTTTACACAAAATCATTGTGTTTATTTCCCCAGTAACAAGATTATTATCATTTCTTCAATAATATTTATGGTATTTAATAATTCTTTTTTTTTAAAAGCAATTGGGGTTAAGTAACTTGCTCAAGGTTACACGGCTAGTCATTATTTATGCGTGGGTGCTCATTTTCTGAGGCCGGATCTGATCTCGGGTCATCCCAACTCCGAGGCTGGCACTCTTACTCACTGCGCCACCTAGCCGCCCCTTTTAGGGCAATTGGGGTTAAGTAACTTGCCCAAGGTTACACAGCTAGGTTTTTTTGTTTGTGTGGATTAAGTGTTTGAGGCCGGCTCCAAACTCAGGTTCTTCTGATTCCAGGGCCGGCGCTCTATTCACTGCGCCACCTAGCCGCCCCGGTATTTAATAATTCTTAATGATATTGTGTTTATACATATATTATCCCACAGCTATATTTAAAGACACTTGTTCACTTGTTGATGGGCAGGAGGGGGAACACATGTGTAAACAGTAATGAAATTACTGATGCTGCTGCTGCTGATGAATATTTATTTAATACTTACTATGTACCTGTAACTGTGCTAAGTGTTTCATAATCTAATTTGATCCTCAAAACAACATCAGGGAGTATGTTCTATTATTATCTTCATTTACGTATGAGGTAACTGAGGCAAAGATTAATTGACTTTCCCAGAGTCACTAATATTTTAGCTAGTAAATGTCTACAGCTATGTTTGACCTCAGGTCTTCCTGGCTCTAGGCCTTGGCACGGTGTCTTCTGTATCATAGGCTCTTCCTATCTCCCACCTTTAACACACACACACACACACACACACACACACACACACACACACACACACACATACACACACACACATCAAATATCTCTGAATATTGGAAACGGAGTCAAAGAATTCAATACCAACCATGCAGAAATGATTACTAACTGTTCATAATCTTCATTCATAATTACAACTAAATAAGAGCAAAATCCATTTGAAGGAAAATTTCTGAGGAAAAAAAAGAAAAAAGAAAAATACTAATTTTAGGTGCAAATGGTGACTAGTTTAACTTTAGATATTAGTCACATTTAAGGACTGAGGAATGAATGAGGATAAGAATTTTGAGATTGAAAGAGATGAATAAAATATTTATATGTGGAATGGGAAGGTTTTAAAAGATCACAGGAAGGTAGACTGCAATTGTTTAAATCAGTATAGGTTTTTAGGATTTCCAAGTGTTTTCTATCATTTCTTTTAAGTATTATAACCATGCTAGAAGGTAGATACTATAGTTAATATGATAACTAATTTCCAGATGAAGAGACTGAGGCTCAGGTATGTTCAGTGCCTTACTGTGATCACAAAGCATGTATGTTTGTAAGCAGAACATGGACCTGGCTCAGTATTGATCCCATGTTCAGATCACTGCCACTTCTCAAAAGAGATATTAACCAGAGCATGAGAGAAGTGATAGTCAGAAAAGAATGAATGACTAAAGAAAGAAGTGAAACATCAGGGACATTAAAGGCATTGTGTACTATGTTTTCCCCTATGTAACAACTTGTATTTTTAAAAATCCTAATATGCATGTAGTTGTTGAGATACCTGGGGCTCAATAATCACCATCTAACTTTAATCCTTACTACTATTTATCAGTCTCATTGTACAGTTGAATTCCACAGTCAATAGAAATATAGACTTGGAATAAGGACCATATGAATTCAAATCCTTCCTCAGATATTTAGAAGCTCTGTAATGCTAGACACATCATTTAAGTCATTTAGCAATTTTTTTTTTAAAAACCAAGCTTAATGCCTTTAAAAATTTCAGTTAATTGACACTGGCTTCATTTAAGACTAATTTCAGGGGCAAGTAAGTAGGGCAGCAGATAGAGCATTGATCCTGGAGTCAGAAGGATCTGATTCCAAATTGGGCCTCAGACATTTGGCACTTACTAGATAAAGGAAATGTTCACCAATATAGAATCTTAGAGCCCTGAGATACTAACTTCCCATACTGTTTATCATTTGTCTCCAATAAAAATCACATGTGAGTGCGTGTGATTTTATTTTTACTTGTGTGTTCCCCCACTTCAGTAGTAAGTTTCCTCTACACTCATTCCCAACCACAGATTCTTCATTGCCTTTTATGAAGGCCAAGTACAGCAGTTTATACAGAGAAGTAAAGAAGGATGACAACTGAAAAAAATAACTTTAAATATGGCAATTAAGAGATGTTTAATAATTTGGAAGAGAGAAGTTTGGTCATATAATGAGGTCTGAAATCAGACTGCATAAAGTTAAGAAAAGGAGTTTAAAAAGAGAAAGACAATGGAGGCAGTTATTATAGACAGCATTCACAAGAATGACAGTATGACACCAGGAGCAAGATATTTGCTCCCCATTAAGCATTTGCCCTGGCTATTCTATGGCCCATGCAACATAAGAGGCAACTCTGGGTTATCAGTCTCTCTTCATGCACCTGTCTTCTAAGCTACTATATCTGCTCAGTTGTAGTCAAGATTCTTTTTTTTTTTTGCTTTTGGGAGGGGAATTGGGGTTAAGTGTCTTGCCCAAGGTCACACAGCTAGTTTTTGTGTTAAGTGCCTGAGGCTGGATTTGAACTCAGGTCCTCCTGACTCCTGGGCCAGTGCTCTATTCACTGCACCACCTAGCTGCACCTGTAGTCAAGATTCTTACTTACCTTACAAATCAGTCCTTTTCAAATGTACAAAATAAGAAAGGTATATTCAAATTCATATGAATCCTTACTGTATTTGAAGAAGTTCATTATTAATGATGCTATGAAAATATCTCCAGTGGTGCTTAGGGGATGCACTAGTAGAATATAACCTCCTCAGTTCCCTTTAAAGCCAGAAAGGTTATCGACATTGCCTTTTTGAGGGCTTGCTTGACTGTTGACTTGAGATCAGTCTTGATTATCTTGGAGACACTCATCATGCTATAGGGTGATTATTTTTTTCCAGCCCCGACAGGGTCTATAAATCATCTGCTAAGAGATTGTGATCCCCATCCCATCAATAGAGAACACACACTGACAAAATCACAGATATCTGAGGAAGTGTGAAAGCATTATGTATTCTGAAATTGAGCATATCCATGTTAAGTACCTTACAGAAAACAAAGCAGTCCCCAGGTTTCTTAATATTATAAAGGCAGAGAAAGAGAAAACAATTAATGCTTATATAGACATAAATTTATTTACATACAGTCACAGTAAAGAGTTCTAATAATAATGTGTTTGTGTATTTCAGTATTTGAACAAAGTCAGACCATTTGCAGAGTGATATACCTCTTTGCTAATGAATATTTTCTCATTGGTTTTGGAATTTTAAAAATTCTGGATGCTTCTTCTCCCCTATCTAAGTAAAGAGAGTTAAACACTTTATAGAATATAGCCTTCAAAAGTGGAAGTGAAAATGACAGACTCACTGAGTCTCACCTCAAAGTCTATCTAGTTCCAGCTCATTACTGAATAATAATCTCCTCAAAATCACACCTGGCAAGTGGTCATTCAGATTTGGATAAAATATTTCTTTTTTATCCAAATGGTTTATTAACTTCTGGTTTATATTCATTTCCACCAGATTTTGAGTTACAATATTTTCCCCATTTTTCCCCTACCCACCACCCCAGAATAGTAGTCCCACAGGATATCCCCTCATCCAATCTGCTCTCTCCCATATCTTCTCCCATACCCGATCAACTTTTCCATTAGGGCAAGGTGAATTTCTGTGCCCCAATGCCTGCACATCTTATCTCCCAATTACAGGCAAAATAGTATTAATAATATTATTTTTATATATTGGAAAGATTTAATTTTATTTTTTTAATTTTTTTAAATTTTTTTTTTGCTTTTTGGGGGGCAATTGGGGTTAAGTAACTTGCCCAAGGTCAGACGGCTAGGTTTTATTTTGTTTGTGTGTGTTAAGTGTCTGAGGCCAGATCCGAACTCAGGTCCTTCTGACTCCAGGGCCAATGCTCTACTCATTGCGCCACCTAGCCACCCCGAAAAATTTAATTTTAAAACTTTGAATGCCAGATCCACTTCCTTCATCCCTTGTCACCCACCCCCACTGGGAAGATAAGCAATTTAGTATATGTTGTACATGTATAGCTATGCAAAATATTACCATAGTAGATATATTGTAAGAGACTGGCTATATTTCCCTCCCAGCCATCCCACTCCCAACCTGGTCCATTCTGTACTTTGATCCTGTCCCTCTTAAAAAATGGGTGCCTCCAACCTCCCCTCCCCACAACACGCCCTCCCCTCCATCATCCCCGCTCTCATACCCCTTGCCCCTACTCTCCTGTAGGGTGAAATATCCCATTTAGTATATATGTCATTCCCTGAGCCAAATTCAATGAGACTGTAGTTTTGCCTTTTTTCTTTCCTGTTCTTCCCCTCCCCTGCAACCACTTCCCCTTGCCTCTTCTACATGAGATAGTTTACCCCACCCCCAACTCTCCCCATCTACTTGCCACATTCCTCTCTCACTCTTAACTTCACCCCTTAAGTATTTTCCCTTCCCACCAAATTTGACCTGTGCCCTCTATCCATGTATACCTGGAAACATATATACACACATTCACATATGTATTCATATGCTCATAAACCCTTCAACTGTTTTCATTCTGAGAAAGGTTTCATCAGTCACAGTTATTGCTTTTCCATGTAGGAATGTAAACAGTTCAACTTTGATAAGTTCCTTATGATTTCTTTTCCCTGTTTATCTTCTCAAGCTTCTCTTGTTTCTTGTGTCTGAATGTCAAATTTTCTATTCAACTCTGTTTTTTTTCCTCAAGAGTGCTTGAAAGTCCTCTATTCCACAGAATGACCATATTTTTCCCTGAAACAATATACTCAGTTTGGCTGGGTGGGTTATTCTTGGTTTTAATCCCAGCTCCTTTGCTCTCTGGAATATCATATTCCAAGCCCTTTGATCCCTCAGTGTAGAAGCTGCAAGGTCCTGCGCTATTCTGATTGTGTTTCCACAATATTCAAATTGTTTCTTCCTGGCTGCTTTTAATATTCTCTCCTTGAACTGGGAATTCTGGAAACGGGCTATAATATTCCTAGGAGTTTTCTTCTGGGTATCCTTTTCAGGAGGTAATCTCTGGATTGTTTCAACCTCTATTTTGCCCTCTGGGTCTAAAACATTAGGGGAATTTTCCTTGAGAAATTCTTGAAGGATGATTTCTAGGTTCTTTCTTTGATCATGGCTTTCAAGTAGTCCAATAATTTTTAAATTATCTCTCCTGGATCTATTTTCCAGGTTAGTGGTTTTTCCCATGAAATATTTAACATTGCCTTCTCTTCTTTCCATTGCTTGGATCTGTTTAACAGCATCTTGATTTCTCATAAAGTCACTAGCTTCCATTTGCTCCAGTCTAATTCTGAAGGAATGATTCTTCTCAGTGAGCTTTTGAGATTCTTTTTCCATCTGGCAAATTTGGCTTTTTAAGGTAATCTTCTCCTCTTTGTTTTTTTGAGCCTCTTTTACTATTTGAGTTAGTCTATTTTTAAGGTGTTATTTTCCTCAGTCAGGCTGTTGACTCTCATTTCATACTTTTCCTGCATCTTTCTCATTTCTCTTTTCAGTTTTTCCTCCACTTCTGTTATTTGGTTTTTAAAATCCTTCTTAAGGTCCTCTGTGGCCTGTAACCCACTCATATTTTCATTTGGGGCTTTTGGAGCAGGAATTCTGACCTCCCAGTCCTCCTCCTGTCCCATGCTTCGATCTCCTTGCCCCAAAAGTAGAAGTCTAATGTTGAATTTTTAAGTTTATTTTCTTTCCTTTGCCTAGGCATGTTGCCACTTAATTATTTGACTTTTGGGCTTATTGCCACAGTAGGACTCTGCCTCCAGCGGGAGGGGGGGGGAGCTTCCATCCCAAATGTTGGGGTTTTCTCAAGTGCCAGAGGAATTAGTAGCATGCCCTCCCTGAAGCCCCCACACACTCTGTCAAGCTGGTCACACACTCCCAGACCTCCACCCCAGACTGCAATCCAGATCCAAGAAGGTTAAAGCAAGAGCAGTTACCCCACAGAGTGATCTCTGGATCCTCCTACAGTTCACAGGCCAGGAGCTGAAGCTGCAACTGAAGCTGCAAAATGGCAGCTGTGCCACCACTCCTCAGAGGCTTCTAGCCCCCAGGGGAAGAAGCTGACACACTCCCACATACTGGTCCCAATGTCCATAGGACACTAACCTCTCATTTTTCCTAGGCATCTATGTGTTGGTAATTCTGAAAAAGCCACAGAGGTCGGTGTTCTGGGGTCCCTCCAATCAGCTGCTGGTCTGGTTGCCCTGGGGCTAAATCCTCCAACTCATGTGGTCCTGGGCTCCTGGGCTCAGCTTCTAGAGCACTGGGCTGGCCACTCCCTGACGGGCTGCTGGCCTGTCCTCAGGGGGAGGGAGCTTCTCTGTGTCATTCTCTGGGCTCTGGAACTCCAGAGGTTGTTCAAAGTCCCCTTTTACATGATTTTGAAGTTGTGTGGGGTGGAGTGCTGTGGAAGTGCTGTTTCTACTCCTCCATCTTGGCTCTGCCCATGTGGATAAAATATTTCTGATATGGATGGTTCCAGTACATCCAGAGGCAGTCTATTCACTCCACTTTTTTGATGGCTTTACTTTTCTCTCATTATGCTGTCATTATTACCATTTTGACAGACACACAATGAAGCTGCAATTTAATCTTTCTTTGCAATTCTTCCTACCATAACCAGGAAACAAAACAGTCCCCACTCCATAGTAAAGTAGGTTTGGAAAGAATGAACCCAACTATTTCAAATTTCAAAAGGGTTTCAGGTCACATTTTGATTACATTTCAGGTTACTTCTTCATTTAATTTGAACTGTTCTACATTCCTCAAACAACTCCTGTTTTCCTCCCTTATGGACATGATATGGAAATCTGAACTTGTAACCTCTTTCAATGATATTCAATTCTCATTTGAACCTCGGTCTCCTTCAGTAAAATAGATGGCACGAGGACAAAAGATTATTTTTTAACCCATATTTAAGCTAATCATATCTGTTTATTATTTTGAAACATATGATCACTGAATTTCTAGCTGAAGGCTTCAGAAGAATTGTATTGTACCTCTTAATCAGCTCCTCCTTGTTATATGACCTTGAATAAAACACAACTTTATCCTTGGTGATATAGGTTAAATATAAAAGCCTCTCTATTTATCTACCTTAATAAAGCTCTACTTTGGAGAAAGTAGTGAGTGTATCACTAAGCTCCCCCCCCAAAAAAAAAAAAAAGACTATGTCAAATCCAAAAGTCAAAGCATTAACCAACTGAGGAAATCGGGGGAGGATTCAGGAAAGAGGTGACATTTGAGCTGGATTTTAAAGGTCAAATAGAAGCCTTAGCATATTAAGGGAGCTTTTGAATGGTACCAAGAGAAATAGGGGTCCACTGCCATAGCTTAGAACTTGACCCTCAGCATTTGAGCGGTATCAGAGATAGGTTCAATCTTCAGGGAACAAGCATTAAGCTGTTCACAATTCACTCTTTTGGCTGAACAGGAGGCCACCTGCCAGAGGACTTGGTTGACTTTTGAGGATGTATCTTTATTGTCTCTCATAGCATGCTGTATTGGCTATAGCTTGAAAGATGGAGCATGTAGTAAATTATTTTAACCACATAGCAAATAAGGAGAGGAACACTATGAAATGATGATGGTCTCTATTTCCCCCTTTAAAAGAAAGCAAGTCATCCTGAGTTATTGTGATATTAAGTTGAATAATTTAAATTATAAGGGATAAGAAAATCTCTACAATCTTTAAAAATCTTGGTATCATTATTCCAGTCTGTTTCGTGTGTTTGTATTAGAAAATACTTTTATTAGTATAGCTAGTAATAGAAACTATAACAAAACAGCAATAAGGATAATCAAACATTTTCTTTTGGCAAGCCTTAACTTCTGTATTCTTATTATTTAGCTATAGGGAACTGTAAATCTTATTTTTGAAATAGGTGCTCCATTTCTGAAATCGGATGGCCTCTCCATCATTCTCCCAATTCTCATCTTCCTGCTTTTAGGAATAGAATATGACTATGTCTTAAGGTTTATTTTTTGTGTCTAGACTAAAAAAAGTGTGCCATTGCCTCTATCCAGTACAATTTTTACCCTGATCAGGTCAACTGCCAAAAAGAAGTGGCATCTTCATAGGATCTTAAATCAGTAGATGGCACATTAAATATTCAGTCCAGCTCATGGACTAGAAATATCTCACATTGGTAAAAACAACAACAATGGCATGAAAACAGAAGAAAATAAAAAAGTAATAATTCTACAGTTAAAATATTCACAATTCTCTGAAATAATATTCACAAAAATTTTAGGGGCTACTTCTTAGTCTCTTCAATGACTTCCATGAGATAGCAAATGGTTTCAAAGAATGCAGAGTCATAGCTAGAGCTTATTGACTAGAAACTTTTCCCAGGGTACAATAATCTAGAAAAAAAGATGACAATACTTTTAGTCAATCAGAAACATTTAAAGGAAATGTTATTTTAAAAGATTTCAGCAATTAATAGTATTCATTATTTGTAGCAGCAAGCTAAAAAATGGAGTAGTTTCTTTTTCCTACGGCCATAGCAGAACTAAGCCCGTTCCCTAGTCCAGTCATTCTCCACCTCATTGTACCCTCATATTGTTCCAGAGTCTATCTCTTTCTCTCCCTTGCCCTTTCTCCATCTTTTGCTCTCACCTTATTTCCTTCCTTTAATGTATTTTATATACATATATTTGTCTGTATACACATATGTATATATACATACATTTTTATATATACATTTTTCTGGCTCTTACCTAGTTCAATGTTTCTTTTCCTTCTCTTCCCCCTCTCCCACCATGAGCAACTGGACTATCTTAAAGCATATTTTCGTGTTTATTGGTTCAAGTTAAAATAATATTATTTATGTCTCCAATGCAAAGTAAAGAGAATGGAATTCAAGGCTTTGATATACTACCCACTGACTTTGTGACCTTGGCTGAGTAAAATGAACATTTCTTGGGCCTCAGTATCCTCATCTGTAAAGTAGGAATGTGGTACAATATTACCTTTAGTAAGCCAAATAATGCACAGCTAGGTTACAGAGTAGAAAGAGTACCAGAACTGGAGTCAGGAACACTCATCTTCATGATTTCAAATCTAACCTGAAACACTTACTAGCTCTATGATTCTTCATGATTTTTGAAAATCATTTCATCCTTTTTGCCCTAGTTTTCATTTTCCCCCTTTTTTGGAGTGGGGAGGCCAGGCAATTGGCATTAAGTGACTTGTCCAAGGTCATACAGCTAGTGTGTCAAGTGTATGTGGCAGGATTTGAACTCAGGTCCTCCTGACTCTAGGGCTGGTGCTTTATTCACTGAGCCACCTAGCCACCCCAATGACTTTTTTATTAATGAAATGGAAAAAAAGAGGAAAGAAATAAGGAAGGGGGGAAAGAGGGAGCAAGGAAAGACTGACTGTAGAAATACATTTTTTAACTTAAGCACACCAGAAAACATTATGGGTTTCAATTTTCATGGTAAATAATTTTTCTCAATTCTTTGTATAAATTTCATAACAAATTTCAGAGAGAAATAAAGACATTATATTATCTTAGAATTGCAAATATTGAAGTGTGCAAGAATTATATATCTTGTTGAAATTTAAGATATTATCTTGACCTTGTTGCTGTTGTTGCAAAAGGGGAACATTGATGAAACAAAGATAGAGACCAAAAAAATAACCCAAAAACTCTCTGATCAGTGTTTGTCATGGCTTCAGTTAAAGTGTTTATAAGTAGTCTACATGTCCTTCAGAATATCTAGCTTCCCTTGTAGACAAAATGAGCCATCAATGAATTGGTCCTTTCAATTGGAATTTTTTACCTGAACATGAATCAGTGAAGAGCATTTATTAAGCAATTATTCTATTCCAGGCACTCTCAGAAGTCCTAGAGATTTGCAGAAAAAGCCCAATAATCCTTGTATCACTTTGCTTCACTGAAATGGTTTGCTACATATTTCCTTAAAAATGAGAAATAACATTTTAATTTATACTTATATTTCCAAATGAGCATTCTAAATAAAAATGAGTTGCTTTGCCTATGTTTATGTTTTTCCTTCCAAAATTCCCCGTAAGTATTACTTTAAAATGATGAAGAAATACTAAGATATACTGAAGGTGGACATACCAGTGAATGCCCAGCTTTCTCAAACTGTTTCTACATGAAGCTAAAAGGACTTACTAAAGTGTGAAAAGAGTATTCCTTAAATATTTTTGTTTGTTTTATGTATACCCATAAAACAACCACTATGAAGGACCTTTTAAGTGAATTAACTGTCTGTTTTGATATGAGTAGCCTTAAGCTCTGGTCCATTTCTTAAGGAAATGAGTCCCATTTTTATCTCTTCTACTTGCTTGTTTTTTTTCCAGTTTAAGACACTCGAAGACCATGCAGCATCTTAAAAATTATCCAATTTTTATTGGTTCTTTGATGGATCTGTGATTTCATGAACATACAGACTCTACTCAGTGGTACATAAAATTCTTAGGTATTCTTTTTTCTTTTTTTTTATCTCTTTGATAGAAATTAACAGCAGTTTCAAAATTTAGATAAATCTGTACTGAGACACTATGTTAGGCTTATGTCTGAGGAGACAGATTTATATGGCATGAATTGATAGAAATTTGCTCTTGAAACTGTCGCTAAGAAATGGTTTGAGCTTATGTTCCCAAGTGAGCAAGAGCTTGAAAAATATGCTTGGAGCTGAGATTCTAGTACTTTGCTATGAAAATTCATACTTTCTTGTACAACTCCCAGAACTGGCCCTAACCTTCATGCCTTGAACAAAGGAACCCAAGCAAGTGAGTAGTACAAGGTCAGGGTCAACAAGAGGTTATTGAGAGAAATAAGATTGGATAAGTAAATGCAACCTTTAAATGAAAGAAGTAAATGATGAAGAAGGATTGCCATTTGTACCCATAGGAAAGAAGGTGAAAAAGGACCAGGAGGGAGGAGGGTCTGGGCAAAGAGTCCTTCCTATTTGGTGTTTCTCTAGATGCTCCAGCCAGCTGAGTGAGAGTCTTCATTGAAGAACAAGACTACCCCAAAACAGTTTAAAAAAAGAACACAGTGTAATATCCCCCAATGTTCTCCTTAACTTTTGCCTTTCATGATCTTTCTTGGAGTCATTGTTTTGAGCAAGACAACTACAGATATTATTGCCACCAACCTCTGTGGTCCTGTTGCTTTTTGTGTTTCAGGGAGACTGTCATCTCCTTCTTAACCTTTCTTCCTCCTGAGGTACCTCCCCAAACTCCCACAAAAAAAAAAAAAAAACAACACTCTCAAGTCTTGGTATCCCATTAACTTCCTTTCCTCACACCACAGCAGAAAATATATTTTCAGAGTTTTTGAAGCCAGCAAAAGGCTGGACAGAGGGCTATTAAGATGAAAAAAGAAATGGACTTAGACTCTAGAGACAAAATAAGGTCTGTTTTGTTCACCTACAAGTCTAGGACCCAATGGGATAATGTCTGTCCAATAAAAAATTTACATTTGATAAAACTCACCTGTGGGAGGCAGCATCTTCTGAAAGAAAGAGCAATGAAACTGGCTACATGACTGAGAGCCAAACACTTCATCTCTCTGTGCTTCATCTTCCTCTTCTGTAAAAAGAAGGAGCTGTATTTCATGACTTTTAAGATTCATTCCAGCTATAAACATATAATCCCAAGACTTGATATTATCAGAGGATCTAGATGATAGAATTTCAAAGATACCATGGAACACAAAAGCAAAACTTCCAAAAAAAGAAAACAGAAAATACAACTATAAAGCCACAGCAATAAAACCCATCACAATTAACAGCAATTGATCTTCATGGCAAAAAGGATTTGAGGAATTCTAGATGCCTTCCAGCTCTAAATCTTTAACTCTCTGATTATAAGTGTCCAACAAAAGTGGAGAGGAATATACTACCTGCAACAGGAGCTCACTCTACTTTGGGTATTGTCAATCATCATACATTATTCCTATTACTCTTGCAAAGTGATAAAAATTTCTGAATAGACAATTTTCTCTAAGAAATGAGAATCCTTTTATTTATCTTTTTTATTTTTAAATTTTTTAGAAATGTGAATCTTAAAAAAAACTAAATAATATGTTTCTAAATCTCCTCAACACAAATGTAAACTTCTTGAAGGCAGGGGTGATTTTGTCATGTTTTTTTTTTCCTTTGTCCTCTTTGTTTCCCAGTTCCTCACACATAGTTGGCTCCTAATATATATATTGATTTGAAATCAATTCCAGTTCTTTCAAAGAATATGGCAGTTTATGAAACAGGAAGAATTGAAATTAGTTTTCAAATGGAAAGGTTTTCATTTGGTATAGAATCAGTAGTCACTAATTTTATCTATTTAATTTGGGAAGCATTTAACTAATGCATCATCTCTTAGCCTGGGATTTATTAGGTGCAAAAAGCAGTATGGATCATTAAATAGAAGGGGAGGTTTAGAGGAAGGAAAGCTTTGAAATCAAGCCCTAACATTGGCATATGCTAGCTTTGTGACTCTTTGCAAGTCACTGAAGTTTTAATTTCCCAAGCAACTTAGTCTGTAAATTATAGGTGATCTGAATTTGTGAAGGTATTTTTTCACACTGAGTCACTTACACTAAGGAAATCCAAGCTCTAATGTGGCAGAATAAAAGGGGTGAGAAGAAGGAGAAACATACAGAGAAGGAAGTATTAGATGACACTTTTAAATATTGTCTTGGGTGTCATTCATTTTATTTTAATGCCCTATAATATGTTTTCTACTTAATAATATTTTATTTTTCCAATTGTATCTAAAAATACTTTTTAACATTCACTTATATAAGATTTTGAATTCCAGTTTTTTCTCCCTCTTTTTTTCCCTCCTCCCCAAAATGGAAAACACTCTGATATAGGCTATACATGTACAATCACATTAAACATCTTTCCACATTAATCATATTGTGAAAGAAGAATCAGAAGAAAAGGAAAAAACCAGGAAAAATTAAAAAGGGAGAAAATACTATGTTTTTATCTGCATTTAGATTTCATAGTTCTTTCTCTGGATAAAGATAGCATTTTCAATCACGAGTCTTTTGGAATTGTCTTAGATCATTGTATGGCAGATGAAAGCTAAGTCTATTAAAGTTGATCATCACACAATGTTGCTGTGTACAATGTTCTCCTGGTTCTGATTACTTCAATCACCAGCAGTTCATGCAAATCTTTCCAGATTTTCTGAAATCTTCCTCCTCATCATTTCTTATAGAACAATATTATTTCATTGTATTCATACATGACAACTTGTTGAGCCATTCCCTAATTGATGGGTATCCCCCCAGTTTCTAAGTCTTCGCCACCACAAAAAGAGCTGCTATAAATATTTTTGTACATGAAGGTCCTTTTACCTTTTTTACTATCTCTTTGGAATACAGACTTAGAAGTGGTATTGCTGGGTCAAAAGGTAGACAAGAAGTAGGGACACCAGTTGGGAGGCTATTCTAATAGCCCAAGTGAAAAGTAATGAGAGAATGAATTAGTGGGTAATAGAAATAGGAAAGTTTTATAGCCCTTTGATTATAGTTCCAAATTGCTCTACAGAATTGTTGGATGAGTTCACAACTTCACCTACAACTCATTAGTGTTCAAATTTTCCAACATGTTCTCCAATATTTATCACTTACTTTTTCTTTTATATTAGCCAATCTGAGAGGTGTTATGTGGTTGAATGCCATTTAAATCACAACAATATGAGAGTGAAGAATCTTCATTGTATGAAAACTCAGACAATGGAAATAATATTTTAAAACTAGGGCTAGATATGTAGATAAACACGATCTTAAAAAATGGTAATTTACTCTAATTCTGATACTTATGTAAATTCACTTTTAGTACAAAAATACATAAAGATAAAATTTTAACATGAAAATAAACATTTTTATGCTACAATCTATTCTTTGTCTTATGCATAAAATAAAATGTACTGTGTTAATTGATGTAGTGTAGTCCTTCAAGGTTTTCTTAAATTCTCATATTTCTATTAAAATGTCTAGTGGCCACAACTTAAGACAGTGTTGTTGACAGTAAAATTACTTATAATCATACTTATCATAGTCATTATTGGGAGGAGCATTGGCTTTGCTTTGGACATCTCATGCTTACTCTGTTCTATAGAATTTTCATCCCAAATGTCTTTTTGGAACATAAGGATGGAACATCTTATTAGTTGTGAAGATAATCTTACAAGCGTACACAAACATAAATATATATATATATATATGTGTGTGTGTGTGTGTGTGTGTGTGTGTGTGTGTGTGTGTGTGTGTATGCATATGAATTTCTAGTGAATTCCAGTTCTTTTAAGATGTGAAATTTTATGAAAGTAGAAGGACTGAAATAGAAAAAGAGAAAAAATTTCAGAGAGGGGAGAAATCTTAGAAGTTTAATTGAGGAGAGGCTGACAAGTTACCTCTTTAGAAGAAAGAAATTAGCTTTAGACTCTTTATGCAAACTGCATAAAAACCTATCATTTAAATTGAAATAGTGTGTTGTTTAAACAGCATGAAAATCTGGTATATGAAAAATAGAAGAGAAAGAACTAGTCAGAATTAACATGCTGGAAAACATGCCTATGTCCTTTTTTACAATTCAAACAAATTCTATTGGGTTTATCCCACTTAATCCACCCATATTCTCCATTGCTTTTAAAACCCTCCACTCCCTGCCATGTCCTCAACATATCTTATGATTATTAACAATGAATAGTTTGTTTTTAAACAAGATGAAGGAGCTGGTGTGACCCAGAATAATAAACAGAATTAATTGACATAAAATTTCATGGGGAATTCTGCTATCTTGTATAAATAGACATTAAAATGTGTGGAGGAAATGATTTTGTAAGTAGTTGGTCCTGTGCTTTGTTGATAGTGAATTCGTAAGAAGAAACATAAATATGTTTTTACCTGCCTTTGAATCCTCTGGCATTTGAATCAAGTTTTGAGAATTACATTTATATGAATATTGTCTTGGAGAAAAGGTATATTTTTAATGCAAAATAGGGAAATAACTATGTCTTTATCTCAGCATATGATTTACTGATATCAAACATATCTGAAGAATTTTGTCTGGTTTTCTTCTTTTTTTCATTTTGTTTGATTTTGCTTTCCTTCTCTTTAGTTTTATAATAATGAGGGAAGTGGGGAGTTGTAAAGACAGACATTAGATAAGTCATTTGGAAGACCTGGTTTAAAACCTGCTCTGACACTAGTTGTCAGACAATTGACTTATCCTGTCTGTGCTCAGTTTCCTTATCTGTAACATAAGCATTTGCTAGCAACTTCATTGTGTTTTTGTGAGGCTCACACTCTAGAATACACATACCCTGCATGTGGACCTATACTTACGAGTATAGGCCTTTCTATTGGTGACTATATTACCTTCATTTGAATAAAGGATGAAACTGCAATGGTATGATCTAAAACCTGTTACCTATTGGTTTTAGAGCCCTTATACTATGGAAGGCTACAGAATACTTTGAACTCTTCGATCTATGTGACCCTGCAGATATGTCTTTTAATAAATTCTCTTTAGGATATCATTTCATAACCACATTGCAGGGTACATAATTTGAAATATTAAAATAAACATTCCTTAAATGCCCATTATCTACCTAGTATTTTTGTAGAGAGAATGACTAAAAAGGATGAAAAGAAAAATGGTCCCTATATTCTGGGAGCTCACATGATTGTGGTAATGAATTTTGTCATTAAAGGGGACCAAGGATGAAGGGAAAGATTATTTAAGCAAAAGAGTTGATAGTTGTGGTAGGGAAAGAGAAGCTAAAAATAAGAATTTCCCTCATCTGGCTCCAGCTTGGAACATTTTTATTTGCTTATGTGTATTTCCAATGCATATATCAGACTCTCCATTATTTGCTCTAGTGGAGATAAGCGGGAGCAGAGAGAATTTTTAAAAATTATTTAACTCCGGTCATCAATGCATTATGATGATTTTCCTAGCAGACTTATCTCCCCACATTTGTTTTGCCAGGATGATGATATTAAAATGAGTTTTCATTGCCTGGTCACACTGTGACTACACAGCATTGGAAGAAAGTTGGTCTGTGAGTTTTAAATTACGGCAAAAAAAATCTCTAAAAAAGTTAACTCTAATTCACATCAGGAAAGCAAGATTATGTGAATGCTTTCATACAAGGGAAATGAAATGGTTTGTAATGACCTGTTAGTATTTGGAAGTAGGGGTAGTGGGTAGTGAATAGACTTGAATTATGTAGTACTGCTTTGGGCTGAGTTCAAGGTACAGGGAAGCAGGACATAAGGGAGTCAGTGTCAACCTAAAGCTGATATCTCAAAACCCATGTGTCTTTAGAAATCTTAAAAGGTTTGTATAGTAGGTGGTATAGTTTGAGTGATTGAAGGCAGGAAAGGATTGGAATAAAATATAGTCCCTACCTAGCCTGAAATGGGCAGGTTGAGGAGCAAAAAAAGCACTTTCATGAAAAAAATATGGATATGTGATTTTTACAGTAGAATATTTAATAGTTAGCACTAAAAAGAACCAACATCAAATGTGTTGTCTCATTTTTTAAACCTTAAGATGGTATCTAGAGTTATCCTTTTATATGAGGAGCATATCTTCCTATTTCCTAATAGCTATACTATGGACATATGAATTAAGATCTATCAGAAAATCCAGGAGATGGATTCCCAGAAACTACACATGCCAAGCAGCCTCATTACTCTAAAGTTAGACTTTTGCTAGTGGTGTTGAGATCCCTTGAGGCTTATTTCCTACAAAATAATAGATTAGACAGAACCAATCTGGGGTTTGAAGAGGTGACAATCTGCCATCTGGTCACCATTTGGTTGACTGGCATTTCACAATGAATGTTGGCTGACCCCTCCAGAAGTACATGGAGAGTACCTCAGTACCTGAGGAAATTGGAACCTACAAGTGGGAACACTTGCTTTCAGCTCTGTGATGGAATCCTGAGAGATGTCAGGTTGAGTCACATCTTATCAACATCACCTCCCCTAGCAGTGCTCTGTGTATCTGTTCATGGTACATTCCTTCTAAAATTGGAAGAAATTCTCCTGGTATAATGAGGCAGCTCTTGATGCCCTGGGGAGCTAGTCTTTTCACACACACATAGAGGTAGAGAAGAAAAAATATTTATTTCAACCCTGTCCCATTTCTGGGGGCCAAAATGTGTCTTGAAGCTTAAATCTCAATGTTATTGATTAGTATGGTCCTCATTTACTCCCTATAGACACGCTATATAGCATTATTAACATATCAGTTCTTCCAATGATTTTAGCATTTAAAAAATCATTAAAATTTATTAAGGGGTAACTATGTACTATATAGTATGCTCGGCTCTGGAGATGCAAGGACAAAACTAAAAACAAGCAAACCAAAAAAAAAAACCTCTGCATTTAGAAGGCTGGCATTCTATTAGGGGGGTGGGGGGTGGATAATGTGTGCATAATAAGTATATACCAAAGACACATAAGGAAAACTTCTGGAGCTGTCAGCTAGATAAAGCAGAAAACGTTTAATATAAAATGTATCATGAGTAAAGATTTGAAATAAATGTTGTTCTGAGCATTTTATTGAAAACTGTATTTTGTACCTTGAAACAATATGTGAGTGTGTGTGTGTGTGTGTGTGTGTGTGTGTGTGTGTGTGTGTGTGTGTGTGTGTGTGTAGCCATGGCAGAGACAGCATTTATCCATGGCTTTTAATAAAGAGACATATGCACATGCATATACCTACACACCGTGTTGCAAAGTGTATGTGTGTGTGTGCGTTAATAACTTATAATTTAATAAAATTTGGAAATTATTTATCCTTGGATATGTAATATCTATTCAAGTAAGCTGTGTTGTGCTGGTTCCAGCACTGACTCTGGAGTCAAGAAGACCTGAGTCCAAATCTGGTCTCAGAAGACATTTCCCATTGAAAACAGTTACAGATTCTAATATTCTAGAAAGGCTTTGACTGGCAATGTTTTTACTGCAAAGCAGACTGCTTCTTGAAGACCAGTCAAGCTCTGTAACAAGAAATTTATCACCAGTACACTGACCGCTTGGTAATGAACCAAGGATTTCACAATAATAACCCATGAAATACATATAAATAATGCCCCTCACTCCTGTGAAGCCTCCTCTCATTTCTTTATCAAGTATTGTAAAATAAGTAGAAAAAAAAGTTAAAGTGAATGCTAAAAATAACACAATATTGAAACTTTCTATAAATTTTTTTGGTTGGTGGTATTTATGCCATCCTTGTCCATGCCCATGAGTGGTGATACGTTTAAGGAGTTAAATCATAATAAGCATGGCATTCTACAATACAACGTTTGTGTTTACATCTGTATCTGGGATAGATTGTGCAAATGAAGAATCAAAGAAGCCTAAAATTAAATAAGCAACAGAAGGCAAGTTGAATTGCCTTTAGGAAATATCAAAGTTCATTTAATACTAGAAACTTCTCCTGCAATCAAATCCCTACCTTTTCAATTCCAATAATCTTAGTGATATCAAATGCCTTGGAGGCATGAAACTCAACATTCTTTGGATAACTGAGAATGATTATCACACAGAAGAAAAAGGACAGGGGCATGGTGGGTATGGTCAGGTAGCAATATATAACTAATGCAGAATTTCAAAGAATAAATGGAATAAAACATCAGGGAAATATATGATAGGAAGGTAAGTTGATCTGGTCACATGAAGAGGGTGAGGAATTACAGGTACTAGCAATAATAACAGTAAACATTTATATAACATTGTTAGATTGGCAAAAACACTTTTGATAAATTTTCTCTTGATCAAATGAAGTAGACATCTTGATCGTTCTATTGATAAATTCCTGATGTTAGGGAAAAGTGAGGAAAGCCTCCAGGCTTCAAGATGACTTATATGTATATGTATAGATAGATAGACAGACAGATAGAGAAGTTAATGATGTAGTCATCTTAGTAGTTATACATAGTAGTATTATATATGCATGTATGTGTATACATACACACACATAAAAATTCTATTTGTTCTCTCCATTAAACTATGAATAAGGTTCATTCTATTCTTTGTACTTGTATCACAGGCACAGTGCCTGGCACATAGTAGGTATTTAATAAATACTTGTTGATTATTTGCCCCACAGTGCCACTAAAATATTAGTAGCTCATATTTATAAAGCATGTTACTGTTTACACAGTTCTTAACTCTCAACAAATTTGCTAGTTAGGTAATGAAAATGATTATCAAGCATTACATTTGAAGTAGCTTAATGTTCACACTTAATTAGAACTGTTCAAAATTAAAAGGGTAATTCCTCCAAAAAGAAGGATCAAAGGGTCCATGTCTTGTAAATTCACTACTCAATAATAGAGGGAATGCTTTGCTATATAACTCTTTATTTTCTTATGAGCTTGAATTATGCAGAGCTCTTGCTTTTCTGCCTGACTGTGTTATAGAATTTATAATACAGAGGGATATTATATGAAAGCCAATTTTGAATTTTCCATGTGACATGGGGCCTTTGGCAGCAAAATTCTGGGCTGCTTCAGAATGGGTCTAATGGTCTAATTTTGGTCATTGATCCCTAAATCAATATCTCTTTGGCTAGTCTTTCTCCCATCTAGAATTTACTTTGGGAAATATTTTGATCAACCCCCTCTATTAAAATAAACTGCATAATTAATTGGGGGTAAACAAGTGAGCCTTTAATCAAGATTAAAAATTTGTAGAGGCTAAAAGATTAGATATTTAAGTGTAAAGGGGAAGATCTTCAGATGGAAAATAGACATTTCCTGCCAAAATGAGGGAGAGGTTGTGATCTGTAAGAGTATGATTGCTCATAGGAAGTGAAGAGAGACGGAGGTATGGAGGGGGGGGGGGAGAGAGAGAGAGAGAGAGAGAGAGAGAGAGAGAGAGAGAGAGAGAGATTAAGTGATTAAGTGCCCACTAGGTGCCAGCATTGTGCTAAGCACTGACTATAGAAACAAGCAAGACTGTCCTACTCACAAGGTGCTTACAATTTAATAGAAGAGCCTGTCCTATGGCCTGTTGCTAGAAAACAGACATACCATCAATTTCCCAGTTGGTTGAATGGGTAGGATGTTATGCTTTGCTATCATAGAATGTAAGAGTCATCAGTTTCTCTGCTCTGTTTTATATTAGGAAAAGGAAGAATGGTAAGCGATGGTGATGGGTGTTTCAAAGTCATTCAATAAAAGCACTCCCTTTTTCTGTCACTGAAGAAACTGAGAAACAAGAAGCATATTATTTTAGAAGGTCTGTCTAGGGAATTTCATGGCAATGTGCTCAAGAATCAAATATGGAATATATCGCTTTGTTTTAGTTCTCTTGTGAGTGAGTGCATAAATGAATGAATGATTATATTGAAACTTAGTTATAATCCATTGGTGATACATTATTTGTCAGTTTGCAGGGAGTTATTTGTGTTATTTTCAAGCTGCCTACTGCCTTTAATATGTGAAGTACTTTAAAATATTTCACAGCTTATCTTCATCATAGCCTCATTTGAATAATAATAATATTAGACATGGTGGAGTTGTGGATAGAGGGCTGAGATTCAAATCAGGAAGGCCTGACAACAAACTGTGTCTCAGAAACTCACTAATTATGTAATATTATTTTCTCCTAGCCTCAGGTTCCTCATCTGTAAAATGAAGGATGGGGACTCAATGGTCTTACAGATCCCTTCTAATTCTAACTATATAATAGTATGATCCCAATGCATGAACTGTTTAACCATAACAATACCTTAAATATCTCAGTGGTTCAAGTTAGGTTCATGTCTTCTGAACTGATTAAAGCAGGAAGGGGAGGAAAGAAAAGGCTACAAATGGGGTGGCTAGGTGGCGCAGTGAGTGGAGTGCCCACCCTGGAGTCAGGAGGACCTGAGTTCAAATCTAACCTCAGACATTTAACACACCCATACACACACACACACACACACACACACACACACACACACGCGCGCGCACACACACACACACACACACACATATGCACAACTAGCTATGTGACCTTGGACAAGTCACTTAAGCCCAATTTCCTCCAAAAAAAGAAAGAAAAAGAAAAGGCTATGAGTAGATTTTAGGCTGTTCTTAAGAAGGAGATAGCTGGGAAAGCTAGGCGCAACAATGAATAGAGCACCAGGAGGACCTGAGTTCAAATCTAACTTCAGACTCTTGACCCTTAACTAGCTATGTGACCTTTGGAAAGTCACTTAACCCCAATTACCTTGCCTTTCCCCCTCCAAAAAATAAAGGAGATATCTAAATAGGAGGGAGTGAAATGATGTTTCGTGGGTGTCTGGGACTTTCTCAAAATAGTGGTACAAAAGAGGATAATAACCAACTAGATCATCTGGATGCCAGGGCAAAAATTAATAATAATAATAATAACAAAAGTAATAATAATAATGATAATAATAATATGATATGTGTGGGAAATCTTCAAATTCAGAACAAAGAGACCTGAGTTTAAAATTTGCTTCTCTCAACTATCAACAATGTGACTATAGTGAACTTCTATAAATCAAGTGCTTTTCAAAGGCAATTAGGCAAACAAAAATATATATAATGAAAACGAATATTCTCTATATATTTTTGCATGTAACATGACCGTACACTCAATAATCTATAAAGTAGGCACAATGCTACCTACTCATAGGACTATTGCAAGAAAGTCATATGTAAATATTAAAGGATTATGAATTGGAGTTAAGGGGGGCGGAGCCAAGATGGCAGAGTAGAAACAGCTCATCCAAGCCACTCTGCCCCCAGATTCCCCCCAAACGATGTAAAAGGGGACTCTGAACAACTTCTGGAGCCCCAGCACCCACAAAACGACACAGAGAAGCTAAACTCCCACTGAGGACAGCCCAGCAGCCCTGCAGGAAGGACCAGCGCAGTGGTCTGGGACCTGGCAGTGTGCAGCGCGCAGAGCGCAGGAGCGAGCCAGCTGAGCCCAGGTCCCCATGAGCCGAGGTTTTAGCCCCAGGGCGGCAGGGCCAGCAGCCAGCTGGAGGAACCCCAGAACACCAGGAGCTGTGGCGACTCCAGAATTATCAACATAGACTTGCCTAGGACAAAGTAAGAGGTTAGTGTCCTATGGACTTTGGGACTGGTATTAGGGAATGCGTCGGCTCCCTCCCCTGGGGGCTAGAAGCCGCTGAGGACAAACGCCATTTTGTAGTTTTCAGAGGCAGCTCCCGCTCCCAGCCTGCAAATTTGTAGGGAGATCCAGCGATCAGTCTTGGGGGGTAATCGCTCTTGCTTTAACCTCCCTGGATCTGGATTGTGATCTAGGGTGGAAGTCGTGGGTGGGTTTACAGCTTGCCAGAAACGGAAGTTGCCCCCCACACGTTCGGGACGAAAATTCCTCTATCTGGCCTTAAAGCCATAGTGTGGCAACAAGCCCAAAAGTCAAGTAATTAAGTGGCAACATGCCAAGGCAAAGGAAACAGAAAAATGCAACCCTAGACTCCTATTTTGGGGGCATAGAGCAGGAAAAGGACTGTGAGGTCAGAAGTCCTGCTCCAAAAGCCCCAGGGGAAAACATGAGCGGGTTGCAGGCCATAGAGGACCTTAAGAAGGACTTTAAAAATCAAATAAGAGAAGTGGAGGAAAAATTGGAAAGAGAAATGAGAAGGATGCAGGAAAAGTATGAAATGAGGGTCAACAGCCTGACTGAGGAAAACAACACCTTAAAAAATAGACTAACTCAACTGGCAAAGGAGGCCCAAAAGGGCAATGAGGAGAAGAATGCCTTAAAAAGTCGAATTTGCCAGATGGAAAAAGAATCTCAAAAGTTCACTGAGGAGATTCATTCCTTCAGAGTTAGACTGGAGCAAATGGAAGCTAATGACTTTATGAGAAATCAAGATGTTGTTAAGCAGATCCAAACAAATGAAAGATTAGAAGGCAATGTGAAATATCTCATGGGAAAAACCACTGACCTGGAAAATAGATCCAGGAGAGACAATTTAAAAATTATTGGACTACCTGAAAGCCATGATCAAGGAAAGAACCTAGAAATCACCCTTCAAGAAATTCTCAAGGAAAACTGCCCTGATGTTATAGATCCAGAGGGCAAAATAGAGGTTGAAAGAATCCACCGATCACCTCCTGAAAAAGATCCCAAAAAGAAAACTCCCAGAAATATTATAGCCAGGTTCCAGAATCCCCAGATCAAGGAGAAAATACTACAAGCAGCCAGGAAGAAACAATTTCAATATTGTGGAAACACAATCAGAATAGCCCAGGACCTGGCAGCTTCTACACTGAGGGATGGAAGGGCATGGAATATGATATTCCAGAGGGCAAAAGAACTGGGAATGAACCCAAGGGTCACATACCCAGCAAACTGAGTATTTTGTTTCAGGGGAAAATATGGTCATTCAGTGGAATAGAGGACTTTCAAGCATTCTTGAGGAAAAAACCAGAACTGAATAGAAAATTTGACACCCAGACACAATAAGGAAGAGATGCCTGAGAAGGTAATCAGGGAAAAGAAATCAAAAGGAACTTATCAAAGTTGAACTATTTACATTCCTATATGGAAAAGCAATAACTGTGACTGATGATATCTTTCTCACTATGAAAATAATGGAAGAAGGGGGTGTGGTCATATGAATACATATGTGAATGTGTGTGTATATGGTTACAGTTATATATGGATAGAGGGCATAAGTTGAATTTGTTGGGAAGGGAGAATACTCAAGGGATGAAATTATGAGGTGAGAGAGGAAAGTGGCAAGAGGAGATGGGGAGAGACAGGGTAGTGTAAACTATCCCATGCAGAAGAAGCAAGGGGAAGTGGTTGCAAAAGAGGGGGAGAATAAGGAAGGCTAAAAAGGCAAAACCACATTCACATTGAATTTGGTTCAGGGAGAAAATGACATACAAACTAAATGGGATATCTCAACCTGCAGCAGGATAGGGGGAAGGGGGATGGGAGGAGGGATGATGGATGGGAGGGCATCCTTGGGGTGAGGGGAGGTTGGAAGTATCCACTATAGAAGAGGGACAGGATCATGTAGGGGATGGACCAGGTGGGGGGTGGGATGAGTGGGAGGGAATTATAAGCAGCCTTGTACAATATATCTACTATGATAATGTTTTGCATAGCTAGACATGTACAACATATACTGAATTACTTATATCCCAAGAAGGAATGGGTGACAAGGGAGGAAGGAAATGGATCTGAAATTCGAGGTCGTAACATTAAATGTTTCAAATATATATAAATGCTATTATTAATACTCTTTTGCTTGTAATAGGGAGATAAGATGTGCAGGCATTGGGATGCAAAGATTCACCTTCCTCTAATGGAAAAGTCGATGGGGGTATGGGAGAAGGTATGGGAGAGAGCAGATTGGAGGAAGTGATATCTTGTGGGATTACTATTCTGGGAGGTTGGGTAGGGGAATAATGGGGGGAAAATGATTGTAACTCAAAATCTGGCGGAAATGAATGATGTAAAACAGAAGTTAATAAAGCATTTGTTTAAAAAAAAGGATTATGAATTGTCAGTCACTCTGGTTATATTATATTCATGATATTATTATTATAATATTCTGACTTACATAACTTCCTCTAAATAATAAGTTTTCAAATAATGTCTTGTCATTGTTTGTTCAAATGTATCAAAAAAGGGTGAACTATTTATACTTAAAGTCTAATTGACACTTTTTCCAAATCTATTTCCCTTAGTATCATAGAAATTACATATTATTTAACATTGAAATGACATTTTTAACTCTCAGTACATACAGCACATGTTACAAAATAATGGCATTGCCTTTTCACTTATACTCTTGTGATCCCAGAGTGTAGAAAATGGGACATTTCTGATGGAAGTTCTTAAGGATTAATGAACCTTATTGAATTTACTTTTTTTAATATTCGATTAGAGAAAAGTAATTGTATAAGTAACCCAATATGTTATTTATTAGTAATTATAAAAGAAATTATATTTTATCAAATAAAATTAACTTGGTACAATGTATTTTTCTTTTATGGAAATTTGTTATTTTATTCTTTGCTTTCTTAGAGGACCGATGACATCAGAAGATGTTGACTTGACTTCTGAGTAAATTAGATTTAAGTAAGGTAAAGTTGCACAAAGTTGTCAGCCTCACCCTCTCTTCCAGAGTCTTCAAAGTCCCATGACAAGACAAAAGCCAAGATGACTGAAGATGGCCATGGGTGCAATGGATGACCTTGGCACCTTGGGTGTCTGACCAAGCTATAAGCACCCCATGCTGCCTGCTTCAGCTGTATTTGTGACCGTTGGAACATATTGTTCTCATCTGCCCATTCTGCTGGGGAAAGTCCTTAAACACTTGGGATAGACACTCCCCTAAGTCACTGAGACAGTTGAGGGTAATTGAAAGGCTTGAGGTTTGAGGACCAGCAGTTGCCCTTATTCTGTTTAACCCATTGGCAAAGATCATTTACCAGAGTGTGTTCTCTGTGTATGCTAAAGCTTCTTGGACCCACAGGTGAGAATTTAATGCTAGGCAGACACCAAAGTTAGATAAGCAGCCCTGAAAAGGGCTCAGCAAGCCCTCCCACCAGAGATGCTAGTCCTCCTTAAATACCCCATACATCCTATAGATTTCCCCATTGGAAATCTGCATTGATAACTTTTATTGGATCATAGATTAGAGCTAGAAGGGACCTTAGAGACATATAGATCAATCTTTTCATTTTATGGATGAGGAAATTGAGCCCTGAAGAGTTTGTGACTGGCCAAGGTCATACAACTTAGAAGTAACAGAAGCAGAATTTGAGACTAGATTCACTGCCTTCAGTGTTGTTTTGTTTTTTCATTGTACCATGACACTCCTCCACTTCATTTTGTGAAATTCACAGAGGTTAACTATTTCCTTCTTTGCAAAACAGGGCAGTCATTTCTAGTGTTCCTTATTTGCCCTTGAGTTGATAATGAGTGCTCAAAAGGAACTTGGGTGTACCAACCAAGGACATATTTCATTAGATCCCTGCAAGCTAGGAATATCACCTATGACTTATAATATCAACCTAGATGAGACTCTAACATGGTATGGGGCCAGCTCAACTTATCTGCCAACAATTCTTCATCTTGATGCTCTTTTATAGGCATCTTTTTGTGCTCCTAGCTGCTTGACTTTTTTCTTGGCCCTTCTCCCAACATTTCTCCAGTGTTCTGCTACCATTATCTTTTGTTCTCAGCAGTCAGCATGGATTCCTCTTGTGTTAATCACTTCCCTTTGCCACTAGTAGGTATAATGGTTATTTTCAGTGTTGTTGCTGACCTCAGTAATCTTTTGCTGTTTCCTATGTTTCAGGTCTCCTCCTGATGTAAACCCATCAGCTGAATCCTGTAAGGATTACATAGGAACCACTGCTGATAGTGTTATAGCTCTTTTGACTTAGACACAGCAGGATATAGTAAAAAGAGGTACTGAATCCAGGATCAGAGACCTAGAATTCACTTCCCACCTCTCCTCACTACTTAGTTATCTTTAGCAAATGTATTTCTCTCTCACCCTCACTTTGCTCATCTGCAAAATGAGCGGGATGATCTAAGTGACCTCTAAGTTCTCTTTCACCACTAATTGATGCCATGATATTATGATTCTATATCAGTAGAATGCCTCTGAGCTATTTAAACCTTCTATTGTTTCACATATTAATCCCAAGGTTCCACTTACTCTTGTTTACTTATAGGGTATCTCTAGGTATCTATGGAACCACCTCTTTCTTGGATCATTTAAAATAATTCATTTTACACCTACAAAATTGGCTAAAATTATAGAAGGGGAAAGTTACAAATTTTGGAGGAAATGTGGGAAAGTTGGGACACTGATGCATTTTTAGTGGAATTGTTAACTGATATAACCATTTTGGACAGCAAACAGTAATTATTGCTAAAGAGTGATTAAATTTACCTATACCCTTTAATCTAGTAATACCATGACTATATTTTTTTCATAAGATAATTAAGGAAAAAGAACCTATTTGTTCTAAAATGTTTAAAACAGCTCTTTTTGACAAAGAACAGAAAATTGCAGGGATGCTGAAAAACCAAACACCAGCAGCTTTCTAGAGGACTGCTACTGTGAATAGCTTTCAAGGTTCTGATTACACAGTATATTTAACTCTATATTCAGTAACAAACTAATATAAAACATTCACAGAAATCAAAGTACACCATTCACAATCTTATGGCATAACAACTTATCACTAAAATGGCCACATAGTTTTCACCAAAGTGGCCACATGGTATTAGGCAAAAGATAACATTCACTTAGTAACACAGTCATTTAATAAGTCCCTAATTCAATCATCCTTAAGGAGGCAAGCCTCCTTAATTGACACAAAGTACAATGGTCTAAATTCTCCACCCCTAGGTCACATTGTCTTAATCTCCTCAATCAAAAATTCCTCTTTCTTCTTAATTGGAGAAGTCCTTAACTCAATCATCTAAATATAAATATCATTTCTCTACTCCTAGGCCACAGTAAGTCATGATTTTCTCAGTTTGCATTAAATATCCAAGGAGAGGTTTTTTACATCTTCACTCAAGGCAGGCTCTCAGCTTCCATGGTTCCTCTTCCATAGTTCCAGCTCCTGCCTGAATCTATCCAACTGCCATCTTGGTTCAAAGGCAGACAGCTCTCAGTTCTTTGTCTAGTTTCTTGTGCAATTCCTGTTCCATACTGAAGCTCACAGTGTCTGGTCCACCTCAAGTCCTTCACAGTTTCTGTTCCTGGGAAAACAATGCTTAATAAAGCCACAATACCATTCATTCACATTGCCAGCATCCTCATCCATTCATTTTCTTCCTGAGAAATTAACATAGACCCACCAACAATGTCTGAGACAAAGTAACATGAAAACAGACAGGCAAAGTACTGGCACCACAGTCATGCTTCCTCCCAGTTCTCCTTTCATCTCATTTCTCAGTTCCTGGCAGTTCTGGCTGGCTCTCAGAAGTTCTCAGCAGCTCTCAGAAGTTCTGCCACCACATGTCCGGTTCTCAAAATCTTCTCTCTTCTCACTTCTCAGTTCTTCTCAATCCTCTTCACTGTTCTATTATATATGGTATTAGCTCCTCCCAGTTCCAGTCCCTTCCTCAGCAAGTCCATCCCACTGTGGGATTCACAATTTGTGGGTGTTAATATTTGACACAATAATGAACTTGGAATAAGGTGGTAAGTAACTGTTTGATAGCACATACAAAGGACAGGGGAGATCTTCAAATTCCCATTACCATTACAGATGCCCATCAAATGCGAAATGGCTGAACAAGGTATATAATTGTGGTGGAATACTACTGTGATATAAGAAATGATGAGCTCAATGATTTTAGAAAAACATGGAAAGATCTGCATTATATAATAGAGACAGAAATAAACAGAACCAAGAGGATATTTTATACAGTATCAGCAATGTTGTTTTAAGAATGACTTTAATCAAATAATTTATTTTGACTATTATAATTAAATTAACTGTAAAGTACATATGCAGAAAGACATTGTCTGCATCCATAGAAAGAACTGATAGAAATATATATAGAATACTTTTACACACATATACACACATACCTATATATACATATAAACATACATAGATATGTGTACACACATACATATATACACATACACACATACATATATGCACACATATATACATATATACACAGGTGACTTCTATGGCTGGGCATGGAGGAGAAGAAGAGGAAAATAATAAATTCACATGATAATTTTGTTGTTTATTTGAAAGAAATACCAAGCTATGCAAATAAGATTTACGGTTTCATATGCAATCATCTTTTTTATTATACTTTCATGGAAATTGTTGTTTTGTTCCATAATAAAAATATAATTTTTAAAAAATGAAGGGAAAAAGGTCATTTTTATTCCCTAACAGTTTATGGTGAGGTCATAGGTCATCATATTTTTTCCAGCATAGGTTGTTCCCCAATCACGTGTCACCCACCCACTCTATGGGGTCTTTTGGGGATTTAAAAAGGAATTCATTTAGCATTCCAATTATCTTTCTCTAAGGTAGCTGAGCTGGTATCCACATATCCCAAGGCTTGGTCTCTAAAGGTTAATGGGAAAGGATAGAACTGGTGGTATTTATAAGCTAATTCCAGGCTATTTATTGGTGCCTTAGATATATTGTACTTTAGTGATATCACATGGAATTCCCACTTTTTATACTGTATGCAATTTTGATAATTATGCAAATATGCAAATATTTTATTGTGAATTGTACTTCTAATTTATAGATTGATGCCCAGTCCAGTGTCATTCATTTGAACAAACTTTTATAACAGTTAAATTGTACATCTGTCTATAGATTTTACATTAGTAATTAGTGATGCCTCTGAGTTAAAGTGGAGAAAAAAATGCTCATAACCAGGGATTTAGATGTAAAGAGCACAAGTCAATGATATAGAAAGCAAAGAATACAATCAACAACTCAACACGTACTTCTCAAATGCCATTGTGTGCAAAGCATTATGTCAGGAACTAGGCTAACAAAGGGAGAACAGAAGATGACAGTCCCTGTTCTTAAAAGATTTAATATTTGAATGGAAAGTGGAAATAAAAGGTTTTGTAAATAAGGAAATGTTAATGAATTCACCATGTAGAGACCACTGACAAAGGAAAAGATCAGGAAATGCTGCATAGAACAGGTAGCACTTTCTGAGTCATGGTGAAGGATAAGAATTGATAGGTAGAGTGGAGAAGTGTGTGAATTCTGGGCTTTCGAAATAACTTACCCAAAAACTGAGAGCTAAGAGATATAATGTTTCATTTAGGCTCCACACAGTGGTTCAGTTTAGCAAGAAGATGATATGCCTGGAGAGATATGAAGTGGCAAAGTGGTTAGAGTACTAGCTCTGGGGCCAGAAAGACTTTAGTTCAAATCTGGCTTCTGACACTTGCTGACTGCATGACACTAAGCAAGTCACTTAACTCTTGTGTACCTCATTTTCCTCATCTGTAAACTGAATATAAATAATAGCACCCACCTCCTGGTTTGTTGTGTAGATTAGATGAGATAATGATTGTAAAATGGTCTGCACAGTGCCTAGAACAGAGTAAGTACTATGTAAATGTTACCCCTTAAAACTTTAATTATTAAATAAGCTGGAAATGGTGGTTTGAGAGTTGAGTGGGGTGGAGCTTTAATTTTGGGTAAAAGAGTTAATATTTTATTGCAAAAGAAATAGAGACCAACAAGGTTTTGAGGAGGAAAGTAATATGGTCTTACCTATATTGGGGGGATTAATTTTACTGCTGTCCAACAGTTAGATTAGAGAGCAAAGAACTTGGAAGCAAGAAGACCCATTATAAAGGTGTTATCATAATCCAGATAAGAGTAATGAAAGCCTGGCATAGAGTGATGATTGTGAGTTTGATGAGAAGTGGGGGTGGGGGCTCCAAAAATGTTATAGAAATAGAAACAACAAGACATCAACTGATGTGTACACAAGCTGAAGAAAAGGGAATAGGCAAGTATCACTGAGAATTTATCAACATAGTTGACTGCGAGTATGTGAGCTCTTGAAAGAAATGGGAATTTTAAACACCAGATTGAGTAGGGGAAAGATCTGGAGAGTGGACAAGGAGATGAGTTGTGTTTTACATTTACTGAATTTGAAATGTTAATAGGATAATTCAGAGGGATGACCAAACAGCAGCTTTCATTCTTAGCCTGGAGTAAAGGAGACTGATTAGGATTGAATATTTTTGATTTGGAAATCATCTGTGTATGATCTGTGCATAGTGTCAGTTAAGTCTATTGGAAGCAAATGAGATTATGAAATCACAGCATTAGAAAGTTGGAAATGTGGGGTAGCAATGTGGTGCAGTGAATGGAGCACCAGCCCTCGAATCAGGAGGACCTGAGTTCAAATCTGGCCCCAGACACTGAACACTTACTAGTGGTGTGACCTTGGGCAAGTCACTTAACCCCAATTTCCCTGCTTTCCCCCCTCCAAAAGCAAAAAAATTTTGGAAGTGACCTTAGCATTTGGTTCAACCATTACATGAACAATCTTCAGTAGTATAACCCTGCCTGACAAGTGGCCATAAAAAGAGAGATCTCAGAAACAGAAGACAAGGGGGCTGAGGACAGAAAGATACTTCAGGGAAAGGAGAAGAGAGAAGAATGATCAAAGGAAACTGATAAGGAACAGTGGAATAGGTAGGGAGTAAAAAAGATTGTTTTGTCATAGAAGCCAAAGACAATCTAGGAGGAGATTCTCATCAACTCTGTCAAAAGTTATAAAGATTTTGCTGAAAATGTATACCAAGAAGCTATTAAGTATGTAGGAAGCATCGAGAACTTTGGGAAAAAAGGTTGTTTCAGTCTAGTAATGGTGCTTTAAAGTTATATAAAGTAGAAGTGGTCAATTCTATGGGGTATAATTACATAAAACAGAAGACTTATAACCAAGAGATTTGATCTGAAGAGCACAAGTCAATAAAATGGAAAGCAAAGAATACAATCAGCAACTCAACAAATACTTCTTAAATGCCAATGTGTGCAAAGCACTATGCCAGGAACTGGGCTAACAAAGAGAGAACAGAAGATGACAATCCCTGTTCTTAAAATATTTAACATTTGAATGCTAAGTGGAAATAAAAGGTTTTGTGAATGAGGAAATGCCAGTTAATTCATTATGTAGAGACCACTGACAAAAGAGAAGATCAGGAGATGCTGCATAGAGCAGGTGGCACTTGTTCTGAGTCATGGAGAAGGCTAAGAATTGGTAGGTAAAGTGGAGGAGTGAGTGAATTCTGGGCATTGGAAATAACTATGCAACTATGAGCTTTGCAGTAGAAAAGAGAGAAATTCAATGTGATAACTCAAGGCCATGGTAGATTACAGTGAAGGTTTATTTATTGATTTGTTTGTTTGTTTTAAAGGAATCTTGATCATGATTGTAGCTTGTGGGGAGGGATCCAAAAAGAAAGGAGAAATGGAGAAACAGCATGGCATAATAGGTACAGGACTGGACTCGGAATCCATAATATCAGTACTCAAGTTCTTTCTCCCACCTATTTCTAAATGTTTAGTTATGTTAAGTTCATTTACCATGTCTGAACTTCATATTTTTCATCTGTAAAATAATAATATTTCATAAAATTTCCTTTTTACAAGGTTGTTGTAAGGATCAAATTATATGAAGTAAACTTATTTGAAAACAAAGAGCTACATAAGTCAACTATTATTTTTGAAGATGGAAGAGAAGGAGGCAATTATTAATTGAACAAAATTCTCTGGCAGACAAGAGTTGATGAAATCAAGGGCACCAGTAGAGGAATTGCTCTTGGCAAAGAGAAAGGGTTGCTTCTTTCTGCAAGACTAGGATAAAGGAACTGATTGAGGGGTCACTACATAGGTGAGGCAAGTAGAAATGCAGAGAAGAGGAGATGAGGGTATTCACCATGACTGAATTCAGTTCCCTCAAGAAAATGGGATGTATCTCTCTGCTAAAGAAGGGGTTTGTAGAGATAGTGTAGGGGCCTAAAGGAGAGAGGATAAGTTTTGAAAATGGATGCTATGGAGAACTTTGGGGCAAATAGAAAAAGGAAAAATTATAAGATTATGGATTTAGATATAGATTAGAGGCCATTAAGTGCAACCACTTTATTTTCAGAGGATGAAACTGACCCATAGAAAGGGTAAATGATTTGCTGAGGCAGGACACAAATACAGATTTTCCTGATTTCTGGTTACCATATAGGAATGAGAGCCCAATTGACATGTAAGAAAAGTCCACTTTGTCTTCATCCACATGTGAATTCTCCTAGCAGTATTAAGCAGCATAATTGTATTGTATGACCCAGAGTTAAGGATGGGTAGAGCTGGCAGTTAGTGACAAGCTGAAATTTCAAAATGTAGTATCTCACAGATGAATATCATTCACTCCTTTCCTTCTTTTTGGAGTCCCCTCATCACGACTCCCTTAATCTATGCCTACAACCTCAAGCAGATGCCTCTTATTGCTCTGAACATGTTTCTTCTCTTGTGCCGTATTGAAGTAATATCTTCTGTGAGACAGATAGATAGGCAGGGGGAAAATGTGCTTACTGTTTCCCTGGAATTACGAAGAAAAATGTTGTTTTTCTTTAGAAAGCCATGGACAGAGGCAATGATTAGAAGAGAAAGGATCATTTAGGTATGAGTCCCAGACAAGTGGAAAAAGCTTTGATTGAAGTACATTTATCAAAGTAACAATTAAAAGAAAGGCCCCCCCAAGGAGCACATTCTCTGCATGGGGATGCTCTCAGATAACCTTTTGTTTCTCTTCTGTTTTTACCTTCTACACTTTTCAGATACTTAATGCACAATAGGTGTTTATGATAGTAGCAAAGTTCACACAGATGTCCATCCACAGAATAGGAATAAAGATACATCTGACAAATAGCTATAGCAGTAAGACCTGACTTTATGCCTTTTGTTATTAGAGGTTATTAAAAAAATTAAACATGAAACGGAAATAAGCATTTTAGGGGGAGTTGGGTGGTGACTAGACGTATGGGAGAGCTAGTGGTTAGAAGAAATCATGTGGGCACATGCAATTAAAACTTGCATTTTCACCATGGAAAGAGCATATAAGTCACGGATGGTCCAGGATTCCATCGGTATTCACATAGTATCAGAAAAGCAGGAAGAAGTTTTCCATACATTGGAGGGATGCTTTGTGGTGCCTTTATAGGAAGAAAAAGGATGGGAGTCCAAAAAGAAGGAAAGGCATGGATGGGGTGCTATTAGAGGGAGTGCCTCCATGCCTGACATGCCAGGGCACATGGAACTTTGGCATTCTTTTCGGCATGTTTTGGTGTCAAAGTCAGATTTTAATTGTGGAGGAAAGAAGCTTTCTTTTTCCTGTAACTAATTTCTTGATTAGCCACACTGGCTCATTCTTGAATCATGTTTCTTTTATGAAACTAAATGTATCTGGGTAGCAAAGCTTAGGCAGCAAAATGTTGGTTATTAGTGTTGCTACTTATTCCATTGCTGAAAACCAGCCTATAAATTTGAAGTTGGGGAAATGCATTCCATTTTACATAATTATAGCCTTGGAATTTACCACTTCTACTGTATATAAGTATAATATGGCTGCTTAGGACAAATGAGTTATTTTCTGCAGGTAAACAGCCCATTGTTAGAGGAATAGGATTAGACAATGTAAAGTCACTCTTTTAGTGATTAAAGAAATTGTACTCTCCGTCACTGTTAACAAGGTTTGGAAAAGAAGGTAAAAATAATGTTCTTTGAATAATATTTTATATGCATTGCGTGTACACATACACATTCTCATATATAGAGCTACACACACAGACATATTTGCATATGCATTCAAGTGTGTGTTGTCTGTGCATATATGTGTATTTGTTACAACAACAATATACAAACACACTAGGCCTAGAAGAGACTCCCTGTGGAAGTTAAAGTTCTCTAGATATTCTTGTTTATAGAAAACATTATGGTGATGAAATCAAACCCCAAGACATTACAAAGCCTTCTGGAAGAGATGTATCTTCACTCATAAGTATTTGGGTAATCCATCCAGGTGAAAAATTATGAATCCACACTGAATGAAGAAGGGAATAATTCCTCTTTCCTAACTTGCATCTGATAGGACACTGCAGAATTTTTCTAACAGTATTTATACCTGGAATATATAGTTCATATAGTGATTTGGACAAAGAGTGAAAAGGAGGAGAGTAGAGAAGATTGTTTTCTGAAAATGCAAATGCACTTTTACTAACCAAAAGTTTCTTGAAGTAGCAAAGGTCCATTTTTTCAATATTAAAGTGTTTTTATTATTGCTGTATGTAATAAAAAACTGGAATATCCTTGCTTCTGAAAAACAAAGCTGTCTACCACAGAGAGGTGGGTTCATGCTGGGTGTGAGCCAGCTAAAATATACATCTAAAAAGGACATTTTAAAAAGGACAGAGATAAAGAGGGTGCCATTACAGAATTGTGTAACAGGGAAGACGAGATGGTTGTATGGCTCCAGTGAGTGATGACTGATGCAACCACTAGAGGGCTCCATTGGTACCTTTGAGAAGGAGAATACTTGGATGAATCTTAAGGTTATGTACACCTTTTCTGATTAATTTTCAAAAGGATAATAGATGACAGTTTCACAAGATGTGTAGGCATAGGTGGATTGGGTTTTACATTGTTGGAGAGAATTCTTAAATTGATGAGATTATAGATATGTTTTACTGTCTTCACAAACTATTCACACACACACACACATATATGTACGTGTGTATATCTATCTACATATCCTTATATGAATGAATCAATCAATGACTGAATGGCTAAATAGCAGTTATTAAACACAGTGTGCAAAGCTTTGTTCTACATACTGGGAGTATGAATAGAAAGGTGAGACAACCCTTGCTCTCAGGAGCTTATAGTCTAATGTGACAACAGATGAGGGAGAATTTGACTAACAGAAAGTTGCATGAGCCCTATGTGCCTCTATTTGGGTATAGTAAATGATTCTGGCATATTTGTCTTCCCTGTATAAAATGGATATAATCAGAATATGGTCGCATCATATAGTTGAAAGAACCAAGGATTTGGAGTCAAGGGAAAAAAGTTACATAATGGCTTTGCTACTTATGCTTTGATTATAGACAAGTCACTGAAGTTATGAAGTTTCCTTTTTGTTAAAATGAGGGTATTGAAATAAACAATATCTAAGGTACTTTCTAACTCTAAATAAATTATACTGCAATCTCCTTCTGTTAGTAGTCAAGTCCTTCCTTCCTTCCTTCCTTCCTTCCTTCCTTCCTTCCTTCCTTCCTTCCTTCCTTTCTTTCTTTCTCTTTCTTTTCTTTCTTTTTCTTCTTTCCTTCCCCCTTTCCTTCCTTGTATCCCAGCACTTAGCATAGGTTTGCTTAATAAATATTTATTGACTATGACCAGTAACTAGTTTACCCTTTGCCTATATATATATGCATCCATGGGTCTGTTTATAATTATGGGAGAGTGCACCACATACTTTTGGTGGTGCTGTATTGTAACAATTATGCTTGCTCTACCACCTTTGTAAATTCCCCCTTTCTAAAAATTCAGTGCATGTTTAGTTGTTGATTAAAATGAGAAACACATGGGAGAGATCTTGAACATGACATTACAATAAACCACTGATAATCCAGGTTATTCATACAACCCTGAAAGGGATGGTAATTACCTGTACCCTCTGGGCAATCCAATCTGTGAGTATGAGTGCCTCATTGTAGGAATCATTCAAGAAGGGGGTGGTTAAATGCGATATTCCAATTTGTACAATGAAAAATCAAGTAATCTGCTAATTCATCAATAGGCATTTTTATGTGTCTAACATACCATACACTCATTTTCCCCCTCCAGAATTTATTTATTTATTTATCAACATTCATTTACACAAGATTTTTTGTTCCAAATTTCCTCTCCATCTCTCACCTACCCCCACCCCAAGATGGCAAGCATACTTTTCACCCCTTCCCCATCTGTCCCCTTCTATTACCCAATCCCCCTCCTCTTACCACCTTCCCCCTGTTATGAGAATGGGAATCTAAGATCCTCCCTGCTGATAGACCCTTTGATAGATTTTGGTAACTCTGAGAATCTTCCTTGATTTGAAAATATACTCTGCCCCCTAATAGCCTGAATGTGGTCACCTGGAGCCTGTGGTGGAAGGCTTGGTCATCAGGAATGTCCACACCTTGGTGTTTTGTGATTGGGCAGTGGGTCAAGAGGGTTGTGACATTCTCTGAGATAGGAGAAAGCTATATATTCCCTGATGTGAGGCTTGGCTTTGGGGCTCCCTTTGAGGAGAGTTGTGTGATTTGACCAGACCAGACTCTGGGCAGCCGTTGAGCCTCCCAGCTTTGAAAACCCAGATCTTGGTGCTTTGCTCAATGGCAATTGTATAGGTATGAATGTAACGGTCAGACAGTTGGAAGCCTGCCTGCAGATCTGTTTCTCTGTCTGTATTTTTTGTTTGCTTGTAACTTCTGTATTCTCTGAAGCTGGGGATGCTGACCTTTTTCCCCTGTACTAGGTAAATGACATGTTTGATTAAAGCAATATTGCTAACCCATTTGAGTTGCTTTCCTTTAGAAAAGCAGATCTAAGAACCTGTGTTGGTAGCCACCCCGGGTATGCCAGGGTGCTTGGCTGCTACACCCCCTTACTTTCTTGTAGGGCAAGATAGATTTCTATATCCCATTGCTTATACATTTTATTTCCCTGTTGCATATAAAAGCAATATTTAACATTTGTTGTTATAACTTTGAGTTCTAGATTCTCTCTCTTATTTCTTCCTCACTTACCACATTGAGAAGGCAAGCAATTCAATATGTTATACATGTGTGGTAATAAAAAACATTTCCACAGCAGTCACATTTTTAAAGATTAATTATATTTCCCTCCTTCCTATCTCATCCCCCATTTATTCTATTTTCCTCTTTGACCCTGTCCCTTTTCAAAAGTTTTAGCTTCTGACTACTCCCTCCCCAATCTGCCCTCCCTTCCATCATCCCCTCCTTTTATCCCCTTCCCCCTACTTTCCTGTAGGGAAAGACACCCATTTGAGAGTGTATGTATGTTATTCCCTCATTAAGTCAAATCCAGTACGAGTAAGGTTGACTCATTCCCTTTCACCTCCCTGCTTTTCCCCTCCTTTTAACAGCTTTCACTTGCCTCTTTTATGGGAGATAATTTACCCTATTCTATCTCTTCCTTTCTCCTGCCAATATATTCCTCTCTCACCCATCAATTTTATTTTTTAGATATCATGCCTTCATATTCAATTCACCCTGTGCCCTCTGACTATATATACATATACATATACACAGACATATAAATAAAGATATATGTATATGTACATATATGTATGATTGTATATATCTATATACATCTATATATCTATACCTCTATCTGTCTCTTTCTCTGTCAATATCTATATCTAAATTCCCTGCCACTATCCTAATATTGAAAAGTCTCACGAGTTTCAAATATAGTCTTTCTATTGAGGAATGTAAACAGATGAACTTTAATAAATTCCTTATTTCTTTTCCTGTTTACCTTTTCATGCTTCTCTTGATTGTTTTATGTGAAATTCAAATTTCCTGTTCAGCTCGATCTTTTCATCAAGAATGCTTGAAAGTCCTCTACTTCATTGAATGTCGATTTTTCCACAGCAGTGTTATATTCATTTTTGCTGTATAGGTGATTCTTGATTTTAATCCTAGCACCTTTGACCTCCTGAATATCATATACCAAACACTCCATTCCCTTAATATAGAAATTACTAGATCTTGTGCTAACCTGATTGTTTACACAGTACTAAAATTGTTTCTTTCTGAATGCTTGTAATATTTTCTCCTTGACCTGGGAACTCTGGGATTTGGCTAAAATATTTCTGGGAGTATTCTTTTTGGTATCTTTTAAAGAAGTGATTGGTGTTGAGGTGGCTAGGTGCCTCAATGAATAGTGCACCAGCCCTGGAGTCAGAAGGACCTGACTTCATATCTGGCCTCAGTCACTTAACACTTACTAGTCTTTCGTCCTTGAGCAAGTCACATAACCCCATTTGCCCTAACTTCTCCCTTCCAAAAAGATAAAAAAAAGAAGAGTTGATTGGTGGATTCTTTCAATTTCTATTTTAACCTCTGGATCTAGAATATCAGGCCACTTTTTCTTGATAATTTCTTTAAAGATGATTTCTAGGCTTCTTTTTTTGGTCATGGCTTTCAGGTAGTCCAATAATTTTTAAATTATCTCTCCTGGATCAGTTTTCCAGGTCAATGGTTTTTCCAAGGAGATTTTTCACATTTTCTTCTTTTTTTCATTCTTATGGTTTTGTTTTATAATATCTTGGTTTCTTGTAGAGTCATTAGCTTCCATTTGCTCCATTCTAATTTGGAAAGAATTATTTTCTTCAGTGAGCTTTTTGACTTCTTTTCCATCTGGCAAATTCTGCTTTTTAAGGCATTCCTCTTCTCATTGGCTTTTTGTGCCTCTTTTGTCATTTGAGTTAGTCTTTTTAAGGTGTTATTTTTTCAGTATTTTTAGGTCTCCTTTAACAAGCTGCTGACTCATTTTTCATAATTTTCTTGTATCACTCCCATTTCTCTTCCTAATTTTTCCTCTACTTCTCTTACTTGATTTTCAAAATCATTTTTGAACTCCTCCATGGTCTGCAACCAGTTCACTTTTTTCATGGAGTCTTTTGATTCTGTAGTTTGGACTTTGTTGTCTTCTTTTGGTTATATTATTTGATCTTTGTCACCAAATAATATTCTATAGTCTGTTCCCCCATCCCCTTCGGTTTGCTCTGTCAAGCAAGTTACTTGACTTTTAACCACTTTGTCACGATAGGATGGTTTACAGAGAGGAGAGTGCTCTGTCCTAAGTTTCTGGGCTTTAGAATAGCTGTTGTCAAAGCTACTTCTAGGCACCTGTAAATTTTCAGTTATTCTAAGGTGATATGATCAAAAGAAAGGTATTCATTCCTCTCATGGCCTGTGACATGGTTTGTGAGTTACCACAAATACTGTTTTCTGTGAGAAAGACTCCCTCTCCACAGTTGCCACAAGCTCTGCCATGCAAGCACTCCTCCTCACCCCAGGACTGCTTCCCAATACTGTGACCCACATCTAAGTGGGGCAAAGCAAGAGAATCCTGCCTTACTGCCAGCAGAGAAATCCCTGCAATTGCCTTATGATCAGTTTCTTGATCCCCCTACCATCTGTGGTACTAGAACTCCAGAAGCAGCCATTGCTGCTGCTGCCACAACCACCACCTCCATCACCCAAAGTCTGAAGCCAGACCATGATTCTCTCTCACCCAGGTCCAACAGAGTTTCCCCACTGACCTACTTTGTCTTTGGTGTTTGTTCTTTGAGATATCTGGAAACCACTGCAGCTATTAGTGATTCAGTCCCCTGAGGCTTGTTCAGGCCTGGTCTGTGTTGTCTAGCTATGCAGAACAATACTCTGCTTCCAGTCCACTGTGATCAACCCTTCCTTTAGATCTGCCAGACCATCTTTAGCGGGACATGTGTCTCACTCTATCATTTTGTGGGTTTTGTAGCTCTAGAATTTGTCTAGAGTCATTTCTACAGGTGTTTGGAGGTGTTTCTGGGAAGAGCAAAAAAAAGTTCCTGCTTTTATTCTGCCATCTTGACTCCCTCCTCCCACCATACAGTCTTTTAGGTTCTAGGTGGAAAGAATATATGAAATAATCCCTGTTTCTTGAAGAATTTATATTCTACCAGGTAAATTACACGTGCACTTATAAATATATTCAGGATATATTAAAAATTAATACAAAGCATTTTTATTTCTAATAATTGGTAGGTTGGGAAATGTAGGAAAAGCCTTAGGAGGTGATGTTTCAGTTGAACCTTGAAAGAAGCTAGATATTCTAAAGCACAGGTCAGAAGGAGACAAATTCCAGGAATGGGTTGGGGGGGTAGGATCTGTGCAAGGACACTAAGACAAGAGATACAACTTCATAACTGGAAACAGGCCAATTTAACTCTACTGTAGATTGATACAAAATGGAATAATGTTTAAATATTATGGGAATGAAAATGAAAGTCAAGTTGTAAGGGACTGAAATCTCATACAGGAGATTGTATATTTGATCCTAGATGTAATAAGAAGCCAGTGGAATTTGTTGAGCAGAAAAGTGAACTGATCACATAGATTCATGAGAAACATTACTTTAACAGCTATAGAAAGAATACATTACAGAAGGGAAGACCTGAAGACTGTGAGAGCTATATGATGGGTATTACAATAATTCAGGTGAGAAATCCTTAACAGTGTGATCATTCATGGTTGTATGTATGTGTATGCATGTATGTGTCTCTATACACACACATGCATACATACATGCATACATACATACATATGGATGCGTGGGTGTGTAGGAGACAGATGGCAGAAATGTTGTAGAGGTAAATTCAGTAATACATGGTGTGCAATTGTATATGTTAGGTTAGGGAGGGTGAAGAAATGATGATAATACTACTGTTGTAAACAAGGGTGCCCAGAAGGATAGTTGTGACCATTATGTTTAGAAAGAGATAATTTTGAAATACGGTTGGATTTAGGGGGTAGAAGACAAGTTCTGAGGGTCCATTGATGAAGAAAATTCCAGGATCTTCATCCTGAATAGAATCTTACTTGGTCCTTCCATCCATACCATAATCTTCTATCTGTTTAGGGGCATCTAGGTGGTACACTGGATGGAGTGCCAGGCCTGGAGTCAGGAATACTCATCTTCCTAAATTCAAATCCAGCTTGGGACACTTATTAGCTGTGTGACCATGGGTCAGTCACTTAACTCTATTTGCATCAGTTTCCTCATCTGTAAAATAAGCTGGAGAAGGAAATGGCAAATCATTACAGTATATTTGCCAAGAATACCCCAAATGTAGTCACAAAGAATTGGATATGACTGAAAAACACCTGAATAACAACAATACATCTCTTCTGCCCTTTGGGCTAAACTTCTACTGAAGAATATCTACCATAAAGGCCTCTACTTCCTCTCCTCCCATTCTCTTTTTTGCCTGTTAAAATCTGTATGATTTTACCCCTTCTCTCTGTATGATTCCCCTGAAATTGCTTTCCCTACAGTTACCAAATGTCTCAGAGGCCAAATCCAATGGCCTTTTATGAATCCTCAATCTCCTTACCTCTATGAAGCCATTGACACTGTTAATCATTCTCTCCTTGGTGTGTTCTTCTAAGATTTCACAGTGCCCCTTCCTTGGTTCCTGTCCTATATATTTGATTGTTCCATTTCATTCTCCTTTTATGAACACTATCCAGGTCATGTCCTCCAATCATAGGTGTCCCACAGCGTTCTGTTCTGAGCCCTCTTCTCTTCTCCTATATTATCTTTCTTCATGATCTCATTGATTACCATGGATTCAATTACTATCTCCAGGCTGATAATTCACTTATCCATTTTACCCCAACCTTACTATTGACATCCAATATTTCATCTCCATTTGCCTTTTCCACATCTCAAACTGAATGTATCCAGAATGGAATCCATTATCTTTTCCCCTAAACCCTCTCCCCTTCTACCTTTGCTATTATTGTAGAGGACATCATCATCCTGCTAGACTTCAGGCCTGCCAAACCAGGGATTATCTGAGAATCCTCACTCTCTCTCAACTCCTTTCCCTCCCCATATCTATTCTGTTGTCAAAGATTGTTGATTTTAATTTTGCAACATGTCTCAAGCATGTCCCGTTCTCCTACAGTGCAGCCACTTTAGTTCAGGTCTTTATCTCCTTATGCCTATACTGTTGTAATTGCCTGCCTTGAGGCTTTCCTTAAGCTGTACTTCCAAAGGCAATGACTTTGACATCTATATATTTACATTTCATTTTAGCATTGTACTTGACTATGTAGACTTGACAAACAAAATATTTTCAGGTTTCAGATCTGTATGTGTCAACTTACGATGCAAAAATTTTATGCATTTGTGGATATGATATTCCATCTGCCTGAGATCGGCAATTTTGTCTTCTTTAGTAAAATAGTAAGTACTGACTCCCAACACTTCAAACACTATGCCAATATGACCAAACTATTCTAACATTTGGACATATGGGAATACAGTATTGAGGTTATTAGAAGTAGTGCTATTTAAATTCTCCCATACTTGCATTTTTGAACAAGTAGCTTCATGACATCTTCCAAAATTCCTTGTCATTTTCCCTGAAACACGCATGTCATAATCTATGCACTCTACTACTTGGCCGAAAGGTCCTTCACCCAAAGTAGCAACAATCTCCTATCTTACACTTAGTATGTCTCTACTTTGACAGATCAGGTGACCCTTCTCATCATCCTCTCTACTCCTGACTCAAAATGTGACTCATGTCTTGAAATTGTCTATTATGCTCCCTCTTTTGACTGCTTCTGTTTCTGCCTGAAGATTTACTGCAGTAGTTGTGATAAATTCTTTCAAAGACTCCATGTTAATGTCTATGATCCTATCCTTTACCATAGTCATTTCTGAATCAACATATCTCAACTTACAATAATCTGTCTCATTTAAGGTTCTTCTTTTCAAACAGTGACATTCTGCTTCTTTAAATTTGAAATGTGGTTTACAGTGCCTCTTCTCTTACATACTTCTGTGCAATTTCTTCTTGCTCTTCTGAGTGCTACTGTAGCTTTCATGATCCCTAATTTCTCTACTATCCCAATCAGGGCAGTGAGTTCATTTTGAATGCTCCATCTGGGACCTTCCAACTTGGTCATAGGTACAGGTGGTATGGAAGTAGAAGAGCTGCATTATTTCTCAGAGCCTGAGGACCTGGGTTCTAATCTTGTCTCTGACATTTAGCAGTCGGGTGATCTGGTTTAAGTTGAATCCTTTTTGTACCTCATAAATAGAATGCTTACCCTCCTCTTCCAAATTTCATGATTTTACCCAGATTCTTTTAAGTTCTAACTTAAATTTAATTTTGTAAAGGAAACCTTTATTAACTCATCTTAATTTTAGTGCCTTCCCTCTCAATTATTGTCTATTTATTTTTATGTATTTTTTGTGTCCATATTATATGACACTCCTTAAAAGTAGTGACTATCCTTTGTTCTTTTTGTGTCCTAAACACTTATCGCAATGCCTAACACTTAGTAGGTACCTCACAAGTATCTAGTGATTGACTGCTTGATGCTTAAGACTTGATATAACTTCTTCCAGGGAAATAGGCCTATGGTTTATTCTTTGATTCCCTAGATATACTTCTCTAGGCCAAGCCTCCTAACTTTTATTATATATATATATATATATATATATACACATATATATATGTATGTATATATGTATATTATATATAATTATATATATGAATATATGTATGTATATATGTATATTATATATATATATATATATCAGTTTTTTAAAAATGAGCAAATGTTCTCAATTATGAGATGATCCAGGAAGAATACATAGGAATGCTGGGGGAATGGGTCACCTCTGCTGTTGTAATTGTTCTGCTTACATTTAGGTTATAGCGACCCCACAGGGCCAATCTGTAGAGTAATAGTGAACACACCAAATGGGTGAAAAAATAATTCTGGCTTATAATGTGTGAATGGTAGTTGTAGATTTATTACAGACACATCCAAAATTTTTCTATCCCAGGGAAAGTGGGATATAATTTATCTCCCCACTCTCTATTATCATTGAGCAAATATACTTGTAGTCATGTTATATCACCATTTTGAAGATCATTGGTAATCTCACCAAGCCTCAGTTTTCCTTCCAAAATTTTTTTTGGTTCAACTATGCTATGAATTAAAAGAAACAGTGAAATTAATTGGACCCATAATTGTTTAATCTTGTCAGAGTTAAATTCATTTTTTTCTCAAAAGTTAAAAAAAAGAATAAACGTCTACATTTTATGTCTTCTTGAAATTATGGGGAAAGAAGGAAACATGGGATATCTAATCTATAATATGACCCTAAGGAAGGAGTATTTCCCTATTAGGGGTTCTCAGATGATTGAATATTATTGACCAGTTAATGGAAGAGTCAAATATGAGTGACTGCAGGTCAACACATATAACCACACAACCCCATCCTTCTTGTGCATTTAGTTTGATTGATACTCATTTCAAGGGGCTGGGGCATATAACCAACAGTCATTTCCATGCACCTCTTTTTGTCACTTACCCACATGCAAGGGCAGAGTGGAATTAAAATATATCTTCCCCCAAGTTAATTGTCATCATTTCTCCCCTCTTTTGTTCATATCTCATTTAAAAAAAAATAAATTAATAGATTTCTCTTCAGGGACAAAAACATGAGTACATCTGGTTAAATTCATTCAAAGACAGATTGCTGGCTCTTGGCTATTTAAAAACCTGTTGGGAGTTAGGATTGGAAACTACCCACAACCTTCCATGCTAATATTTTATCACACCAATAAGGAAATATTTATAAACAAATACTCATATTTGGAAAGCATAAAAATAATATAAATCTTTTAAATTTCCAATTTTAATATAACTTATCATTTCTATTCAAGTGCAGAAATAAATTCACGTAATTGATCAATTTGCTTATGTTGTATTTGCCACCTTGCACAGAAAATTGTAAATGTCCACTGGGGAAAAGCTCTATTTAAAAAGCTGGCTCTTTGTGTCTCTACTCCTTTATTTTCTAAGAATCCAAATGCTTGAAAAAAATTTTCCTAGTGAGAGCAATGTCAGAATTTGCACTCTATAGTCCTGTTTCTGCTGATAAAAAGGAGAATAATCCCAACCTTCAGCACCCCTCCTTGGTGAGGTATTATCTCTTTCAAAACAGCAGTGGGTAAGCTGGAAGAAATGGATCTCTCATGGTGTATAATTCTTGAAGGTGGGATTGAATATATTTTGAATTTTCTAAAGATTTTTCCAACTGTTACACAGAAGTTAGGTCAGTTTATTCACCTAAATAATGCTGGAGCAGTTGATGAATATCCATGAATGCAGCCCCTGACCCTAAAGGAATTCTATAAATCATTGTGTTTAATTTAATCTGAACTAAACTTTATTGTCATATTCATAGTCATATGGATTCTGCCAGTTCCAAAACTAGGTACTTGAAAAAATCTTTAATTTTTTTCATCTACTTTATTAGAAAACTGTATAGCCCCTAACATAACTGGACCATCTGGTAGTCAAGTTGTTGTTTGGATAGAATTGAGCATTTGGGAGCAATTATAATTGTGGCTTTTATTTTGTTCTTCAAAGTCAGAAAAAGATAAAGTTGCAGAAGATAGCAGTGAGAGTAACAAAGCAATACATATCAACTTGAATCTTTATATTTCATTATTCAGATATTCTTATTATTAATATTATGTAAATTTTGAGGCAGGTAGGATGCTCAGTGCATAGAGTGCTGGGCCTGAAGTGAGAAAGACCTGAGTTCAAATCCAGTCTCTGATACTTACTAGCCATGTGATCCTGGGTAATCCACTTAACCTCTATTTCCTTTAATGTCCTGGAGTAGGAAATGGTAAACCACTTAATTATCTTTGCCAAGAGCAGTATTGACAGCATCAGCCTGCTGTGGTCCATGGGATCATGAAGAGTCAAACACAATTGAATGACTAAATAACAACAAATCCTTTAGTTAATTTAAACTGACTTCTTCTGTGTATGCATTCCTAGAACTCCTAGGTTACTGGAGTGGGACACCATTAGAAAAAGAGGTCAGTAAAATTACGTAAAATCATGTTGTTCTTGATTCTTCAGGAATGCACAAATTTGGTAAAGGAAAATTAATGCAACTGAGATATAAAATAGTAATAGAATTTATTATTACTTCCAAATCTGTCTGCATATTATAATGACCAAGGAAGAGTAGAATTCTCACCAAATGTCTTTCATTGCTTCCCCCCCCCCCACTTTGGTCAGTTTAATATATAGACAGTTTTGAGATAGTTCTATACATTTTGGGGTCAGCACCTCAGTTTGAATTGGGATTAGCAGATATATCATGTCTCCAGTCAGTCAGAAATATTAATATAGGACATGTATGTAGGGCACACATGCTGAGATTAATGAGTAATGGTAACAGGAGAAAAAAAATGAACAATGAACAAAGTCTGGAGGATTTCATATCATATCCAAATAAAGACATACATTTAATGGAATGGCAATATTTTTACAGTGTGTGATTTAATGTTGACTTGTCTTGCTTACTCCCTCCAAAAAAAAAGGATAATGACAGATTTGAAGGGTACCTTATAGAACATCTTGTCTAATCAATATTTTAATGAAAATCTGGTGGTGGCAGGAGAGGAAATAATTTATCAAGTTTTTTTTTTGTTTTTTACCTCTCTCCTTCCTTCCTTCCTTCTTTCCTTCCTTCCTTCCTTCCTTCCTTCCTTCCTTCCTTCCTTCCTTCCTTCCTTCCTTCCTTCCTTCCTTCTTCCTTCCTCAATTACTCATTGAACCTTTGCTTGAAGCTCCCTAGAAAGGGGAAACACACTACCTCCAGACAGATTTTCCAAATATTTTTGTGCATATATGTACTTTTGTGTGTGTGTGTGTGTGTGTGTGTGTGTGTGTAAGTTTTTCATCAAATCAGTCAACAAGCACAGAACTGTGATAATTGTGAATCAAATACAAAGGTTAAAAAGTCATGCCCTTCGGGAATTTAATTTAATTGGAGTAAGCAACATTTACACACCAGTAGGGAAAGGACTGACTTGATAGTTTCACTGGTAGAGGGAGATGGCAGGTAAAAACAACAACAACAACAACAAAAAGCAAACAAACAAAAAAACCCCTCCTTTTAATTGTCAGAATTTTATCTGCATCTTATATTCATAGAAAGTTCCCTAGAGCCCTGAGGGGTAAGGTATTTGATGGGGTGACATGACCAATATGAGTCAGAAGTGGGACTTGAACCCAGGCCATCCTGACTCTGAGAATGGCTCTCTATCCACCATGCAACATAGGTTTGGGTATGTATGTTTCTGTTTATATAGGTATATATTTATATAGGTGTGTTTACATATATATATATATATATATATACACATACATACACACACATATACACACATACACACACATGTGTCCAAATCCCACCTCCTCATAATACATCATATTCCTTTAGTGTATGTATGGTATATATGTATGTATGTGTATGTATATAATGCTGCAATATATATTGCATATATGCATTCATGCACTTACATAAGTATATATATATAATATTCATGATATATGTGTGAATATATATGTATTTACACATATATTTCTATGAGTATGTATGTGGGTATATAGGTTTTTATGTATGTATATATTCATGCCCCTCGATGTTGATGATATGTGGGTGTGGGTGTGTGTATGGAATTTCACCTCCCCACACTACTTAATTTTCCTTTATCTTTCTGAGTGTGTGCATGTGTAATCAATCATTTACAAAAATAAAAAGGAAAATGTTATACCCACCCATCCACACAAACACATATATGTATGCGTGCATGTGTATACATACACACACAAACACACACATATATATACATATATATGCACACACATACATGCATACCTGTGTATGTGTATATGTGCATATATCTCTCATGAACAAAAGGAAGATATGATGTAATCCTGAAATCTTAGAAGATCAGGAAAGGCTTTATGAAGAAGTGTCACGAACAAAAATTTTCCTTCCCCTTGTCCATTCCCATTCTTTCCCTGATGATAAACCAAAACCAAAACAAATCAAAAAAATCTTATTGCAAACTTGTTTAGTGAAGAAAAAAATCTGTTTATTTTGACCACAATTATTTCAAAAAAAAAAAGCAAACAAAAGATCTGCCTCAGTTTGCACTCTATATCCTCTCTGTGGGTATCACATTTAAATAGAAATCTTTTGTAATTTTGTTTGGTTATTGTGTTTGTAAGGGTTCATAAGTCTTTCTAAGTTGTTTATCTTTGCGAACTTCTTCTTATTTTTTAAATGATTTCTTCAGCTAGCTCAGTTAACTTTCTATCAATTCATACAAATTTTCCTGGGCTTCTTGGAAGATATCTCCTTTATCATTTCTTTTAGAAAAGTGGTTTTCCATCACACAGGAGCAGATAGGTTGTGTAGTAGACAGAGTGTAAGGATTAGAGTTAGGGAGGCCTGAGTTCAAATCTAACCTCAAATGCTTACTAGCCGTGTGGCCATGGACAAGTCACTTATTGCTGTTTGTTTCAGTTTCCTCATTTGTAAAATGAACTAGAGAAGGAAATGACAAACCACTCTATTATCTTTGCCAAGAAAATTCCAGACAACTGAAGAGTGACACAATTCCATCATATTCATGTACCATAACTTGTTCAGCCATTATCCAATTGATGCTGATCCTCTTAGTTTCCAATTTTTGCCACCAAAAATTGTTTTATAGATAGATAGATATAGATATAGATTCACACACATACTTATGTATGTATGTATGTATATACATATATATATATATATATATTTAAATGTCTTTTTGGTATAGATCTAGTAAGGGTATTGTTAGAATGTTGAATATGAATAGTTAGCCTTTGGGGAGCATCGATCTCAATTGTTTTCCATAGTGGATGATCCAGTTCATAGCTCAACGAACAGTATATTGATATATACCTATTTTCACACACCCCCTCCAAATTTATCATTTCACTTTTCTGTCAACCTTGTCAATCCACATGCCTGCTTCAGTTTCTATTGCTCTAATTAATAATGGATAATATAATTATTTTCAATGTAGCTATTTACAGTGTGGATTTCATCCTTTGAGAACTGCTTATCTGTCCATATATTTTGACCATTTACCATTTGGAGAAGAGTGTTGTTTTTTTTTTCATTAATTCATTATTTTATTTATTTGTCTGTTCATTTATACAGTAGTTTTCCTAAAAGTTTCATAGTGTACAAGGTCTATATATTTTTCTGGCTCTTGAATCTCTTTTGCGCTTGTTGTACATGTAACCCTTATGTGTTCACATCCCCAGTATCTGTAGACTTTTCTGTCAGTCTCCTACGATGATAGGTTCTTGAAAAATATGACTCACTATGCTTTGTCCTTTGGATATCTTGATTAGGACTTGGTATTTTCTAAATCTTTATGGAAGAATTATCGTGGGGAGTTCGGTTTTACTTCTCCCTACAACTCTGCCATTTTAATTCAGCTTTGCTTGAGCTATGCCAAGGATTCCAAAAGGTGGTTGGGAAGAGGAAGTGCATTCCATACATGGGAACCTACCAGTTCAAGATATAAAGCATAGCATATTTTCAGATCAACCAATAGGCCAGCATAGATGATCTAAATAGTGGAAAGTTTTTTCTCAGTCACTACATATAGAGCCAGGACAACCTTTTTTCAGCTGAATGTAAAGTAGGCTAGTGTTACTATGGTTGAGTAAATAACATGCAGACAGTTAGGGGAAAGAAACATTACAGGATCTCCCCAAGATGAGAAAATATAAAATTCTCTCTGTGATACCAAGTCCTTCAAGATTATTGATTTTGCCATTTTCAAAGACTTGTAGAATAATCAACTCAGAGAACAATGGGAAGACATTCAATTTATGACTTTTACCCTTACATCAAGCTTTACTTTTCTTCTGTGCAACTCTGTACCAGAGCCCCTTGGTTTTATCCTCTGGGGAAGCTAAGAGGAATTTAATTCCACTTTTCCTTATAGACCTTTGAATAATTGTTACTCTTACAGGTGTTGTCTTCTCCAGCTACCTTTCAATCAGCTGAACTTTTGAAAATATGATCTCAAGGTTCACTTTCTCAATTTCTGTTTGCTCCCTTTTGGATTTTCCTAAATTTATCTGACTCCTTCCTAAAATGTTCCATGTTATACTTCCATTTTGATGCTTTCATATGACTATCTTTTTCAGCTGGAAGATGAAAAATACAAAAGGAGTTCCCGGGGCATCCAAAATGCTTCTGAAATGCAAACTAGTGGCTAACTCAACTGTTGCTAAATGGACAAAAACCTATGCATCCTGCCTCCAGGGTTCCTGAAAATGGTTTATTAGCTTTTCTGTGTTTTGACTCTGTGTTAGCACAGAAGGTGACCAGGGTATGAATTATTGCAAATTGTATTATTCCAAAATATTCCACATCTCTGGAGAGATCCTAGGGGGCTTTCATCAGCCAGATTATAATTCAGTCAGATGAAGAAAGGTCTAGGGACAAAGCCAAACCTCTGATCTGAACTGGAGAGACATTTTGTAGGAGAATCATCAGAAAATTCATTGTTAGTGTGACAGCGTAAAAATTGATCTCTATTCAAAGATCATATCATATTGACTCCCACAGCACTCTTTCCTAATGAAATTGTCCTCATTTTGGACACTACTACCACCGTTGTGTCAAATAGCAGGCATGTGCCTCCTCTCCATTCGCCCCCAATCTTGAGGTAGTTTTGAAAGAGCCTAATTAAGTTAGATAGGAAGATACTGCTAATGTTTTTGTTGTTGTTGTTGTCTTGTTGTTGTTTATGTTGGTGTTGGTTGCTGTTGGTGGTGGGGCATTGGGAGTGAGATGGGATTTGCAAGTTTTTTTTTTCAAGTTGTAGATCTCCATGAGTTTGAAATTCCAATGAATGAGCACCTTTCCTCTGCCACCACATCCAGAGGCATTTTTGTAGCATGGATCAATTAGCAGCTTATAAATGATATTAGTATGAACTAGCTGGGGCCATTCACCAACTCTGTCAAAGCACATTGCTATTTTTTGTGTTGTTGCTATTTGTGAATCATTCGAGTTCATTTTGAGGCCACCTTTTTGAAAGGTACTGGGGTGTCTATTTCAGAGAACACCTCACATGTTTTTCTTTTATTAAAATTTATCATAAACTTAGGCTGCAAAGGATGGTTTTTCCCTATTCCTCAAGGTTTCCACTCTCTCTCTAGAAGCATAGAATTTTTTTTTTTTGCTTATTTGTGTGTCTGTCCTCCCCGATGACTAACTCTTTTTAGTCCTCTGCCAAAGAAAATTCGAGAAGTTTCTTGTGAATATATTCAAGGATAGAAAGATTCATTCAGTAGGCAACCCAGTACTTCCTGTGCACATATGCAGGGGAATAAGCATGGTTCTCATAAGCAGAATTGGGTTCAGATCTGGCTTCCAGATTAAAGGGCACCACGTCCATATACAAGTCATCTACCACCCTTAATTTCTTCTGTAAAATAAGGATGTTAAGACTTTCATCATGTTCTTCACAATCCAATTCATCCTCTGCTCAGTTGACATCAATTTTCCTTATCTGAAGATCTGACCATAGCACCACCACCACTCCAGTTTTAAAAAGTATCCTTATTATCTCCAGAATCAAGTATAAAATATTCTGTTTTACAAAGATCTTTAGAACTAACCACCTTCTAAACTTCATAGCCTTCTCACTCCTTACTTCCCCTCCCCCAGCCATGTTCTCTATAATCCAGAGACACTGAACGCCATGCTGTTTCTCCAATAAAACACTCCATCTGCAGTCTATTTCAGTGACTGTCACATGTCTGGAATACTTTCCTTCCTCATCCCTTCTTCCTGGCTTCCCAGCCTTTCTTCAAGTCACAACTAAAATACTACCTTCTGTAAGAAAATATTTCCAGTCATCGTTAATCCTATTGCCTTCTTTCTGATACTACTCCCAACTTATCCTGTATATATCTTGTTTTAACATAGTTATTTACATGCTATCTCCCAGTACTTGTGTCCTGTCATTGAGACTGTAAGGTACTTCAGAGTAGGGACTGAGATTTTTGTCTTTTGTTTTATCCCCAGTACTTATCACAGAGGCTGGTAGAATATGCACTCAGTAAATGCTGGTTTAAGGGATTAAGAAATAGTATTGTCATTATATGAAAAAGTAATAGACAATGTGATACACTATAGAGAGTGTTTTAAAGTTTTGGAGGTACTTCATGTACATTATTTCTGTATTCCATGGAGCAGAATACAGTATACAGGGGGCCTTATATCCTTATTACCACTCTCACTGGCAAGTTAGGTTCACAGAATACACATAACTATAAACTCTACAGAAGATTTGAGTGTTTTTCTCATTGGTAAGTGGGTTTTGAGAGTATGAATACATGCTACATGTTTCTACCACTTTGAACTTCAGTTTACTCTTCTATGAATAGAGAAAAATGATATCTGTATTTGTAGTCTCTACCTCACAAGGATATTGTAGAGCTCAAAGACAATGAAAATAGTGCACTATTCAACCATAAAATAGTAGAAGCATGGCAGTTTTCAATTTATTATTATTTTTAATATTTATCCCATTTTCCATCCACAGAATGAAATAAGAATGTTCATTACAGTAAAACAAAATTTATTTTATTAATGATAAAATCAAAATAATTGTAAGGTATTCAAAATAAATGAAACATTATTGCTGCCTTCAAAAATGTACATTTAGATTGTGGAAGCAGGGCATATATACATTTTTAGAAGGCTATATAAGTGAGCTTATGTTAAATGCAAAATCAGTAGGGATAGATGAATTACTGTATGATTTCAGAGAAGAGAAAGTCCATTTTGAATTATGTAGTAGGAGATTAGGGAATATTTTATGGAGAAAGTGATCCTTGATTAATCTTGAAGTGGGAGAAGGATTCAGACAAGTTAATTGTTAAGAGGGCTGTGATATATGAAGACCTAAGCAGAAACCTACATCTTACAGTCATCACCTCTGCTTTCCTGGACAAGTCAGGGTAGATCATTGCTCTATTTGTCCAGCAGCTCCTATGGAAGTGTGTACTTAGTAAGATGGGTTGTGATTTTATTTGGTGGGGATGTATCATGATATTGACCAAATCACGTTTCCTTTTATTTATATGCAAATGTAGCTGGGGGAAGGATGTAAAGGGCAGAGAGATCCAAAGTCTTCAGGGAAGGTTAACCTTGTTCAAGTTTTTGTTTTGTTTTGTTTTTTCGGTTGACAACAACATGGGCTTGTTCAAGAAATGCCTCATGTCTAAAAATACCATTGAATATTACATCTGACAACTTAACAGATGTTGTAAGGATTTTTTTTTAATTTTTTCATTTCCTCTGAAGTTTTTGCTTGAAAGAGGAGAAGCAAGTTTTCAGGAATTGGCCTAATGAAGCAAGAACATACAGCGGGGAAGGAGAAAGTCTGGGGAAATGATGTGAGTATAGAATGATAGCTATTGCAAAGCAACAAAAAGAAATTGGTCTCCAGAGAAAATGAGTTGAATGTAATCCTGAAATCACATGACTCTCAGAATAGAAATCTAGGGAGGCTTAAGGTTTAAAACAGTAGCAATAGGATACAACTGGGGAGTTCTACTGCAGAAAGTCATGCAGACATCAGGAGCGAGCAACCAGAGAGGTCCAATAGGTTATGAGTTTTTAATAAATGCAAGAAAGGGAAGATATCCTTTGTATGTGACTGCTTTTGGAGGCTGCAGAAGACTTTAGCTCAAGTAGTTCATTTACCTCACAAAAAGCAAAATTTGGTAAAACAAATGTTTAGTACTGTGTTTCCACTGACTTTGCTGTCTTCAACATGGATTAAAATGGCAACCCTTTGTGGTGTCTATAATGGGGAAAGAGCAGTATTTCTATTTGAGGCTTGCAAAACTGAGAATAGAGCAAGTGGAAAAGAAAGCCTTCCCCTGTAAATCCATGCTTCCATTGCTAGGGTGTAGTACTAAATATTAGCTCATAGAACCGCCATCAGCACCATTTCCCAAGGTGCCATGGAAATACTGATACCTGGGACTGTTATAGGAATATAAATTTTTAAGATCGTCCCTCCCCCTAGTTTAAATGTACCTGGAGCCTGTGGTGGAAGGCTTGTTTTTCAGGAACGCCAACACTTTGGTGCTTTGTTATTGGACAGTGGGTCAAGAGTGTTGTTACATTCTATGACCCAGGAGAAGGCTATATAAGCCCTGATGGGAGGCTTTGCTTTGGGGCTCACTTTGACAAGTGTTGTGTGATTTGACCAGATAAGACTCTAGGCAGCTGTTGAGAGCCCCCTGGCTTTGAAAAACCCAGGTGTTGATGCTTCCCTCTCTGGTAACTATGATTTGGTATGGATGTAATGGTTAGGCAGTTGGAGGCCTGTCTGCTTGAAATGTTTCTGTTTGTATACTCTCAAGTTCAGGGTGCTGCCCTTTTTCCCCTGAACTAGGTAAACGATATAGATTTGATGTATTAAAGCAAGATTGTTAACCCATTTTGATTTGCTTTCCTTTAAAAAAGCAGATCTAAGAAACTGTGTTGACAGACACCCTGGGGAAGCTGGGGTGATTCCTGCTATAGGGACAAGTGATTGGTTTGACATGGGATTAAAGACTTCATGGATCTATATTAGCTGAGTCTGATATTTAGGGAACTTTGTAGTAATCCACTGAACTACTGCATCAAGGTTATTACTGATTACCCTATTATACCCAGTCTCTGCTCAAGCCAAACTTATCTAATCCCCCCCAGAATAACCAGGAAAATTTCTGCTTTCATGTCTTCACTTCATCTTTCAATTCATCCTTCACTCTAAAAGACTCCCTATATTTACTTGAGTCCTTTGCTTCCTTAAAACTTACCTCAAGTCTCTCTTGCTTGTTCCATAATTCTGTCCTGGTCAGGGCATCATTTTGGATTTTTCCCTCTTGTCTTCCTGTAGTACTTTATTTTCTTACAGTACTTACCATAAGTGGAGCTGGAATCTAAACCTGATTCTTCTAAATTCAATTTCATTATTCTTCCATGACAACATGCTATCTTATTTTCCTTATGTACATTCATACCTCAGAGAACTCTATTGAAGCAATTCCCTCACCAAAAAAAAAAAAAAATCAAAGAACATTGACATGTTGATATAGTGTCTTCTTGTGGTACAGTCATTTGCCAGCCATGTTAGACTTTTTAGGACCTCATTTGGGGTTCTCTTGAAAACAATACTGGAAGGGTATGACATTTCCTTTTTCAGCTCATTTTACAAATAAGTAAACTGAGGTAAAGTGTTAAATGACACGTCCAGGGCCATATAGCTAGTGTCTGATGTCAGATTTGAATTCCTGAAGAGGAGTCTTCCTCATTCCAATCCCTGGCATTCTGGCCACTGTGCTATTTAGCTGCTCATTATTGTCTTCTCTAAAATCTTGAATTTAAAAAGAAACTTGTGAACTCATACAATCCAAACCTTCCCTTAAGACAAAAGCATAACCTAGTATTCTTAAATCATGAAAACATATATGTCTTTGATAGCATTGCACCAACCTACATCATTTTCCAATAGAATCAACAATCTATACCCCATTTTGTTCAGCAATCAACAAGCATTTATTAAGTATTTATTATTTCTTCAGCCCTAATGTTTGTCTAGTTGCCCGAGACACAGATAGGGCCATGAGAATGATTGGTACCTGGATTGTACTGGCCTGATAGAACTTTAATTATTGATAGAATTTTTTCCATTGAGTGCCATTTCAGAGATGAATGGTTCAGTCTGCTTGCCATTCTGTTTGGGACTGCTATGAAATCTTGTTCTCTATAATATGTGTCTCAATATAAAATTGTCATGTAATTATTTAACACTGGTTAAAATATGACTAATCATATTTTTTAAAATGTTCGTATGTCATTTAAAATGCATAGAAGAGGAAGGAGAGCGAAGATGGTGGTATAGAAGCAGGTAAACTCTGTGTTATCTCTCCCCCCCCCCATAACCATCTCAAAAACCTATAAAATATGACTCTAAACAAAACTTAGAGTGACAGAACCCACAAAGTGACAGAGAGAAACAAATCTCCCCCTGAAGGAAGCCTGGAAGGCAGAGAGGAAGGGTTCATTGCAGCATGCTGGGAGACAAGCCCAGACCTGAGGTTTTAAACCCAGGGTGGCCCCAACCAGAAGCACCTGGAACAGACTTAGGAGAGTGGATCACCAGCAGCAGTGGTGGTCTCCAGAATTATCAACTCATAAATGTCAAATAAATAGTGAGAGGTCAATGTAGAACCATGTTGGACTTGATGGTTGGGGGGAATGAAAGAGCAGGGCCTGTCCCTGCACCCAGAGTGAGAAGCAGTGGAGGCATGGCAGCCACCTCCATGAAGCCACCTTTATGTGGCTACTTCAGAGCTCCTGGCCTGCATATCACAGCAGGGACAAGGGAATACTCAGAGGATAATTACTCTTGTTTTAACCTGCCTGGATCTGTATCACAATCATGGGTGGGGGTCCTGAGGTGTGTGACTAGTGAGCTAAAGTTTGTGAGGGCTGCAGAGATAGCACCCTCCTAATAGCTGCAGCAGCTACAAAAAGCCCAGCAATTTGGGACAAAGCAATCCCCTCTGGAAGCAGAATTCTACTGTGGCAAAGAGTTCATAAGTCAAGTAATTGAGTGGTAACATGAGCAAGCAAAGGAGGCAAAACAAGCACAGCAACCCAACATTATATTCCTTGTTTGGGAACAAAAAGGATTGAAACATGGAATGGGAGGAAGAAAACAAAGTCAGAACTCCTAAACCAAAAACTTCCAAGAAAACCAATAAAATTGATAGACCCTTAGTCAATATGATAAAAAAGGAAAGAAGAAAACCAAATTATGAGTATCAAAAATGAAAAGGGTGAATCTACATCCAATGAAGAGGAAATCAAAACAATAATCAGGAATTATTTTTTCCCAATTGTATGCAAATAAATCTGACAACCTTAGTGAAACGGATGAATATTTACAAAAATAAAAGTTTCCCAGATTAACTGAAGAGGAAGTAAATTACTTAAATAACCCCATCTCAGAAAAAGAAATGAAACAAGCCATTGGTGAACTCCCTAGGAAAAAATCCCCAGGGCCAGATGGGTTTACTAGGGAATTCTATCAAACATTTAAAGAACAATTGATTCCAATACTCTACAAACTATTTTGGAAAATTAGTAAAGAAGGAGTCCTAACAAATTCCTTCTGTGACACAAATGTGGTACTGATTCCTAAATCAGGAAGAGATAAAACAGAGAAAGAAAATTATAGACCGATTTCCCTCATGAATTTAGATGCAAAAATTTTAAATAAAATATTAGCTAAAAGACTACAACAACTTATCACATGAATAATACACTTTGATCAGGTAGGATTTATTCCAGGAATGCAAGGATGGTTTAATATTAGCTTAACCATCAGTATAATTGATCATATCAACAATAAAATTAGCAGAAACCACATGATTATCTCAATAGATGCAGAAAAGGCTTTTGACAAAGTACAATATCTATTCCTATTAAAAAACACTAGATAGTGTAGGGATAAATGGAGCCTTCCTTTAATATAGTAGATAGGGTATATATAAAACCATCAGCAAATATTATATGCAATGGGGATAAACTAGAAGCATTTCCAGTAAAATCAGGAGTGAAACAAGGGTGTCCACTATCACTCCCCTTATTCAATCTGGTACTAGAAACGTTAGCAGTAGCAGGTAGAGAAGAAAAAGAAATCAAAGGAATCAAATTAGGCAAAGAAGAGACCAAGCTATCACTCTTTGCAGATGATATGATATACTTAGAGAATACTAGAGAATCAAGTAAAAAACTACTTGAGACAATAAATAAATTTGGCAAAGTTGCAGGATATAAAATAAACCCACATAAATCCTTGGCATTCCTGTATATCTCTTATAAAATTCAACAGGAAGAGATAGAAATAGAAATACCATTTAAAGTCACTGTAGACATTATAAAATATTTGGGAATCTACCTGCCAAAATAAACCCAGGACCTATAAAATGACAAGTACAAAACACTTCTCACACAAATAAATTCAGATCTAACTAATTGGAAAAATATCAATTGCTCATTGTTGGGTGGAGCTAATATAATAAAAATGACAATTTTACCCAAACTAAATTATATATTTAGTGCCATACCAATCAGTTTACCAAAAAAACTACTTTATGAAGTTAGACAAAATAGTAACAAATTTATTTGGAATAAAAAACGGTCTAGAATATCAAGGGAATTAATGAGAAGAAATTCTAGGGAAGGTGGACTAGCTATGCCAGATTTTAATCTGTATTATACAGCAGCAGTCATCAAAACTGCTTGGTACTGGCTGAGGAATAGAGTAGTGGATCAATGGAATAGATTGGATGCATGAGATCCAGCAGTTAATGAGTATATTAATCTACAGTTTGATAAACCAAAAGACCCCAGTTTTGGGGATAAGAATGCACTATTTGACAGATACTGATGGGAAAACTGGAATATAGTATGGCAGAAACTGGGCATAGACCATTATCTAACACCATATGCTAAAATCAATTCTAAATGGCTGCCTGATCTAGGTATAAAGGATGATACTGTAAGCAATCTGGGAAAGCAAGGAATAGTTTACCTGTCAGATATTTGGGAAGACTTTAGGACCAAACAAGATTTAGAGAGCATTATAAAATGGAAAATGGATAATTTTGATTATGTAAAATTGAATGTACAAACAAAGCCAATGTAACCAATATCAAGAGGGAGGTGGGAAATTGGGAAAGAATTTTTACAACCTATGTCTCTGGTAAAGGACTCATTTCTAAAATATACAGAGAATTGAGTCAAATCTATAAGAATACATGTCATTCCCCAATTGATAAGTGGTCAAAGGATATAAACAGGCATTTTACAGAGAAAGACATTAAAGATATCTATAAGCGTATGAAGAAATGTTCTACATCACTATTGATTAGAGAAATGCAAGTCATAACTAATCTCTCAAGTCAGATTGGCTAAGATAATTAAACAGGAAAATGACAAATGCTGGAGAGGATGTGGACAAATTGGAACACTAATGCATTGCTGGTGGAGTTGTGAACTTATCCAACCATTCTGGAGAGCAATCTGGAATTATGCCCAAAGGGCTATAAATAATCTCATACCCTTTGACCCAGCAATACCACTTCTAGGGTTATATCCCAAAGAGATCATAGAAGTGGGAGGAAGACCCGTATGTACAAAAATATTTATGGCAGTTCTTTTCGTGGTTGCAAAGAATTGGACATTAAGGGGGTGCCCATCAATTTTGGGAATGGCTAAAAAAGTTGTTGTATATGAATGTAATGGAATACTATTTTGCTATAAGAAACGAGGAGCAGACAGACTTCATATTTCCCTGGAGAGGCTTATACAAACTGATGCTGAGAAGAGTAGAACCAGGTGTAATTTGTATACAATCACAGACAAAACATATGTATGATGACCAGCTATGACAGACTGGACTCTTTTAAGCAATGCAGTGATATAAATCAATCCCAAAAGACTCATGAATGAAAGAGATGAATCTTGTAAACTAAAAATAAACAAATTAATTAAAAAAACAGAAAAAAACTTCCAGGAAAAATATGAATTGGCTACAGGCTTTGGAGGAGCTCAAGAAGGATTTTGAAAATCAGGTAAGGAAAGTGGAGGAAAAATTGGGAAGAGAAATGAGAATGATGCAAGAAAATCATGAAAAGAGAGTCAACAAAATGACTGAAGAAAATTACACTTTAAAAAATTGACTAACTCAAATGGAAAAAGAGGTCCAAAAAGCCAATGACGAGAAGAATACCTCAGAGAGCTGAATTTGACAGATGGAAAAAGAAATTCAAAAGCTCACTGAAATAAATGATTCCTTCAAAATTAGATTGGAGCAAATGGAAGCTAATGTTTTTTTTTTTTATGAGAAATAAAGATACTATTAAACAAATCCAAACAAATGAAAATATAGAAGGCAGTGTGAAATCTCATTGAAAATAGATCTAGGAGAAATAAATTAAAAAATATTGGATTACCTGAAAGCCATGTTCAAAAAAAGAGCCTAGAAATCATCCTTCAAGAAATTCTCAAGAAAATCCCCCTGATATTTTAGAACCAGAGGGCAAAATCAAAATTGAAAGCATTCACCCATCACCTCTTGAAAAAGACCCCAAAAAGAAAACTCCTAGGAACATTATAGTCAGGTTCTGGAGGTCCCAGATCATGGAGAAAATATTAAAAGAACCTGAGAAGAAACAATTTGAATATTGTGAAAAAACAAGATAACACAGGATCTGGCAGCTTCTACATTGAGGGATTGATGTATTCTACATTGGATTATGATATTCTGGAGGTCAAAGGAGGTGGGAGTAAAACCAATAATCACCTACCCAGCCAAACTGAGTATCATGTTTCAGGTGAAAATATGGTCTTTGAATGGAATAGAGAACTTTCAGGCATTCTTGATGAAAAAACCACAGTTGAATAGAAAATTTGAGATTCAGATACAAGAAGCAAGAGAAGCATGAGAAGACAAACAGAGAAGAAATCATAAGGAACTAATCAAAGTTGGAACATTTATATTACTACATGGAAATATGATAATTGTAGCTTTTCTCACTATGAGGATAGGTCAAGGGAACATATATATATATATATATGTATATATATATATATATGTATATATATATACATATATGTATGTCTATATAGGAGGGTATATGGGCATATGAATACATCTGTGAGTCTGTATATATGTGTAAAGATATACATAGACAGAGGGCACAGGATCAAATTGAATAGGAAGGGATGATATGTATAAGGTGAAATTGAGAGGTGAGAGAGGAATATAATGAGAGGAGATGGGGAGAGACAGAATGGGTGAATTATCTCTTATAGAAGAGGAAAGGGAAAACTGTTACAATGGAGTGGAAGAACAGGAAGGCAAAAGTCAATGGAACAACCTTACTACCATTCAATTTGACTTAGGGAGGGAATGATATACACACTAAATTGGGTATATTGCCCTACAGGAGAGTAGGGGGTAAAGGGATGAGATGGTTGATGATGGAGGGGAGGGCAGGTTGGGGAGGATGGGTAGTTAGAAGCACACACTTTAGAAAGGGACAGGTTCAAAGTATTGAATAAATTAAGTGGGGGGCAAGATAAAATGGAGGGAAATATAGTCAATATTTCACAAAATATCCGCTATGAAAATGTTTTGCATAACTATACATGCAAAATCTATATTGAATTATTTATCTTCCCAGTAATAGTGGGTGATGAGGGAGGAAGGGAAAGAATCTAAAATTCAAAGTTTTAAAATCAAATGTTTAAAAACTTGTTGTGGTGCTTTTTATTATTATTATTATTTATTATCATTATCATTATTATTATTTACATGGAACTGGGAAATAAGATATAGAGGCACTGGGGTATGGAGATCCATCTTGCCATACCGGAAAGTCAGAGGGAGATGGAGGAGGATATAGGAGAGAGAAAATTGGTGGAGGGGTTATACAGTGGGATTGCTATTTTGGGGTGATGGGTTGGAGAAAGACAGGAAGAAAATTTGTCACTCAAAATCTTGGGGAAATGAATGATGTAAACTAAAATTAACATAAAATTTAATTTTAAAAATGCATGGAAGAGCATCTTGTACATTCAATATATGTGTAAGAATGAAATTACGGTCTCTCTAGGATGTCTTTCATACCAACGGTCAGGAACATATCTAAGCATATAGATCAGTCAATGATCTTATCCCCTCAATTGTCTCCTTGCTTCTTCTATAATGAACTCAATCAAATGGAAGAGCAGAAAATAATGATAATTGAGAAACTTGGCAAAATTGACAACCAGATTTACTGCAGGTGTAACTTTCTTATATAAGTATGATCCCCATATATAACATAGACTTCAGATATTAAAAAGTAATATAAGGAATCTTTACTATAAGGTAGATTGATGTCATTCATGGAGATCTAAGCCTTGAGATCAGGATATTCAGTCTAAATACAGAGACTTCAACCCAAAGGGGAGAATTACACTTAGTTGTATCTCCTTGATTTTGTTGTCCTAAGGCATTTGTTCAATGAGTCAGAGAATCTCTTGCTAGAGACGAGCATCCTTGAAGTAAACACTACAAAATGGAAAGAGAATTTTTTAAATAGAGTTCACTATATTGATGGAGATTTTTTGGTAATTTTTGTAATTTGTTTTTTCCTTTAGAGAAGTATTTTGATTTTCCATGGCTGTGATGGGAAGTTTTATTTTTTAAAAGGGTATGAAAAATGTCTTATTTTGAGAAAATAGTAGAGAAAATGGTAGAGCTCACTCTTCTTATGAGGAAGAGGCATAATTATCACAAAAGATTTCAGCAAATACTAGAAGTTGGATGAATAAATCCTATAGCCATAATTCCAGGGCATCTAGTCAAGACAGACAAGACATTTGGCATTCTCTTGGGACCCCACATTTCTCCCTAAGACAGCATCCATCACAGCATTGTACTGTACAAAAAAAAAAATCTACAGCAGGAAAATAACAAGCATAGGTTATATGTCCAACAGAGTCCAGTAGAAAGCAGCTCTAGTGTTAAGTGTTGCTACAGTGTAGTCAGTATGAGTTGCCCTTCTCTTAGTGTACTCTGTCTACGTGGATTCTATAGATTTATCACCTTTCCTGCAGGACACATCAACTTTCTGTGTTAGCACCTTTTGACAAGTGTTCCATCACTCTTCATACTGATATATATATCCTATTTCATTAAATGCCTTTGTGCTAAAATAAAAAAATGAAATAATTGCATTAAATACAAATTCTTGAGGTTTAATTTTAGTTCATGTGGGCCCATAGAAAACCCTGAAAAAGATATTCAGTGCAACAGACTAGACATAAAATCTATAGAAGCTAATGATTATAGTAGCCTTGTGTTTAATTATGGTAAACTCCTTTGGGAGAAACCACACTCAGTGGTATGTACCCCAATAATACTTGTGCAGATATATAAAAAATCATTGATTTAATCAATGTTATGTGTTAGTTCAATAAACTTATATCACAACCTATCTATAACAAAATACATGAGTTTAGGGAACTTCCTGACAGACATGTTGATTGGGTGCATGTACTTGCACAGGGAAGTAGAGCTAATGTGGAATAAAGGAAATGTTTGCTTAAGACTTCTGTGGAAACATGGTACAATGGGTAGAGTAATGAGTTTGAAGTTATATTGATGATATTTAAAAGGTGAAATTTAGAGGTGAGAGAGTAATATAATGAGAGGAGATGGGGAGAGAAAGAATGAGGTAAACCATCTCACATAGAGGAGGAAAGATAAAATAGTTAAAATGGAGGGGAACAAGAGGTAGGCAAAAGGGAATGGGTCAACCTTACTCTCATTGGATTTGTCTTAGGGAGGGAATGACATACACACTGAATTCGGGGTCTTGCCCTACAGGATAGTAGGGGGTTAGGGGATGAGAGGGGGATGATGGAGGGGAGGGCAGGTTGGGGAGGAAGGGTAGTTAGAGGAAGCACACACTTTTGAAAAGGGTCAGGGTTAAAGTAGTGAGTAGAACAAGTAGGGGAAGGGCAGGATGGAGGGAAACTTCAATTTGACCCATCAGCCCCCTGAGTGGTGGTGTCGTTCATTGCAAGCTGGAAAACAAAAAATTCTTGTTATGTAGTAAAAGAAAATGGTAGAGCCCACTGTTCTCATGAGGAAGTGACAGTAGTGTGACAAAGGACTTTGGCTCAAACCAGAAGGAGGAATCAGAGAGAAACTCTACAGCCATTTACACCAGACAAATCACCTAAATCTCTATGCTATAATTTCTTCATCTATTTACTGATGAGGTTAATTTGAGTGCCTTTTAGTTCCCCTTCAGCTCTGAAACTCGAATTCTATGATTTCTGACTTCAAGCTCAGAACACTGTCCATGGTATCATGGCAATTCTTTACAAGACAAATCCTCTGAATATATTATTTGAGAAGAAATGTCCAATTTTAATTAATCGCTTATGTTTATCTTCTTCTTAGTGTTTTATGACATAGCTGTCCTGACCCTATTTCGCCAGGAAAGTGGACTTCCTTGTTATCACTAAATTACTTGAATTTTCATCTTTTAAAATTTGAATAGTATCAAAGTGTCCCATCATTGCAGCAGAGGTCTATTGAGTAATCCGATGGACAATTTAATTTAGAGGCTGTGATATCATAGCAAGGTACATTTCATGTGACTTCTAAACATCCCTTTGTTGTGAATTTTGCTTGAGAGTTTTCATTTTAGAGACAGTAATGTCAATGCTATCCTTGACAGTTTCATTCCATACCTTTAGTGGATAATGTGCCAGAGTGGGGCCACATTTTAAAGAAAAGAACTCATTCTAAAACCCCATCATTGCATGATAAGTTATTATGATCAAATTTGCAAGTATCCATAGATTGATCTTACTCATATTTTATTTTCCAAGGGGCCTAGAAGAATGCTTCATAAAGAGTATTTACTCAGTAAATATTTATTAAGTTCTTGGAAGATACTTTTCCTACTCTGAGGAGATGGTAGGGTAAATATTCAATGCCTTTGGATTAGGAGATTTAGAGCTGGAAGAGAGGAAAGATAAATCTATTCTAACATGTTAATTTTATAAATAATCGGATCATATATATAGACCTAGAAGGGAGCTTAGAAGTCTTAGAATACAACCCATTTTATAGATGAAGAAACCAAGGCCAAAGAGGTTACCTTTTTACCCAAGGTTTCACATGTAGTAAGCAGCAGAGCCTGGACTTGATTCCAGATCTGAAAAAGGAGCAGGCTGCATTTAGTGATGTATTTAAAGTGCCTTAAGAGAAATGAACCTTGAACATAGCTTGAAGTTTCCTTTTTAGATTTGTAAACTGCAATATTTATTTGAATAGCAGGCATAATTTGCTTTATGACTTTAACATAGGTATTTATTCTTCTTAACCTATATTCCATCTATCCGGAAAGATCAAAACCTCTTCACATTTCAGTGGAGAACTTGATTACATTACTCAGGCCCATATAGTCCTACCCTAAGTGATAAAACACAACAGTGAGCAAACACAGACTACAATTTATTGTTAATTAATAAAATATGTAATGGTTGGCATTTCTTATTGAGTTGGTTAAATGATTTTCTTTATGAATATTACTTCAACATATCCATACGCATGCCTTATCTCCTCTGTGAGCTCCCATTCCACATCTCCAACCATTGGATGAACATCCCCATGTGAATATCCCATTGGCATGTTGATTACATTACAAAAAAACGAACTCAATATTGTTCCACCCAATTTCTTTTCTGCTCCTAATTTTCCTATTCCTAGCAAGCATATGATCATCTTTTCAAATTCCTAGGTTCACAACTTTGGATTTATCCTAGACTCTTTATTCTCCCTTATGCTTCTTATCCAATAAATTGCCACGTATTTGTTTCTCTATGTACAAAATCTCCCCACATATCCCATTCTCTCCATTAACATGGCCATATCTCCTGGCCTAAGCCTTCACTTCTCATTAGCTTCTCTTTTCATGAAGCATGAAAACTTCTTAATACCTGAAATTATTTTCCCATTTATCTTCATTTATTATTTTAACTCTTTGTTAACATCCTAGCCAGTTGATAGGACCCAGATCAAGTGCTAAGTGCTACAAGAAAAACATTCTCCGGGATGCCCGGTGGGATGGAAATAATCTGTCATCTGATCTCATTTATCCTGTTATATTGAAATAAGCACTAGCATTAATGGAATATAGACTATATTAAAATTTCTGTTTGTGTTATTTTGGAAACCGATTAAACCCCTTGATCCTTATGTTCCTCATCCATTAAATGAGGTGATAGTGGTTAGGCTATATGTATTATATGTATTATGTATATGAAGGGATATGTATTATATCCCTTCCAGCTATGATCATACACTTATTAGAATCTAGTTAGTATTTTAATATCTATATGTCAGTAATATAACCCCTGTGCGACTCAAAATTCCTCCAACAAATCAACTATGTAAATTTTGATACTATATCTCTCCACCCCACCATTGATAACCCATTATATTTCATTAAATATACCATAAATTATAGAATGGATACACAAATTAATGAATATATTGTTCACATGGTGACCTACCAAAGGTAGACTTTGATTATCACTTCTCAAACACTGAATTTACATGGAGGAAATTCTTAACTCATAGAGAATCAGCATGGAACAGTAGATCAAGGGCCAACAAAGGCCAGGACAACCTCAATTTAAAAGTCTCTTCTCTAACACATACTGGCTGTGTGACCCTGGGTAAGTCATTTAACTTGGTCTTGAAGGTAAGTCTCTAAGACTTACAGTTGCAGAGGAAAATGATCTACATTAATAGAGGAAACTGCTTCATTAATATTTTTGACTTTCAAGGTAATCATAAGTCCAAACAAAGTAAAACAAATTATTCATTTTCAATCAACAATATTCAAATCAACAAGAAAAATTCAATCAGTGCATAGCATATTCTAGGTACTATGCTAAGCACCAAGAATGTAAATGAAAATTTAAACAAAAGGTATTCTCTGCCACATGGAGCCTACTTTCTTATAAAATAAGACTACAAATATATTAGAAAAGGTAGGAGAGGATCCTGCCATTAGGGAGTATCCAAATAGAAATATGGTGAAGAAAAATGTCTAGAGATACATAAGTGGAACTCAGAGACAAATGAAGGAGGAAAAATGTCTGACCTGGGTACTCTATAAAAATGGAAGTTCCAGGAGGATAAGATCTATCTGATAGGAAGGGAATCAATGGGCCAGAGTGATGTTTCAGAATGAGAAAACCGCAGTGACAGAGTAAAGCCCCAGAGAAAGAAGACTGTTGTGGCATGGTGAAGAAGGTTAGGAACAATGTTCTTTGAGGAAAGGACTGAGCCATTCTGAACTAGACCCTTTCTTAAAATGGAGGTACCAAGAGTATCTAACTTATCTGGGAAAGTGACAAAAGGAAGCAGTCTGTTCTGAATGTTGAAATATTTTAAATACAGCAACTAAATAAGAATGATCAACTAAGGCATGGAGAGTGTCATAGTTTATTTCAATGGAGAAATTGCAATACTGAACAACAAAAGAATAAAAAAAAAGTTCTGAGTCTTTTCAAAGGAACAAGTAGCCCCAAAAAGCCCATTAATAGGTTGTAATTTCTTTTGCTTCTTTTTTGGAGGAGAAGGGGGGAAGGCTGGGCACTTGGGGTTAAGTGACATGCCCAAGGTTACATGGCTAGTAAGTGTTAATTGTCTGAGGCTGGATTTGAACTCAGGTCCTTCTGACTCCAGGGCCAGCGTTATATTCATTGTGGCACCTAACCACCCCCAAAAGATTGCAATTTCATTATCTTTATTAGAGAACTTTGGATAGTGGGTTGTGAGCTGTCAACAGAGTTGGGAACACCTAGATTCAAATTTTGGTTCTGAAATATATTGTCTTTGTGACCACAAACAAGGCTGACTTGGACAACTCAAAGTCTAAAAATGGCAGAGAAATGGTTAATCTACATTGCTCTTAGGAGGTGCACAACTGTAAATTCTCCATATAAATTAAATCATAGGCCAGGTTTGAAAAATAAAAATTTGTGTATGATAAGGCTAAAATCTTATGCCAAGTAAATTCACTTTGATTTTTGATGTCAAATAACTCATTATAATGAAAAACATTGTGTTAGTGAAGAATGATTCTATTGGTCCCAGTGATTAATTCGTGTTTAGGACAATCCACAACACATGCTGTTTGAACATCTATCGATGGATCAAATTTTTAGTGATTCTTTTAGCCATGAGAGACTCAGAACCTAGGTCAGGACTTGGCTCACTGATGCATGGTCAAGTTCAGAGTTGTCCAGATTTCCACAGTAGTAACAGATGGTGTGATACCAATTTTCCTTGTATAAATAAGTCTCTGCAGGAGTGTTTGTATCTGAGCTTAGAATAGAGTGTGTGTGTGTGTGTATATATGTATGTGTGTATATATATAACATGTATATGTATGTATTATCAAAGTATACAAATGAACAAATTAATACTTAGTATGAGTAGAAAACTTAATGTTTTAAAATATGCTGCTAATGTATATAAAGAAATATAGCTTTCATTTGAACATTGGTGGATTTTGGAGAGAATATTATATGTTTTATAGATGTGAGGACACAGATCTTTATCAAAATGTAGAGTGAAAGCTTGTTTGGGAATAGTTTAAAATAAAAAGTGAGAAAAAGTACTTGCATTTAATTAAAATTAGAGAAATGTGAGTACAAAGAAACAGTGTCAAGGAAATGAAATACAAGGCTACTTAGCAGACTAAAGAGTTCCAAAGTATGATGGAACATTGGCTAATTTACATATAGACCTTTTTTATGGTAAAAGGCAGTAAAAGCCATTATTTGGACCTGAGGTAGCAGAACTTGGGGAGTTGCATCTTTTTTAAAGTAAAATATGAATCATTAAGAATCAGGATCTTCCTCAAATGGAGGCAGAGGAATGGGATCATCAAAGAACCTGAGAAAGGAATGTATAGGTGTATGGTGCATTTGAGGGGCTTGTTATAAAGGTGTGCTCCATCAGAACTATGGCAGTTAGGAGAAGTTAGCTGAAAAAATGCTACAATTATATTTTTTCTTATTTCTGGAGAGAAACTTAGCATAATTGGTCAGGAGGTCCAATGACAACAATTGCCTTTAGTACTACCTAAAGATGTAGAGACATCATTCTTCCTACAGAGTAAGGTTGCTCTCTTATTCTACCATTAGAATGAGGAGAATATAGTAGAGGGGGCTTTGTAGCTCCTCGCATATCAAAATGAACTGGCTTAAATAGTCTCCCTGAAGTACATTGCTGGGAGCTCTTCTTTGATTATTATAGATAGGTGTATACATCTCTACAGATATATCTATATTATCTATAGATTTTCTATCCATCTATCATTTATCCAATTATCATCTCTTTGGTTTGATCAGAACATTTCTCATGCAGAAAGTGGCAGATAAACTGAAATTTGAAGGAAATAGGAGATTGTAGCTTAAACTATAAAAGCCTAATGATCTTAGGGAAGTCTCTCAGACTGTCTGAAACTCACCTTCCTAATATGAAATATGGGGGGGTGGCGATAATCTCTTTAGCATCTCCTTTACTATGCTTTTATGAAGAAAACAGTTGGGAAACTCAGCACTATCAAAGTCTAAGGAACTGTTATTATTCTTGCACTTATTACTATTAGGGATAGGCAGGAAATCTGTGATTACATTAGTGAAGTCATGGTTATTCTTATAAATGCTTATAACATGGTCTTTGGGTAAAATAGCACATACACAACATACTTTTATATTTAATCTGCTTTACGAATAATTTCTCCATCGCTAAAGATCAGACAATCAACAAAACCATAAACCAATCCCTAACTTGTAGCATTTGCTAATTTTTAAAGTATAAATGCCCATAGTGGAAATTTAACAATCAATACTTATGAGCAAGGTCAAGTCAGCTTTAGGGCAACTCTGGGTAAAGGGAACTCCCTTTTTCAAAGTAATTTGGCATCTATTATGCATATCAGGTCTAAATGGATTGTCTCCAGCATACAAGGTTAAGTGACTTTCCCCATGCTCCCAAAGCCAGCATGGGGCTGAGATGGCAGTTGTACCCAGGTCTTCATGTATCTGATGTTAGTTCTCTGTTTTTATTTTTGTTAAAATACCCCAACATAGTGATTTGAGAGCCTGCAATGATAGAAGGGAAAATTAAATTAAAGTCCTGCCTTTTTCTTGTATTTCCTTATGAAACTGGGGAATCTACTTTTCTTCTGAATTTCTAAGGCAGCTCTAACACTTATAACTATTGTTTTCTGGTGTGGTTAAAATCATTGGTTCAAAGCCATGCTTCCCAACCCTCCCTCCTCCTATGTTCAGACACACAAAAAGAAAAACCTTAACATCCCTAAAATCTTTTTCTTTTATGAGAGATCAGGGGTTCTCTAGCAGTAGACATATTTCAGTTTTCAAAAAACATGAACATAATTTAATAAGATGCACTAAACTTCTATACGGTTTGGGTTGTGCTAAGGAGTACAAGCTGTTGCAGTGAAGTGTTGGAGTGAATAGACCACCAGGAATAGAATAAGGTAGACTCATCTAAGTTCAAATCTGGCCTCAGAAATTAGCTTATGGTCCTGGGAAAGCCACTTAACCCTGTTTGCCTCAGTTTTCTCATCTGTAAAATGAACCGGTAAAGACAATTTCAGACCACTTCAATATCTTTGTTAAAAAACAACAAAAAACAAAAACAAGCAAACAAAGAGCAAATGGGGTCATTTGAAATACAGTGCATGCTGTTATGTATGAATGGCATCCCCTATCAACATAGGCTAAGAGATCTATACCTAAATTCCAATATTTTAATCTTACAAATGAGGAGACTGAGACCAATAGCAGTAAATGATTTGATCACTATTAATATAGAATTTCTTTTTCAGTCTTCTGCTGGACTAATAAAATACTGTTCAATGTGAAAAGCCATGCCAACAAAGAACTAGGGCTATCTGTTTCTGTCATTATTAATTTCTTTCAGTTATGGCTCTCTTTTTCAACACATGCCCAGGAGGAAACTGACCCCAGCATTTGAAGAACAGACTGCTGGGAAAGTAATGATCTTTGCTGTATCTTCCTTCCATCTTTTATCACTCAGGCATTGTCTTTGAGGAGAGTTTTGCATCTGATTTAATCATCTCTCTGCTCACCTTAGCAGGTGTGAATTGTTTCTGGAGAGGTCAGATAGTACATTTTCATTTGTAACTCTCTGCTTAATGTGAATAGTTCTTCTTACAACAATCCACAGCATAAGTAGATTTGTTCCTGTGAAGTCCAAAGGGGGCATATTTATTTTGGTACGAATCTACATAGTGATTGAAAGAGTTATTCTGAGGAATTGAGTGGGAGCAAAGATATTCAGGAAAGTTGGATGAGATCTTTGAGACCCCCACCTCCTGTTTTTAATTGCATCAAATTAATATTTTTATAGTTCTCTTTTTTGTGAAGATACTATATGACAAGTTCCAAAAATGTGGGTACATATAATAAGAAGAATCACAGGATCATCAATATAGACATTGGAGTGACAGTAGAGCCTATCTAACCCAAAGTACTTGTTACATAGACAGGAATCAGAGACCTAGAATGCTTTAAATAAATAACTTGTATATTGTCATGGGTTGTTGAAAAAATAGAGATTTACCAGAATATGATAACTAAAATAGAAAGATAGATTGGTTAACATAGGAAAATTGGTTAAAGGGCTTTTGGATCTTTAACTTGGAGAAAGTAAGATTTATAGGAGAAAATATAATGATCTTCATATGTCTTGAGGAGTTGTCATGTAAAGGGCATCAACTTGATCTTTTTAGACCCAGAAAGCAGAACTTTAAGCCATGGATATAATTGTCAAAAACAATTTTAGGCTTAATGTTAGAGGTATCTGCCTAGCAATTAAACCTATAAAAATGGTCACTAACCTTTGGGTTAGTGTATGCAATATTACTTGAAGAATTGCAGCAAAGAATATTTGTAACCAATGGTCAGGTATACTATAGAAAGGAATAATTTCATGTAGAGTTTGGAGTAAATGATCTCCGAGGCACCTTTACTCGACTGAAATGGGGATAATAATGGCACTTATCTTCCATGGTCATTGTGAGGATTTGTAAAGAACTTAGCACTAGGGAATTGTAGTTACTACAGAAATGTTTATTCCTTCTCTCCCTCTCTCCCATGCCTAGCACAGATTTGAATATAAAGTGCTCAGGAAACACTTGCTTGTTCACCGAATAGGTTGTCAAATATGTCCCTAAGTGCTGCCTGTGACTAAAGTCACAGCTATAGTCAATATAGTCACAAATTATTTTTGTTATCTGTAAGGTCCTATATAGTAATAGTTTGTAAAAATCTTTGAATTTCAAATGAGAAAGATAAGGACCCTTTTTGTACTTTCTAAAAAGATAATTAAATGATTATTTAGGCAGATATATCCTTAAAGTTTCCATGGTATAATCTATGAAGTTTCATGGATATTAACTAGTTTTAACTAGAACTATACTACACTATTGTATAGTACAGGACAGGGTTGTAATGGTAGACTTTAAAGGGCCTATGTTCAAATCTTGCCTCAGGTACTTAATAACTTTGTGATCATGGGCAAGGCACTTAACACACTTGAATCTACATCATTTCCCCCATTTTAAAAAGGAAGCTAATGATATTTGTAATATGAAACCTCATTTGGAAAGCCCTTTTCCAAAGCTTAAAATCTCTATGTAGGTAATATTTCTATAAATGCAATATCATGAACAGAGGGCTGACCCTACAATCAGGAAATATTGGTGTAAAGTCTAGTCTCTCATACAGAGTAGCTGTCTGACCATAAGTAAGTCACTTTAACTTTTCAGTGCTCCCTCCCTCAGCTCTCAAAGATCCTAAGTTATAGATTAGGTGTTTATCTATATCAATTAAATGTGTTCTCAAACCAGGGAGTTATCTAACTTACATCGGTGACATCAACATAGCAGACTATATTAATTTTTTTATCATTGTTGTTATCATTACTATATATTCATCAACCACGTTAATTCTTCTCATGTATTATTTGATGAAGTTCAAAGAGAAATGCCTATTGGGGAGGAATGACTAAATAACTTGTGGTATGTGTATGTAAAGTAATGTCACTATGGTATAAAAATTATATATTAAAAAGAATTCAGAGAAACATTAGCAGTTTTATTTGAACTGATGCAAAGTCAAGTGAGCAGAATAAATTAATATAGACCATGACTACAACAATATAAACGGAAAGAACAACAAAATAACCAAAAGTAAATACTATAAAATAATGACCAAGTATAGACAACAGCAATTAAAATTTACTGTGCTTTAAAATTTCTAAACACCTCTCCTTCTGTTAATTTATTTGATACTTGTTACCACATTCTTCCTGTCTTCAACGTGCCAACTGTGGCATTTATATAGTTCTTCAAGGATTACAAAAATAGTTTTCATATATTATTTTATTAGGTATTCATTACAACTTTGGGAGGCAGGTTTTCTTGTCATCCTTATTTTATGACAATAGGAATCAATAGCTTTGTGACTTGTCAAAGAAAGTATAAAACTACCCTCTCTTTTTTGAGGATTGGAGAACTATTATTATAGAACACTGCATATAATATCAAAATATTCTTTGAACATTAGTTAGTTTTACTGAATAACTTTGTTTTTTATTTTTAAAATCCTTTAATATCTTGGATAGTGCTAGGGGTAAAGAAGGGGAGAACATATTGAAAAATGAAGATAATATGAAATCAAATCATATCCATGAAATGTTATTCAAGATAGAGATGCTATCAGTTCAAGTCACTCTCCTACTTTTGTTATTTTCTATTTTGAAGTTTGCAGAAAATTATTTACTTTTGCAAATGAATATGAAATGAGATACAGTTTCATCTTCTTTAGATATATCACTGTGTAAACATATTTAAAAGTTTTTCCCAATTTTTTATGGGTTAATGTTTTGAGTTTGTTTTTCTCTCTCTCTCTCCCTCAAAGATTGTGGGAGTTACATCATGGAAAATTGTGTCTGTGATAATACCCCAATTCCACCACTGCTATTATATTTTCAAGGATATTTGGAACTTTATTTGTAGTACAAGAATATTTGGTTTATAGTTTACAAAGGACTTAGAACTTCAGTGGTATAATTTCGGCCACTTAATGAGGAATTTAAAGATATACAATAGAGTATCTATAAAGGCTCTCTACCAATAGAGGCTAAATTTTGGAAATTTGAGTTTATATGTTGTATACTTCCAGTTCCTTACACAATCTTCAGCACTCAGTAAATATAGGTCCTCATTAATAAATTTTTGGTCTTTCTTGATGGCAGAAACCTTATTTGTATCACTATCATAAATTACCTATTCAAATAATGAAATGACTTAGGTATTTCCATGGTTCCTCTTGAAAACAGTGTTGGCAGCATTCAAGTGAATACTATGAGGAAGACCTTTGGGTATCTTTGATCTCAGTCATTTCACAGGTTGCTTTTGGGGAATCATGTTTAAGTTAAATTGAACTGCCTATTATTAGCCATCACTATTGTCTGGTTAAGTAGATTCTATTTTTTTTTTTTTTTGGAAGGCAATTGGGATTAAGTAACTTGCCTGAGGTCACAGGGCTAGGTTTTTGTTTGTGTGTTCATTAAGTGTCTGCGGTTGGATCCGAACTCAGGTCCTTCTGACTCCAGGGCCAACACTCTACTCACTAGTAGATTCTATTTTTATAAACTAATTCTCTCATTTTTTGTTTTTTACATTTTATCATAAAATCTGGTATTTATTAGTCTCATTTTTTCTTTCCTATGGAAATATTAACTTTTCTCTAACCACTCTAGAGTAGTAGGTTCTGTATTTTTAAAGATTATTGTGGGAGCATGAGGGAGGGCAAGGCTAGGTGGTGCAGTGAATAGAGCATCAGCCCTGGAGTCAGGAGGATCTGAGTTCAAATCCGGCCTCAGACACTTAACACAAAACTAGCAGTGTAACCTTTGGCAAGTCACTTAACCCCAATTAACCTACCTTCCCCCCGAAAAAATAAAAAAAAGAGTATTGTGAGAGTTTCTGTTTGGATAATTCTCAATTCCATTGACATCTATATTATTAGTCCTTTAAAACAACAATTCATACTAGCTCTTCTTGTTTCACCCAGACCAGAAGTGCAGTAGGATAGCCAGTTACCAGCATGGTTCAGCACAGAAGCCTTAATTTACTCTTTTTCTTTTCAACCTGGAAGGGTTCTCACCTCTTTAGGCAGTCTGTTGGTCCTCCAATCCCAGAGTCCCTCCATGTTTATACTAGAATTAGTATATAGTATATTTATAGAATATGATATATAGAATTTTACCTAACTGCAGTTATAAACTCCCAGTGTCAAAGAATTTGCTAGTATCAGATTCCCCAGCATTAGGGCATGAAAGTATATGCCACTGTAACTTGACACTTTGTTATTCCAAAAATGAACTTTAAGACAAAAAATGTTTAATATGCATGATTCTCCAGAACAGAGGTGTCAAACATATGACCTGGTTTAACAGTCGCCATTTCTGTTTGAGTTTGACAGCAGTGCTCTAGACATAATATTAAACTTGAGCTCTCAGGTTTGGTTAAGTTCAATTAAAAAAAACAGAAAAGTTGCAAAATATTACCATAGTAGATATATAGCAAAAGACTGCTTATATTTCCCTCCCACCCATCCCACCCCCCCACCTGGTCCATTCCCTACTTTGATCCTGACCCTCTTTGAAAGTGGGTACTTCCAACCTCCCCTCCCCCCAGAATGCCCTCCCCTCCATCATCCTCCCTCTTATCCCCCTTACCCCTACTCTCCTGCAGGGTGAGATGTCCCATTTAGTATGTATATCATTCTCTTCCTGAGCCAAATTCAATGAGAATATGGTTTTGCCTTTTTGCCTTCCTGTTCTTCCCCTCCTCTGCAATAACTTCTCCTTGCTTCTTCTACAAGAGATAGTTTACCCTACCCTATCCTTCCCCATCTCCTCTTGCCACATTTCTCTCTCACCTCATAACTTCACCACTTAAGTATCATCCCTTCCCACAAAATTCAACTGGTGCCCTCTATCCATGTATACTTGTAAACATATATACACACATTCACATATGTATTCATATGCCCATACACCCTTCTTCAATTATTTTCATAATAAGAAAAGTTTCATCAGTCACGATTATTGTTTTTCCATGTAGGAATGTAAATATTTCTACTTTGATAAGTTCCTTTTGATTTCTTTTCCCTGATTACCTTCTCAAGCATCTCTTGCTTCTTGTGTCTGGATGTCAAATTTTCTATTCAACTCTGGCTTTTTCCTCAAGAATACTTGAAAGTCCTCTATTCCTCTGAATGACCATATTTTCCCCTGAAACAAAATACTCAGTTTTGCTGGGTAGGTGACCCTTGGCTTCAATCCCAGCTCTTTTGCCCTCTGGAATATCATATTCCATACCCTTCAATACCTCAGTGTAGAAGCTGCCAGGTCCTGTGCTATTCTGATTGTGTTTCCACAATACTGAAATTATTTCTTCCTGGCTGCTTATAATATTTTCTCCTTGATCTGGGAATTCTGGAACATGGCTATAATCTTCCTGGGAGTTTTCTTTTGGGGATCTTTTTCAGGAGGTGTTCTCTGGATTCTTTCAACCTCTATTTTGCCCTCTGGGTCTAAAACATCAGGGCAATTTTCCTTGAAAATTTCTTGAAGGATGATTTCTAGGTTCTTTCTTTGATCATGGCTTTCAGGTAGTCCAATAATTTTTAAATTGTCTCTCCTGGATCTATTTTCCAGGTCAGTGGTTTTTCCCATGAGATATTTCACATTGCCTTCTATTCTTTCATTTGTTTGGATCTGTTTAATAGCATCTTGATTTCTCATAAAGTCACTAGCTTCCATTTGCTCCAGTCTAACTCTGAAGGAATGAATCTCCTCAGTGAACTTTTGAGATTCTTTTTCCATCTGGCAAATTCGACTTTTTAAGGCATTCTTCTCCTCATTGCCCTTTTGGGCCTCCTTTGCCATTTGAGTTAGTCTATTTTTAAGGTGTTATTTTCCTCAGTCAGGCTGTTGATTCTCATTTCATACTTTTCCTGCATCCTTCTCATTTCTCTTCCCAATTTTTCCTCCACTTCTCTTATTTGGTTTTTAAAATCCTTCTTAAGGTCCTCTATGGTCTGTAACCTGCTCATATTTTCATTTGGGGCTTTTGGTGCAGGATTTCTGACCTCACAATCCTCCTCCTGTTCCATTCTTTGATCCTCTTTGCCCCCAAAATAGGAGTCTAATGTTGCATTTTTCTGTTTATTTTGTTTCCTTTGCCTAGGCATGTTGCCACTTAATTAATTGACTTTTGGGCTTGTTGCCACAGTAGGACTCTGCCTCCAGACAGGGGAGCTTCTATCCCAAATATTGGGGTCTTCACAACTTCCAGAGGTATTAGTTACCCCCCCCCCCCCGCCCCCAGACAGCAATCCAGATCCAGGGAGGTTAAAGCAAGAGCACTTACCCCCCAAGGCTGATTGCTGCCTGGTTCCTACAGTTAGCAGGCCAGGAGCTGAAGCTGCCACTGAAGTTGCAAAATGGCCTCAGTGCCATGGCTCCTCAGCCACTTCTCGCCCCCAGGAGAAGAAGCTGAAGCATTCCCCAAATACTATTCCCAAAGTCCATAGGGCACTAAGCTCTCCCTTTGTCCTAGGCATATCTGTGTTTATAATTCTGGAATCACCACAGCTGCTGGTGTTCTGGAGTCCCTCAAGCCTCCTGCTGTCCTGCCTTCCCTGGGGCTAAAACCACAACTCATGGGGCCTGGGCTCAGCTCCCAGAGCGATGTGCCATTGGTTCCCAGAGCACTGCGCTGACCGCTCCCTGCGGGGCTGCTGTGCTGTCCTCAGCAGGAGGTTAGCTTCTCTGTGTCGTTCTGTGGGTGCTGGAGCTCCAGAAGTTGTTCAGAGTTCCCTTTTACATGTTTTGGAAGTGGTGTGGAGGAGAGCACCTTGGAAGTGCTGTTTCTACTCAGCCATCTTGGCTCCACCCGGATACATCAGTTTCAAAGAAATTGTAGGAATGATAATATGTTATGGAGAAATGAATATCTATACTTTTACCAGTGGAAAATGTTCATTCATAGAACTGATTTTTAAAACAACTTATATATTGTTGCAACAGAGAATTCCTTAGACAAACAGTCACTTCTCCTGTATATACCATATCAAATTCTAGACAGGGATATTAGTATATAAATATTTTCCATTGTTATCAACTTTAAAAATTAGTTAAGGCCTTACTTTTTATCATCTCAAGCATCAGGTTTTTTTGTAATGTAAATTGGAGGAAGGAGTTTTCCTTATAATTTTAACTAAGAAAGGAATTTTATGTTGTCTAATAGCATTATTCAGCAATCTATCATCAGTAAAAAAAAAGTGGTTGATTTCTTTGTCTAAGCTAGATAGTCACACACGTGTATAAATACATATATGCATATACATCTATGAATATTTATATGTGTGTCTTTATAAACATAATGTTTAAAAAGCAGTAAAAACAAGGTTGGGAATATTCCTTATTTTAAAGAATCACTAGGCAATTATCAATAATATTCTTACCATATTTTTTTTCAGCTCTACAGTAACATTTTAAAATATATAGGTTGAAATGTTATATATAGAGTTTTGGTTTCTTTCTTGTTATGTATGCAAAGAAAATGGATTTTAATCAATTAGCCAGGGGTTTCCATGTGTAATCAAGAATGTCTACAGTATTTAAATGTGGAACTGCCAAGTCATTAGCACCAATGCCATAGGATTAGACATTCATATTAATAAACACCTGTCAAAACAGTGGAGCAGATGTTCTAAGTAGGCATCCAACCCAAGATACAGCTATAGGAATTTCTGATCTTATTCCTCTATAATGAGATGCCTTAATTAAATGATGTGGAGAATTCCATTTTATTTGTTTTATTTTATAACATTATCATTTCTAAAATATTTTCCCAATAGATTAGGAGGCTGATAAATTTGCAGCCTGATTCTCATCATTTGGTTGAAATTAAAAGTCATTATGGGGACATTTGCAACCTTCAGATTCATGGGGTTGGTTGCATCTCTCAACTAAAATGGGACTACAGTATTTGAGGGATTGCCCACTCAAAATGCATGAGACTTAATTCATGCCACTATGTCCTACTCTACATACCATAATTCTATCCATCAATGCCACACACGGCTGTTTTTGTAACATTTTTTTTTATTCAAAGAATTACACACAAAGTAAGAAGTGTGATAAACCAAGAATTCTCTTACCTTTAGGGAAATAGAGTCTGTGACAATAATCTAGATAAACAAAGACAGATGCATATGTAAATATTGATTCTTCACATATGCATACATAAGGAAAACAAAACATATACACACATAAAAAGACCAATATAAAAGTAGGTTTATCTGTAAAACGAAAGGTGTCATGCAAGGCAGTTATTTTCTAACATATGGGGCAAATGGTAAATCATTATTCATATATCATTGGCAATATATTCCCCTTTCTATATATTTTACCATTAGCATATTTTTTCAAAAACTTTATTAAAGCTTCGTTTTAGGCTTTGTTTAGAGAACAGATATTTCTAATGTCCATTACCTCTCTCTCCTTCAAACCATCCTTTCTTACAAAGAAAAATAGCTAAGCAGAATTCACTGAAATAGTAACTCTTATCTGACAACATGTGTTTCATTAAACATCCATAGCATCACAGTCGTCTAATGGGAGGATGGAACCGTATTTCATTCCCAGACCTCTGAAATTAATCTTGGCCATCAACTGCAATCTGAGTTTGGCAGATTGTGAGCTTTTTTTTCTCTGTAATTTTGTAGACATTTTGTGCATGATTCACCTGGTTCTTATTTTACTTAGCATTAATTCTAATAGTCTTTCCTTGTTTCTCTAAATTCCATATACCCCATATATCTCTTCAATGATATATATTTAATTGTTTTCAGAGTATTGCTGAGCATGAGTGATGTTGTCATGTAAATGAAAGTCTTCAGTGCCACATTGATTATTCTTGTAGGCTCTGTCTTTCTCCACATAGAATGTAAGCTATTCCAGAGCAAGGAATATTCTATTCCATTCCATTTCTCATTTTTGTCTCCTCTCTTCTCCTGTCCTCTCCTTTTTGTTTACTAGACTTTTAGGTGATATAGTGGAGAGATTGTTGGTCTTAGAGACAAGAAAACCTGATTTCAATCTCTGAACTTAGACAAGTCAATTAAGTTCTGTCTTCTTTGGTTTTCTCAACTATAAATGGAGTTAATAATTGCATTTAATCACACAGTGGTTGGATTACATAAGATCATATTTGTAAAAATGCTTAGCACAGTGCTTGAAACATTGTAGATGCTTAATAAATATTTCCTTCTCTCTCTCTCTCTCTCTCTCTCTTTCTTTCTTCCCTCTCTATTTCTCTCTGTCTCTAATCTTCTCTTTGTTTTCCATATTGTGATTCATGTCACTTATTTCGAACTTAATATATGTTTTCTGACATCAATAAAATCTAAAACAATGGGTTAATTCAGTTGACTCTGCTATAATGAGTCAACTCAAGGAAAAAAATATTTATTTTTTTTCTGCATTTCTATTCAGTCTAGCTGAAATCATTTCACCCTTAATAATGAGAATTTCCTCCTGTCATACTCAAGTGATATTGATAATAATAGTGGCAACAATGATGGTAACAACAATCCATCTTTGTCTTTCTATAACTCTGTTCTGCTTATAAACATTTTCATATTTTCCTCATTAAATTTTTTCAACAATCCTGTGACCTTATAAGTTAAAATATAATTTTATTCATAGAGAAATTAACTGAGATTCATAGAAATGAAGTGACTTACCCAAGGTTACTTACTTAATTTAACATGGCCTTCTGTTCTTGGGATTTTCTAAAGGACACCCACATCCAAGGACTGGAGATTTAACATGTAATATTTTCAAAGATGACTTAATTCATGATTTCTCTAATCCCATATATTTCTTTTTATCACTTTCATGGATGTACTTCAAGTTGTAGTCCTTCAACTATAACATATTGAATAATTGCTTAGACATAAATTCTCCTTTCTTGTGCTTTTCTGAAAATAATTATTTTTTTACAAATTCAATGAGAACTTATAGCACATTGTAAGACCTTGTCTTTGAAAGGTTTGAAATGAGTGAGAAAGATGAAATGTATAGATACTCTATAACCTAAAAAAAATGAACAAACAATTATTAGTGTGTGTGTATCCAGACCTGAGATTTTATAAGTATAGAGAACGTCCTATTTGGACAGTCCTTCCAGTGTTCTCAGGTCAGCAATTCATCTCTAAATTATTTTCTTAGGGAGTTTTCTGGGGGCTGTAACACATAGTGATTGGTCCTGGGTTGCACGCCAGTGTGTTTCAGGGTTAGGTATTAAACAGAAGTCTTCCAGGCTTCAGCAATAGAAGTCTGTTCCTTGCTGCCTCTCATTTTCTTATAAGCTTAATAAAACCCAAAATATATTCAGTAGGGGTGTCTTGGTGGGGCAGTGAATAAAGTGCTGGCCCTGGAGTTAGGAAGACGTGAGTTCAAATCCAGCCTCAGATACTTCACACTTACTAGCCATATGACTTTGGGCAAGTCACTTAACCCCATTTACCCTGACCCCCCTCCAACAAAGCAATATATGTATATATGTAGAGAGAGATATATAGATTTAGATATAGATTCAGTGAAAGTAAACTATTTACTTGTCTTTCCTACTTACTAATTATGTTTTGTTTTTCCCCAGAAATCATAAGAGTAAATAACTTTTTATAATGTTCTAAAGCTTACAAAGTACTTTTCATATATTATCTCCTTTGAGTCCCACAATAACCATGTGAGTTAGACAGGTATAAAAGTATTATTCTTCTTTATAGTTTGAGACACAGATTCTCAGGACCATATGGATTGTGTCATAGGAAAGTTTGACCCTAGGTCTTCTGATTCCAAATTAGTAGCCTATCCTCTCTTGTCATACTGTCTAGTTAGTGTTTCCTGAAGTTCAGATTTGTTTCATAAAAGAAGATGTTGGATTTGTAATTAAAAGACCTAGGAACCAAAATAATTGTTTTGCATTCCTGTTTTCCACTATTGCTAAAAAGGATTGGATATGGTGTGATATTGGAAGTATTAAGGAACCACAGCATCATTTTGTGTGTGAGTGTGTATGTGTGTGTATATAGACATACATCTACATATACTTTTTAGAAATTGTCAATATAAAAACATTGTAGTAATTTTTTTCACTTGAAGACCTTTTATTCTTGTTCTTTGTTTACCTTTATGTCTTTCATTGTCTCACTCTTGCTCTTGCCCACATTTTTAATTCACATCTCTCATTCCCTAGAGCAAATTTCTTCTGGATTACAATTTGAAATCCCACTTCTTTCCTAAAACTTTTCTCCCCTCAACGTTTAATGTTTTCTATTTTTTCTATAGACTTATTCCTCACAAAATGGCCGGTTTTTTGTTCTTCCAAAATTTACATAGTATATTCTTTCCTAATATATAATGTCTAAATTATATAGGTTAGGAAAAGTTGTGACTCAAATACCATACTTCTATGATTTATTGGGTTTAGAGGTTTGCTGTTCCTTTCCAGTCCTACATTTTTCTTAGTTTCAGGTTTTCTGATTATTATAAAGCACTAAAATTATCTAAGTATTTAGGTGTGTCCACATAGGTCTGACTAGGAGTTACTGAGAGATTCCTTGGAAACAAAGCTATACTTCTAGCTTCCCCTATTAATAAAGGGCTTCTCATTTGGAAAAAAAAATGAATGCTTCTACCATCTCTTTTGTATGTGTCTTTCCTTTCTGTCACCTCCCTGAATGTAAATCAAACATCACTCAATAAAAGCCACTTTTCTGTTTACCCTACAAAAATGGTATTAGTGTCACAATCTAGCTAGTGTCCAGCCCAAGTTTCAGTGGGGGAACTCTTCCAGGTCTAATTATTCTTCATATTTTGTTTGCCTTTTGGTATCTCATTTTGAAGGCCTTTATCAGAATAATATTGGGCATAAAAACAAAGGGCCTATGTCCGAGTCCTGTAAGTGGCTACTTATACCTGCTGTGACCTCAGGTCTCTATTTACTTCTCTATGTAATGAAAGAATTTAACAAGATTGTAGTCCTCTTCTAGCTCTAAGTCTAGGATTCTTTAAAGGGAGTAATTTATGTTTTTCCTGATATTTCTGTTTTTCTGGTGGTGAAATTGAAGGTGATACTTACAAAGGAAGAATTCTTCTCTCTTCTGGTCTCTACCTTTCGAATATGGATATGGCCAGGCAGGGCCATGGACAGAGCATTTCATCTCCCAGCCAGCACTTCCTGCTAGGTAGTGACTGCCCTTAACTGTATACCTGCAGAGATCCACATCTGTGCATGCATCAGGGAGGTAGGGGAAGATGAGTGAGTAAAACCAATAATAAGATATTTCAGCCTTATTCTAGATAGCAAAAGAGAAATCTGATTTAGTTTAGCCTGAAGTGCAGAAGGAAAACCCAGAATCCAATGTAATTTTGTCTTTTAGCCAAAATCCATAAAATCAAAACCCCAAAATGAGGTACAATAAAAAAATACTCACTTTGAAATTGGAGGACCTAAGTTCAGCTCCTAAGTTCAGCTCTTAACCCTGTCACATCCTGTGTGAACTTTAACAAGTCACTTCAAATCTCTGCTCTCAGTTTCCTTATATACAAAATGAGAGGGTTAACCAAAATGGGATATAAAGTCTTTTCCAGCTTTCAAATTGTGATACTTTGAATCTTTCTCAGGAAAAAGCCTGGCACTTTTGGACCAGGCTTCAAGATAGAGTTTTTCTGTGTCTAGAGTTTTGGGTATGCCCAAATCAAACATTGTCCCTTACTCTTCCAGTTACCCCTTTGGAATTAAGGACATACATAATACAAATGCAGTTAGTATATGTCACACACATACATATACATGTGCATACATATATGAACAAGAGACATTGTGAGCAAACTTTTAAAAGTCCTACTTAACACAACAGATAGCCAAATTTAAGTAGCTGAAAGCTCTGGATTGCAGCTAGATGGCAAAGTAGACAGATGACTGGGCCTGTAGTTAGAAACATCTGGCTTAAAATTCAACCTCAGATACTTGCTAACTGTGTGATTCTGAGCAATTCACAGAACCTTTGTTTGCCTTAGATAGCTCATCTGTAAAATGGGAACAGTAATAGCCCATACTTCTCAGGGTTGCTGTGAAAATCAAAGGAAATAATAATTATAAAACACTTAGTACCGTGTCCAGCACATAGCTATTATTCAGAAAACTGGATCTGACTTCTCAGACTGAAATGGAGATGAAAGGAGGAAAGTATTTTCTTACATGTCTGGGTTCTCCATCAAAAGAAATTCTGCCAATGATAGGATTGCTCCCAATATTCTGGTCCAGTTCGCCTTTCTGCAGAGGCAGATGAAGGTGCCAGCCACCTTAGCACTCTCTTCTCCAGCTTCACTTTATTTTTCTGAGGATAGAAGCTTAAGCTACCCCTGGTGCTATCCCCCTCTTCCTCAGTCCTCTGACTGTCTCGGCATTCATTTCTCTATTCCCAAAAAGCACTACTATTGCTAGGTGCCCCAAGTCTTCCCAGGGCAAGATGAAGTTGAATCATTTTTCAAACTGCATATCCCAGGAACCCCCCACAGTCAACTTCTTTCTTTAAAAAACTCACTATATTTCCTACCTAGGAATAAATTAATGGGGAATATTTTTCCCTAGCATTTGCTTAGTCAACAAGTTTTTATGTTTACTTTTAATGGAAAGGATTTGTTTGGACACAGCAGAAACACCCATACAAATTTGTTAACAAACAACCCACAAAATCCATTAAGTTTAGCAAACTGCTAGTCTATGCAGCCTTACAATTTCATCTTTAGGTGTTGATAACAGAAGAGATTGGGGCACATTTAAGGTGAATAAGTTAATAGATAGGAAATATTTTAGAAGAATATTGTAAAATATCATGGATCCCGGCATGGTTTCCTCTCTCTGCCTCTCTCTCCATTCCAAAGCAGGGTGGCCTTTAAGCTCATGCTTACTTATTCAAAGACTGATTATCCTATTTTTTGTTTTATTCAGACACCTTTCTTGTCCTGCCCCTCCCATTTTTGATGATTTTATTACTGGAAAAATGCCTAACAGACAGAGGCAGGGGCTGGAAATGAAAGTCGAATCAGTCAAGTGTACTGCCTATCAGCAGCTCTAGTAAAACATTTAATGAGGAAGAAGGTTGAATTTAATGATCAAAATAGTTTTGATTCGTCGATGGGTTTCAATTATTCATGCCATGCCTGACCCTGGGATGGATATTAACAAGATGGTTTTGTACTTCAGAGTAACAGTGAACGTTTCACAGCTACCCAAGAAAAGGACATTTAAAAAGTTCTTTTCTTGTAACACTTTAAAGTCTCTAACTTGAAAAAATAAAATCTTTAAGATTTTCAGTGGACTTGAATATTCTAGCACCTGTAGTATGGAAAATGGTCAAGGTGTGTGTTTTAAATTTCCTTATGATTTACCTTAATTCTTGAAGTAAAATTAACTGTAAATTCTAGTATTTTTTTCCTTTCATTCATCCAAAAGCTCAATATGAATCAACATTATGATAGTAGCCAAAAATGCTAATATGATCACGGTCTGCATGACGAGAGACAATTTCCAGAGGTGACACTCCTTATATTCTTGTACTATGTGTGTGTGTGTGTGTGTATATATACACACACACACACACACACACACACATACATATACACATATATATACACACATACATATACACACGTATATATACACTATATATACTATATATACATTATATATACTACATATATATAATATATGTGTGTATTATATATATGTGGAACTGGAAAGGATGTTGTTGTCATCTAGTTGTTACAAGGATATCTGCTTCCTGATGACCCCGTTTTCGAATTTCTTTGCAAGGATACTGTACTTGCTTGCTATTTCCTTCTCTATCTCATTTTAGATGAAGAAACTGAGGCAAACAGTGTTAAGTGACTTGTCCAAGGTCACACATCTTGTAAGGGTCTAAGGCCATATTTGAACCCTGAAAGATGAGTCTTCCTGGCCCTAGGCCCAGTACACTATCTGCTGTTCCACTTAAAACTCAACAATGAAATTCTTTCATTTTTGAGTTATGGAAACTGAGATAGGCAAAGGTTGAGTGGTTTGCTCAGAGTCACAAAGCCAGTAAGTATCTAAAGATGGATTTGAATTCTGGTCTTGATGACTCCAAGACATAGGCTCTATTAAAGACTCTGCCCTGTGCAGATCACATCTAGCATATTGTGCTTTGTTCTAGGCAGCAGTATAGCAAGGACTTTGATAAGTTTGTTGCATCCAAGGGAAATTCAATAGGATGGAGAAGGCCTTGGTTTAGGCCATGCATAGACTAGAAATAAAAATTGGCATTGTTTTCCAAACATAATTTTTAAAATGCTGTTAGGGGATCACATTATTCTTTCAAGCAATTGCCTTATATTTTCAAATAATTAAAAATGTCCAACTGAAGAGGGATTATGTTTGCTCTTTTAAGACAGGACAGATCCAGGCAGAGTGTGAGACTCTCTTCAAATGGAACAGGCTGCCTAAAGTAGTAATAAGCTTCCCCTTAGGATATTTGTACCCAAGCTAGATGATCATTGCAATAATAAATTAATTATCTTTGAATTCAGTTATGTATGTACTTATTGATGTATGTGGTTTTTGCTTGTTTATGTTAAGTGAATCATACTAAGATGTATTATTACTGTTGTTGTTTTCATGGCTTACTTTAGGTGACCCATGAGTTTCTTTCCAACTCTGAAGTTGTATGCTTCTGTGATTCTTAAAAATGTTAAATGTCTCAGAAATAGTGTCTTTATTTCCCTTTTATCTGGTCTAAATTTTGTTTTTCATGAGGGTCTTGGGATACACCTATCCTGTGCACCAGATAGTACTAAACATACAAATCCTCTCTATTAAGGGGTCCTGGGCAGGAAATACTTTACGTCTTGCTTATGACACCTTAGCCTTTTGCCTCCCACTATATGGTATTTAACTTTTGAGTAGCATTGCAAGATTAATGAACCTTCAAAACTCCTTCTAAATGACAATCAAGGGATGGAAGTATATTCACCTCCCTCCAATTGGGCTCATGAAATCCTAAGTATTTCAGCATTCTGGGGAAAACTGGCTTGTTTACCTGCTTCAGCTCCCAAGGGGCTAACAATAGAGGAGAGAAGGATAAAACAGACACAGGTAGCAATGATAGAAGAGAAGACAAGATAAGTATGGAGGAGACTCCCAAGCAGAATACTTTGAAAAGTTGAAAGAAACTAAGATCAATTTAACAACTTGGATTGTGGGCTAGGGAGGGGATCAAGAAAGATTTCATGAAAACAGTTACCATGTGAGTTGTGACATAATTAAGAGTCACAGGAGCTAAAAAAAGATAGTTTGTCAGAGACATCTAGCACAGGGGAAACAAAAGCATGCACATGCAAAAGGCAGCATGGTTCAGTTTGTAGCAATGTAGACTATATGAATAGAAGTGATATGGGCTAAGACTAGGGCCAAAGTTTATTAATTATAAAATCTAATGACCTTACCTCAGTGCTCCATATTTGACCCTATTGCCCATCTTCTGCACCTGGACAGTCTTTTCTCTAGGTTTTTGTGACATTCTCCTGGTGTAGTGGCATATTGGAAAGGGTATTTATGAAGGAAACAACAACAACAAATTATGAGTGCTAGACTGGAGAAGGAAAAAAATGATAAGCTGTGTCAGATTGTTAACTATTGATTTATGGAACCCATGATTTCTTAATGCTTGTAAACCTGAATAATAATAACCAGCTAAGCAAAACCAACAACTAGCAGTGCTTTAAGCCTTGCAAAGCCATTTAGATATTCTATCTCTCAACAACACTTGTAATGGATGCCATTATTATTTCACTTTACAAATGGGAAAAAAGACAAATGAAAATTAAGTGACTTGGCCAACATCACATAGCTAATAAGTGCCTGATCTGGGACTTACCTTCCTGACTCCAAGTCTAGTCTTACTAAACACTCTGCTTCCCAATAGCTTGGATTAGGAGAAATGAAGCCCTGAAGTTGAAAAGTAACAGAATAATAAAATCACAAAATTGAATGGAACCTAAGAAGCCACTTAGTACAAATGGTATCTGATAAATGTCCTCTACAGTTAGAAAGGAGACAAAGAACCAGATGCCCCAAGTGTGATGGAGATAGAAGTAATAGGACGTGTCAGGGGATTAAGTGAGTGGAGTGAGGAAAAGGGAATGTGAAGACTCAAAGATAACTTCAAGGTTAGAATCCAGGAATTAGTGGGGTGAAGAGAGATATTTCAGGAGGAAATGAGCTCAGTTATAGACCCACTAAACTGGAGAATCAGAATGACACCCAGATGGAGAGTTGGAGACATAGGAAAGGAGGGTTAGGTAGAAGTGGTGAGAAGAAATGTTTGTTTGGGGGTTATTTTATAGAGGTGATAAATGAAAACATAAAAATGGGAGAGAATGGAGTAAAGAGAAGGGCTAAACTAAAAATCTGGGAAATGCATTTAAGGGAGAGGAGACGACAGAATGAGAAACTCAGAGAATTTGTCTCTCTCAGCCTCACCAGCCACTAGTCACCATTTTGTTTTTTCTCCTTACTTTTAATGCCAAATTTCTTGACTTGTAATCAGTATCTTTGGTCTTCATTTCCTTCCCATCCACACTTTTTCCATATTTAGTCTCACTTTTCTCCTAACACTCTACTGAAATCATTTTCTTAAAAATGACTGGTACCTTCTTTTTGTTTTTCCATGTTGCCTTTTTATCCCCTTTGATTATATTCACTAGACCTTCCTGCTGTTCCTAAAAAAATTTTCCTTCTCGCCTTTGATTGGAGTTCTCACATTTCTCTCTGAGTTTTGTGTCACTGGTTCCCTTCCTCCTTATATCTTAAAAATACTATTATTCCCTAAGCTTCTACCCTCACCCTCAATTCATCTATATCTAATACTGCCCTAAACATAGTTCATCCACATGATTTTTTCCATTATTTTACTAACAGATAACAGCACTAGCTTCTAGTGTCTTGTTTCCAAAAAATCCTTTCTATCTGCCCATTATACACATCAACTTATATAACATCCCATGATGTATCTGGAACCAAACTCAATATTTTTCCTTTCAATATAGTACCCATCACTCTAAAATTCACAATATATATCACTGGTACCAGGCTCCTGGGTACCCACATGGGAAAGAAATATTTTTTCGTGGCTTATTCTCCTTATTGCTATATGTCCTGTTATCTAGCATTCTTTAATACTATATTCATATCATAAAAAAATCTGATTTCCACCTTTTCAAAAATGGAAGGACCTTTAGATACCATTAATACAATCCCATTATTTTGCTGCTGATAAAACAGAGGCCCAGAAAGGCTAATCTATTTATCCCATATCACATAGTTTGTAAATTATAGGGCCAGAGTTCTACCCAAATAAGTGTGATTCTAAATATATATTACCTTTCATTTTCTAGTTTTCACTTTTAAAAATAAGAAAAACAAATAACCTCAAATCTTGCCACTGACCCTATGATGGATTTTAGGAAATTCCCAGCATTTAAATCACTTTGAACCCATACCTATCCTGACTTTACATCATAGGCCTCGCAACAGAAACCTAAAAAATAACAACAAATTGCAGTCACAGCTATGCCTATGGCTCCTATAGTCCTGGGATGAGGTGTAAGTGAAGCCATTGTGTGGTGGTAGGGCTTTTGGTCAGTGTTAATGCCTTATTAAAGTGTCAGCACAAGGCATGTAGACTTGGAAATTAAAAAAAAAATACCAAACTATTTAGTGGGGCACAAAGTTAGTGTGGACTGACTGTATAACTTCACTTAACACTTCCTTACTTTACCAGCTATATTCCTGCGTTGTTTAAAAAATGTCTCTTAAATATCACCTTTTCTTCCCTACTTATTCATTAAATTTAAAGAAATTTTCAAATTCAGAGCATGTGTCAGGGACAGGTGCAGTGCTGGGGATAGGGAGCCAGTAAAGAAACAATATATCCCTCAAATATCTGCTTGTATGCTAGCTGGAGAAACAACAGGGACATGGCTAGAGCATATACAAAATACACTAGAAGTAACCAAGGATGGAGACAATTAGCAATTGAGGGAGTGTGGGATCCAGGAAATGACTTCTGCAAAATATGGTATGTGAGGTTAATATTGAAGGAAATCAGTGATTCTAAGAGCTGAGGCACATAAGTGGCCCAATGGATAGAGCACTGGGCCTTGAGGCAAGAAGCCCCGAGTTCAAACCCAGCCTCAGATACTTACTAGCTATGTCACCCTGTGAAAATGACTTGACCCTGTTTGCCTCAGTTTCCTCATCTATAAAATGAGCTGGAGAAGGCAATGGAAAACCACTCCAGTACCTTTGCCAAGAAAACCTGAAATGGGGTCACAAAAAGCCAAATATGATGGAAACAACTGAAAATCAACTACAAAGAGAGCAGTGAGGAGGGAACATAGGAGCATACACAGCCTTCTCTGGACTCAGCTGATATTGATGACCCCTTATGTCCCTCAGATACTTACATAGTAAATTATCTTGTAAAATTCTAAGACATCTATCTTGTAACTATGTGGATTGTAGCTATGCACGACAGAGTTTTGAAAGGCAGTCTAATTGAGTTGATACCTTCTGCACTTAGAGTCAGAAGTCATTGGTTCCAGATATCCTTCAGATACTTCTTCACTCTGGTATCATGAGAAAATCATTCAATTTCTCAGTCTCAATTTTCTCACCTAATAAATCCTAATAATTCTCACAGTGTCTTTCTCCCAGGGTCGGAATTATATTGAATTTTGTTAATAATATATGGTGCTTTGCAACCATGAAAATGTGAGATAATGGGACTGAGTCTTATCTAAATGTTAAAATTCTCTCTGCCCTATACAAGCAGGAAGTGCTAACTACGATGCTCAAAAAGAACCAATTTGAGGCAAAATGGAAGGCAGTGGGAGGATATATTAAAAAAAAAGAATGGATGATTGCATTAAGCCTGATCATTTTATTTATTCAAAATTGTAAATCATGCCCTTTACTTTAGGGAGAAAAAAGCTTCAGGGCACCACACAATAAAATAATTCAATAAAGTATTTAAATCAATGGAGAACAGCAATAATGGACACGTTAACATATAAATTAGCTGTATAAAACAGCATGTCTCATGTTACATTCAATCTGGAAGAGCCAATTAAAAGTTGTTGGTTTTACACAGTACCCTAAAAATTAATAAACTATGACTTTGCTGGACCAAGGTGGTTTGAAGTTTTAAAGATGTGACTGGGAGTCTTTATTCCTATGAAGAGAACTATGGAGAGAAAAAGGGGGAGGGAGAGAAAGAGGAAGAGAAAGAGAGAGAGAGGGAAGGAGGGAAAGAGAGGGAGAGAGACTCTCACTCTAGAGCATAGGTGTGCTTGGTCCTTTGCTCTACTTGACTATGGAGAGGGTTTTCTAGATTTTAGATTAATATACTTTTCAATTAAAACTGGGTTTGGAATTCTAGGAGCTGATTTCAGAGCCTGGATACGTTACTTACTGCCTATGTCCTCTCATCAAGTCTTTCAACCCCAGTAGACCTATGCTAAGTATGGAGTTTTGACTACAGTACTGTGCAGCTCTAAATCCTTTCCCCCTTCTTGTCTACTTTTTCTTTTCTTTTCCTGCCGATTACTTCTACTGTGACATTGTACAAGTCTCTTAAGCATGCTGGGCCTTTGTTTCCTTATATGGAAAATGAGGATGGTGGACTAGAGGATTTTGAAGTCCCCTTTTATCTCTACTCTTATGATCAGATAATGTTTCATTAGTGAAATGAAAAAAGTCAGTGGACTTGGAATGTGGAAAGGCCTATGATTGAATGACAGTTCTTAACTTTGGTGGCCATGGGTCTCTAGGGAGATAATTCCATACCTCTGTCTCATTTTCCTCATTGGTAAAATGAAGCAGTTTGAGTGGCTGACCATTTTCATCCCTTCTAACTCCAAATCTTCAAACCTATGATAATCTGTAGCTCTACACTTGAATTGATCCCATTAATCTATTCCCTCCACCCACAGAACTCAAGAAAAGGAGAAATATTAAAAGGATCATTAAAAGGTTAATCTATAATAATCCATAAATGGAAAACTATGATCTTTTCATTTTAAAAAGAAGTGTTTTTCCCCCCAGGCCATAAAATTTGGCTTCATTGCAAAAGGCCATAATAATAGCCCCTTATATCACTGTGATTTAAAGGAGAAGCCTAGAAAAAAGCCCTTGCCATTGTAAGAGATTGTACACATGATTAATGTGGAGGCCACTACAAACAAGCAAAGGAGGGACTCATACAAGGAGAAAAGAAGATTGTGTTTACAGGGCATGGGCTTTGATGAATGGACTCATTGCAGGAAGTCAGTTGCAGGAGTTGGGGAAGGCCTGTTTTCAAATGTTGGTGCTGAGTACACATTTCCCATTATGGACAGAAAAGGGTATTGATGAAAAATGACTTTGAGGACTTTGAATAGTTCCTAATGTAGGAAACAAACTTAAAATAGCCTCATTCTCCATTCCTGCCCCTATGGGTACCTGGGCACATTTAATGGCCTAGTCTTCCTCCAGTTTTCAATACTGATTTTACATTTACTCTCCAGTCCTCCTTCTAGGTTGATATTTTTGAAGCAAAATGACCCTGTTTCTTTCCTACTCAATAAACTCCAATGGCTTCGTCATTTCTTCAGAATCAAATATGAATACCTTTATTTCAAATTTGGTTAGGTAGGTGAGCAGTAGATATAGAGCATAGGGCTTAGAATCAGAAAGATTCCTCTTCATGAGTTCAAATCTGGTATCAGACACTTAGTAGCTATGTCACACTGGCCAAGTCATTCAACCTTGTTTGCCTCAGTTGTCAAATGAGCTGGAGAAGGAAATATCAAACCACTCCAGTATCTTTGCCAGGAGAACCCCAAATGGGATTACAAAGAGTTAGATAAAACTGGAAATGACTGAACAACAACAATTTTAAATTAAGAACCCTTTAGCATTTGGCTTTAGCCTAGCTTTGTTTTTGTTTGTTTGTGTTTATTTTTACTTTTCAACATTCACTTCCATAAGTTTTAAATTTTCTCACCTTGTCCCTCCACAAGACAGCATGCAAATCAATATAGGCTCTACAAATACATTCCTCTTATACATATTTTCACATTAGTCATGTTGTACAGAAGAATTAGAATGAATGGGGAGAACCAAGAGAAAGAAAAGAAACAAAAAACGAAAGAAAATAATCTGTTATCCTCAGCATTCAGACTCCAGGGCTCTTTCTCTGAACATGGACGGCATTTTCCATCATAAGTCTGTGAAAAAACTGTGAAATTGTTTTGGGTCCTGAGTTTCTGAGAAGAGTGAAGTCTATTAGTCAGTTATCACACATTGTGGTCTAACCTGTCTTTGTTCACTTACTTCTCATCACTCCTCTTTTTATTACCATAATGTTCCAAATTATTTGATGATCCATATATAACATTCCATCTCTCAGATGCATGACTCTGAGAGTTCCATTCCCATGCCTGCTTCTGGGAATTCAGTGGTACTTCCTTGTGTATCCCCACAACTGTTAGGGTGCCTCCTAACTAGTTCTTTGCATATATTTTGAAAATAATTGTAATACCAGGGGCTTATTTTGATAAATATAGTTTTCCTCACTGGAAAAGAATGATTGCTCAGTGTTCAAAGGCATCGAGTTGATGAATAAACATTCTCCAATACAAAAAAAAAAAAAGGAAGAATCTTCTGACTATATTCCATATTCATTCTTGGATAACAGGAACTGAGATACACAATTAAATGGATCTCCTCAAAGCTGACCCTCCTTTCAGCAGTAGAGATCATAAAATGTTCATGCCTCATTTTGCATCACTTTGATCTGAGATATCCTACAAGTTCACTTGAGAGTGGCAGGCAGAAGATACACCACATTTCTGGGCACCTTGCTCCCCTTGACTCTCAATGACAGCAATGGTGCACATGAGATGCCAAACAATTTCTCTTCAGTCACTATTCCATCTTCTCCTTCACACTTATATCCCAATAGCAGGGAGAGAGGAGGATTCAATATAAGGCTATATGGAGCCAGCTCTTAATGGTTTGTGAATGGAATATAATATTTTAGAGTATTTACATCTTGGATATAAGCAAGGATATAATATAGAACATTTACATCTTGGATATAAGCCCTATAATACAGGGCTTGATGTTGGTTGTTTTTATTGTCTAGACTTAAGATAATGACGAAGAATATCAATGATAATTAAACTTAAAGATATGTTATACTTACTTTTCTGTGGTGGAGGGGGAGGAGTCCTAAAGTCCTAGAATCAGAAAATAAAATAGTTATTGAAAGAATTCACCAGACTTCTCCTGAAAGAGATCCCAAATTGAAAATCCCAAGAAATATAATAGCCAAATTCCAGAATTACAAGTTTAAGGAAAAAAATACTAAAAGCAGCCAAAAAGAAACAATTTAAATATCATGGAACTACAGTCAGGATCACACAGGACCAAGCAGCTTCTACATTAAAAGATTAGAGGGATTGGAATTTGATATTTAGTAGGGCAAGAGAGCTAGGACTACAACCAAGGATTAACTGCCCGACAAAACTGAGCATAATCTTTCAGGCAAGGAGATGTTCGTTTAATGAAAGAAGGGACTTACAGACTTTCCTGATGAAAAAGCCTGAGCTCAATGGAAAATTTGATCTCCAATTACAAGACTCAAGAAAGACATAAAAAGCTAAACAAGGAAAACATAGACTCACACAAAACATACATGCACACAGGCACACACATGCACATAACTTGGGATACAACAAGAACAAAATGTTCACATCCCTATATGAGGAGCTGATAACTGTCAATATTGAAATTTATAGGGGGAGGCTAGGTGTCGCAGTGAGTAGAGCGTTGTCCCTGGAGTCAGAAGGACCTGGTTCGGATCCGGCCTCAGACACTTAAGGCACACACAAACAAAAACCTAGCCGTGTGACCTTGGGCAAGTTACTTAATCCCAATTGCCCTCCAAAAAAGCAAAAAAAAAAGAAAAAGAAAAAAGAAAAAGAAATTTATATGCTTATCATGACCTTTAAAAAGGTTACACATAGATAGTGGGTGTGGATATGAATGAACTAATCTGTAGATTAAAAAGATCCTTATTAAAGGGATTAAAATGATTTTAATGGGATAAAAGGAAAGGAAGAGACAGAAACAGGTAAAGTACGACATTCAAAGAGGCATAAAAACACACTATCCTAGAGGGAAAGAAAGGAGAGGAACATCATTTAAACACTATTCTCACTGGTTCTGGTTCAAAGAGCGATTAACATAATTAGTTAAATTTAAGATTCTAACATGAATAGACACGTACACTCATTAACTATAGGAAAATGAGGGAAGGAGAGAAGAACTATTTGAAATATACTATGATTGGTTTGGTGTCAAGTGGGGAGTAAAATACTCTGATAAGTATTGAAATTTATTGTGTCCTATAGGCAGTAGGAGTATAAGAATGGGGAATAAAAAGGAGGAGAGTAAGGGGGGATTAGAGGGGAGGGAAATAATAGTAAGGGAAGAGAGTAGGTAAAGAAGGGGAGTCACCAGGTGGGAACACTGAGGGAAGTGGCAGTCAAAAGGGAAAACTTCAAGGAGGGGAAGGGAGAAGGAAGAAACAAAAACATAGGGAGGGGAGGGAATAGGATGGAGAGGAGGAGACAGATAGTCATCATTACTGTGAATGTGATTGGGATGAACTCTCTCATAAAACAGAGGCAGCTAGCAGAATGGATTAAAAACCATAATCCTATAATATGCTGTCTACAAGAAAGACATTTGAAACAAAGGGATACCCACAGGGTAAAGGTAAAAGGCTGGAGTAGAATCTATTATGCCTCAGCTAAAGTAAAAAAAGCAGGGGTAGCAATCCTTATCTCAGATAAAGCAAACACAAAAATAGATCTAATTAAAAGAGATAAGGAAGGAAACTATATCCTGCTAAAACGCAGCATCGAGCAAGACACAATACCATTACTTAACAGATATGTACCAAGTGGTATAGCATCCAAATTCCTAGAGGAAAGGTTAAAGGAATTAGAGGAATAAATAGATAGCAAAACTATACTAGTGGGGGACCTAAATCTCCCCCTCTCTGAACTTGATAAATCTAACCTCAAAATAAACAAGAAAGAAGTTAAGGAAGTGAATAGAATTTTAGAAAGACTAGATATGATAGATCTCTGAAGAAAACTGAATGGGGATAAAAAGGAATTTACTTTCTTCTCAGCAGTGCATGGAACATACTCAAAAATAGACCATGTACTAGGGCATAAAAACCTCATAATTCAGTGCAGAAAGGCAGAAATATTAAATGCATCATTCTCAGATCATGATGCAATAAAAATTATATGCAATAAAAGGGCTATGGAAAGATAGACTAAAAACTAATTGGAAATTAAACAATTTAGTCCTAAAGAATGAATGGGTCAAACAAGAAATTATAGAAATAATGAGTAATTTCATTAAAGAGAATGATGATAATGAGACAACATACCTAAGTTTGTGGGATGCATTAAAGGCCGTTCTTAGGGGAAGGTTTATATCCCTGAGTGCATACGTGAATAAATTAGAGAAAAAGGAGGTAAATTAATTGGACATGCAATTGAAAAAGCTAGAAAAAGAACAAATTGAAAATCCCCAATTTAGTACTAAATTAGAAATATTGAAAACAGAAGGAGAGATTAATATAACTGAAATTAAGAAAACTGTTGAATTAATAAATAAAGCTAAGAGCTGGTTTTAAGAAAAAAACAATAAAATTGATAGACCCTTAATCAATATGATAAAAAAGAAAGAAGAAAACCAAATTATGAGTATCAAAAATGAAAAGGGTGGGGGCGGCTAGGTGGTGCAGGGAGTAAGAGCACTGGCCTTGGAGTGGGCATGACCCGAGATTGGATCCGGCCTCAGAAGATGAGCACCCACACATAAATAATGACTGGCCATGTAACCTTGAGCAAGTTACTTAACCCCAATTGCTTTAAAAAAAAAATGAAAAGGGTGAATCTACCTCCTATGAAGAGGAAATCAAAACAATAATTAGGAATTATTTTTCCCAATTGTATGCACATAAATATGACAATCTTAGTGAAATGGATGAATATTTACAAAAAATACAAGTTGCCCAGACTAACTGAAGAGGAAGTAAATTACTTAACCCCATCACAGAAAAACAAATCAAACAAGCCATCAGTAAACTCCCTAGGAAAAAGTCCCCAGGACCAGATGGGTTTACTAGTGAATTCTATCAAACATTTAAAGAACAATTGATTCCAATACTCTACACACTATTTGGGAAAATTAGTGAAGGAGTCCTTTAAATTCTTTCTATGACACAAGTATGGTACTGATTCCTAAATCAGGAAGATATAAAACAGAGAAACCAAATTTTAGACAAATTTCCCTCATGAATTTAGATGCAAAAATTTAAATAAAATATTAGCTAAAAGACTACAACAACTTATCACAAGAATAATACACTTTGATCAAGTAGGATTTATTCCAGGAATGCAAGGATGGTTCAATATTAGGAAAATCATCAGTATAATTGCTCATATCAACAATAAAATTAGCAGAAACCACATGATCATCTCAATATATGCAGAAAAGGCTTTTGACAAAGTACAACATCCATTCCTATTAAAAACACTAGAAAGTATAGGAATAAATGGAGCCTTCCTTAAGATAGTAGATAGCATCTATTTAAAACCATCATCAAGTATTATATGCAATGAGGATAAACTAGAAGCATTTCCAATAAGATCAGGAGTGAAACAAGGGTGTCCACTATCTCTCCTCTTATTCAGTCTGATACTAGAAACCTTAGCAGTAGCAATTAGAGAAGAAAAAGAAATCAAAGGAATCAAATTAGGCAAAGAAGAGACCAAGCTATCACTCATTGCAGATGATATGATGATATACTTAGAGAATAATAGAGAATCAAGTAAAAAACTACTTGAGACAATAAATTAATCTGGCAAAGTTGCAGAATATAAAATAAACCCACATAAATCCTCGGCATTCCTGTATATCTCTAATGAAATTCAACAGCAAGAGATAGAAAAAGAAATCCCATTTAAATTTACAGTAGACATTATAAAATATGTGGGAGTCTATCTGCCAAAGCAAACCCAGGATCTATATGATCACAACTACAAAACACTTTTCACACAAATAAAGTCAGATCTAACTAATTGGAAAAATATCAATTACTAACGGCTGGACCAACCTAATATAATAAAAATGACAATTTTACCCAAACTAAATTATATATTTAGTGCCATACCAATCAATTGACCAAAAAACTACTTTATAGAGTTAGACAAAATAGCAACAAAATTTATTTGGAAGAACAAATGGTCTAGAATATCAAGGAAATCAATTAAAAGAAATGCTAGGGAAGGTGGACTAGCTATACCAGATTTTAATCTGTATTTTACAACAGCAGTCATCAAAAATGCTTGGTATTGGCAGAGGAGTAGAGTAGTGGATCAATGGAATCAATTGGGTGCACTAGATCCAGCAGTAAATGAGTATAGTAATCTATTGTTTGATAAACCCAAAGACCCCAGTTTTTGGGATAAGAATGCACTATTTGACAAAAATTGCTGGGAAAAGTGGAATATAGTATGGCATAAACTGGGCATAGACCATTATCTAACACCATATACCAAAATCAAGTCTAAATGGGTGCATGAGCTAGGTATAAAGGATGATACTGTAAGCAGTCAGGGAAAGCAAGGAATAGTTTACCTGTCCTATTTGTGCACAGGGAAAGACTTTATGACCAAACAAGAATTAGAGGGCATTTATAAAATGCGAAATGCATAATTTTGATTACATTAAATTGAAAAGCTTCTGTACAAACAAAGCCAATGTAACCAAGATCAAGAGCGAGGTGGGAATTTGGGAAATAAATTTTACAACCTATGTCTCTGATAAAGGACTCATTTGTAAAATCTATAGAGAATTGAATCAAATCTATAAGAATAAAAGTCATCCCCCAATTGATAAATGGTCAAAGGATATGAACAGGCAGTTTTCAGAGAAAGAAATTAAAGACATCTATAAGCGTATGAAGAAATGTTCTACTTCACTTTTGATTAGAGAAATGCAAATCATAACAAATCTCTCTAGTCAGATTGGCTAAGATGACAAAACAGGAAAATGACAAATACTGGAGAGGATGTGGACAAATTGGAATACTAATGCATTCCTGGTGGAGTTGTGAACTTATCCAACCAATCTGGAGAGCAATCTGGCATTATGCCCAAAGGGCTATAAATAATTTCATCTCCTTTGACCCAGCAATACCACTTCTAGGGTTATATCCCAAAGAGATCATAGAAGTGCAAGGAAGACCCATATATACAAAAATATTTATAGTGGCTCTTTTGTGGTTGCAAAGAATTGGAAATTAAGGGGGTGCCCATCAAATGGGGAATGGCTAAACAAGATGTGCTATATGCATGTAATAGAATACTATTGTGCTATAAGAAACGAGTAGCAGACAGAGTTCATATTTACCTGGAGAGGCTTACACAAACTGATGCTGAGTGAGAAGAGTAGAACCAGGAGAAATTTGTATACAGTCAAAGACACAACATATGTTTGATGACCAACTATGACAGACTGGACTCTTCTCAGCAATGCAGTGATATAAGTCAATCCCAAAATACTCATGAAGGAAAGAGATGCCTACATCTAGAGAAATAACTAGAAAGAACTGAGTTTGAATCCTAATGGAAGCAAACTACTTGATCTTTTTCTTTTCATTGTTTGGTTTTATTTCCTCTTTACCATTTTTCATTCCATCTAATACAATGCGCCTTTGCAACCTGACTAATGTCTTATGTGAAAGTTTTTGCAGATCCTATACTCAACTATATGCCATCGTAGGGGGTGGGGGCAGGGAGGAAAGGAAAATCTGAAACTCAAGGAACTATGGAATTGAATCCTGTAAACTAAAAAAGACAAACTAATAAAAAAATTTTAAAAATTCATCAGCTTATTGCTGCCTTAATTCCAGGAAGGTCTGGTTTCAAGTTCCATTATTGAAACATACTGGCTACATCCCCTTCGTGCCCTAGGTAAATCCCTAAGGCTAGTATTTGTAGAGAAGACATGTGTCTTCATTGACAAAGGACATTTCCTTTCCTTAAAGTTTCATAAATGAATGCAGTCTCATATCCAGTCCCTATTCTTAGGTTTATTTCTTTGATTATATATGTATACGTCTTCCTCTTAAAAATAATCTTAAAACAGATTGTATCCTTCTCATGTACACCATCCACTGGACCCAAGGATTACAGAGACTACAGAGTTAGAGGTAGAAGGGTCTATAAAGTCCATTGAGTATATAGCTCCTTCATTTTACAGATTGGACAATGGAGGCATAAAGCAGTTAAGTAACATTCCTAGAGTCCCACAGCAGGTGTCTGAAAAAGAATTTGAATCTGTGTCTTACTGATTCTGACTACAGTGCAGTATTCACTATCAATGTAGCCCTGATTTTTGATCAGTTGTTTTTCAGTTTTGTCCAACTTTATGAGGTGGTTTTTTTTTTTTGTCGGGGGGTGGGGGGCAAAGATACAAGAGATACTGGTTTGGAACCTCATTTTCTAGCTCATTTTACAGATAAGTGAACTGGAGCAAGCAGGGTCAAGTGATTTTCCTAGGGTCACCCAGCTAGTAAGTGTTTGAGGTCAAATTTGAATTCATGTTTTTCTGATTCCAGTATTTGTGCTCTGTCCACTGTGCCACCTAGTGGCTTGATTTTGCAACCATTTAATAAGTGACTTATATAGTGCTTCAATGTGAGGAACTTACTTTGTCTTCCCTATCTCCCTTGAGCCTCACAACAACCTTTGAAGAAAATTAGTTCAGGGATAATTATTCCATTTTGAAATATGAGGAAACATTTTCAAAGATGTTAAATGATTTCTCCAGCATTCAACAGATAGTAAATATCTAAAGCAGGATTTGAATCCAGGTTTTCTTAACCTTCTGGGTCTAGTGCTCATGACATCATAGATGTCAATTCTGAGACAATCAGATAAACAATCTAATCAACCTTCACATTTTATAAACGAGAACACTATGCCCAGAAAACTCAAATGACTTATCTGTTCTTAGCTCAGGTAACTAATAGAGATGGGATATGAATCCAGATCTTCAGGTGCAAGTTCAGTATTCTTCTTCCTATATCATACTCCCTTTCTGTCCTTTCTAGCCCACAACTTCCCTCTGATCCCAGGATGGATTCATCAAACAAGTTCAGTCTCATCAACCAAAAGGTTTAATCTAACCAGTTCTACCAGAATATGTTAATTTTGATCCATCAAGAGCCACTGCATTGGTGATAGATACTTCTCCCTTTCCAACTCTTTATTACAAGAGAGGATCAGAACTGGAATACATCTTTTTGTTTCAACCCAGAATTTTTTTCTAAGTAATCACTTCAGTGCTTTGGTAGAAAAACTGTCACTGTGTTTGCTACCATTGCAAAGCTTTTTTTTTTTCCTAGTGCCCATCCCTGAGCCTTTACCACCCCACTACATCTCTGCCTATGTAAGCTCTTGGATTTAAGGAGGAGGTCAATCTATGAATTTTTTGTTTGGTTGTTCTATTTGTTCTTTCATGTTCCCAAGGGAGACAGCTCATGAAAGAAGCTAAGGAGAGAGGCAAAGACAAATGATAGGTTGCTGATAGAGTAAATCCAAAGAAAGAGTCTTATTTACTCTGTAACCCTCAGGATCAGAAGAGGGAGACAGAGAGAAATATGATTTAGTAGCATGATTACAAATACCGATTTGATTGGCATAGCTTCAAACTACAGTCCTCTCTCTCTCTCTCTCTCTCTCTCTCTCTCTCTCTATATATATATATATATATATATATACTTTAATATTTATTTTTAGTTTACAACATTCATTTCCACAAGATTTGAGTTATAAATTTTCTTCCCATCTATCCCCTACCCACCACCCCAAAACAGTGATCACACTGAATACCCCCCCCCCCAATCTGCTCTCTTCTGTATCCTCTCCCACCCCTCTCCAACTTTCTGGTAGAACAAGAAGGATCTCCATACCCCAGTGCCTGTATATCTTATTTCCCAGTTGCATATATAAATAATAATTTTAAACATACACTTTAAAATCTTAGAATTCCAGATTCTTTCCCTTCTTCCCTCCTCACCCACCCTTACTGGGCAGATAAGCAATTCAATATAGACTGTATGTATGTAGTTGCACAAAGTATTTCCATAGTGGATATATTGTGAAAGATTGACTATATTTCCCTCCAACCTATCCCAGCCCCCATTGGTTATATTCTCTACTTTGACCCTGTCCCTTTTCAAAAGTGTGTGCTTCTAACTACCCTCCCCACATCTTCCCTCCCTTTTCTCATCCCCCCTCTTATTCCCTTCCCCCCTACTTTTGTATAGGGTAAGATACCCAACTGAATGTGTGTATTATTCCATCCTTAAGCCAAATTCAATGAAAATAACTTTAACCCATTCCCTTTTGCTCTCCTGTTATTCCCCTCCATTATAACAATTATCCATTGCCTCTTTTACATGAGATAATTTACACTATTCTGTCTCTATCTCCTCTCATTATGTTCCTCTCTCACCTCTTAATTTTTTTTAAATATCATCCCTTCAAATTCAATTGATCCTGGGCCCTCTGTCTATGTATACCTGTACACATATATACACACACTCAAATATGTATTCATAAGCACATATACCTTCCTGTATAGACATATATATGTGTGTGTGTGTGTGTGTTTATATATATATATATATATATATGTACACATACATTTAAATACCTTTCAACTATCTTTATACTAAGAAAAGTTTCATAAATTACAATTATCAGTGGCGGCTCGGTGGCACAGTCCACAGAGTGCCAGCTATGGAGTCAGGAGGACCTGAGTTCAAATCCAGCCTCAGACACTTGACACAGTAGCTAGCCATGTGACTTTGGGCAAGTCACTTAACCCCAATAGCCCTCTAAAAAAAGCAAAAAAAAAAAAATTAAAATAAAAAAATAAATTACAATTATCATTTTTCCATGTAGGAATGTAAATGGTTCAACTCTGATAAGTACCTTATGATTTGTTTTCCCGGTTTACCTTCTCATGCTTCTCTTTCTTCTTGTATCTGAATGTCAAATTTTCTATTCAATTCTGGTTTTTTCATCAAGAAGACTTGAAAGTCCTCTATTTCATTGAATGACCATATTTCCCCCTGTAGCATTATACTCAGTTTTGCTGGGTAGGTGATTCTTGGTTTTAATTCTAGGTCTTTTCCAGAGTATCATATTCCAAGCCCTTCAATCACTCAATATAATAGCTTCCAGGACTTTTTACCCTGATTGTGTTTCCACAGTATTCAAATTATTTTTCTTGGATGCTTGTAATATTTTCTCCTTGATCTGGAAACTCTGGAACCTGGCTATAATATTTCTAGGAGTTTTCTTTTAGGGATCTTTTTCAAAAGGTGATCAGTGAATTCTTTAGATTTCTATTTTGCCCTCTGGTTCTAAAATATCAGGGCAATTTTCCTTGAGAATTCCTTGAAGGTTTATTTCTATGTTCTTCTTTTGATCATGCCGTTCAGGTAGTCCAATAATTTTTAAATTATCTCTCTTGTATCTACTTTCTAGGTCACTGTTTTTTCTATAAGATATTTCACACTGCCTTCCATTTTTTAAATTTGTTTGGATATGTTTAATAGTATCTTGATTTCTCATAAAATCATTAGCTTCCATTGCTCCCACCTAATTCTGAAGGAATAATTCTCTTCAGTAAGCTTTTGAAATTCTCTTTCCATCTGGCAAGTTCGGCTTTTTAAGGCATCCTTCTCCTCATTGACTTTTGGGCCCCTTTTGCCATTTGAGTTGGTCTGTTTTTTAAGGTGTTGTTTTCTTCAGTGAAGTTGTTGACTCTCTTTTCATGATTTTCTCCCAGCATTCCTATTTCTCTTCCCAATTTTTCCTCAATTTCTCTCATTGTTTTGTTTGTTTGTTGTTGCTTTTTTGAGGGGGGGATGGCAGGGCAATTGGGGTTAAATGACTTGAACAAGGTCACGTGGCTAATATGTGTTGTGTCTGGGGCTGGATTTGAACTCAGGTCTTCTTGACTCCAGGGCCAATACTATATTTACTGAGCCATCTAGCTGCCCCCCTCTTACTTGATTTTTAAAATATTTCTTGAGTTCTTCCATGGCCTGTAACCAATTTATTTTTATTTTCTTGGAAGATTTTGGTACAGGAGTTCTGACTTCATTGTCTTCTTCACATTCTATACTTTGATCCTTTTTGTCCCCCAAAAAGGAATCCAAAGTTGAAATGCTGTGCTTGCTTTGCTTTCTTTCCTTGCTTATGTTACCATTTAATTACTTGACTTTTGATCTCTTTGCCACAGTAGAACTCTGCTTCCAGAGAGGAGAGCATTGTCCCAAATCATTGGGGTTTTCACAGGTGCCAGAGCCGTTAGTTGGGTGCCTTCACTGCATTCCCCCAAAAGCTCTGGCACACTGGCCACATACCCCAGGACCACTACCCAAGACCAAGATCCCAGTCCAAGTAGGTTAAAGCCAGATTGATTACCCTCTGAATGGTTGCTTGGTCCCCCTGTGATCTGCAGGCCAGAAGCTCTGAAGCAGCCATGTGGAGGCAGCTGCAGGGCTGCAAAGCCTCTGCTGCTTCTTACCCTGGGGGGTCAGAGGCCAGAGCATGATCCTCTGACACCCCCCCCCCCAGTTCTAACAGAGTTCCTCAGTGACCTTTTACTTTGTCTTTGGAATTTATGGGTTGATAATTATGGAAACTGCCACAGCTGCTGGTGTTTCACTCTCCTGAAGTCCTCTCCAGTGGCTGCTAGTTGGGGCAGCCCTTGGGCTAAAACCATGGGCTCACGCAGGTCTGGGCTCAGCTTCCAGGGCACTGTGATGGACCCTTCTATAGGCCTGCCTGGCTGCTTTCAGAAGGAGATTTTTTTTCCCTGTGTCACTTTCTGGGTTCTGTAGCTCTAAAATTTGTTTAGAGTCATATTTTATAGGTATTTGAGGTGGTTATGGGGGGAGCTAATGGAGTTTTCCTGCTTCTATGCCGCCATCTTGGCTCTACCCACACAGTCCTATTTTTGAGACCTTGGGAGCCTCACTCCTAATCCCTTTTTTTTAGCAGCATTAGGTAATGAGAGGTAGCTCCCAAAGGCCCATGGAATGAATCATGCTTTTTCTTTAAGTAGGCTTCTTCTTTTAGCATTTTTAAGACTGAACATATGATTTAATTGTATTCCAAGTTTCTCACTAAATGAAAACTGGTTAATTGGTCTATCTATATCCTCAAAAACAAATATCTGTCTATTTCCAGCCTTTCTTTAAGTTAATTTACCTGCAGCTTAAAAAAATTAAAAAAGTATGTTCATGTATATAGGGGGGATTGGGGTAGGCATGACACAGGGAAGCCAGTAAAGAAATTTCTCCCTCTGATCCTACTTCTGTTTCTCTAGTAGTTTTACTTTTCTGGGCCTTAGGGGAATGCTCAGTGAAATGTGCCAATAAATGCTATTGTGTATCTAGAATTGGAGGTAATATTAAAAAATAAGAGTAGTGAATTTTGGAGAAGAGTGTCTACAGGGAAGAATTCATTGACTCATGTTTCTCATTTTTTAAGAGGTGTGTGTGCGTGCGTGTTCGTGTGTGTGTGTGTGTGTGTGTGTGTGTGTGTGTGTGTGTGTGTGTACTGTGAACCCCACCACACCCTGTAGGGTTATTTTTTTTTAATCTAAGTTTACTATTGTTTTGCTGTATCTTTTGCATGACGTTTATTTTACCTCATGAGTACATAGAGATCAAGGCAATGAATTATAGTAGATATTCCATAATCTGTAAACATGTATTAAGTATATGCTATGCATCAGGAAATGTGTTAAATATGGTGGATACTAATAAAAATAAGGACAAAGAAAATCCCTGCTGTCATGGAGTTTATCAGCTAATGAAGAGAGATAATACCCCCAAAAAAACTGAAAAGGGAGGTAAAACAGGGCCATGATGGAGACTTCTGAAGGAATGAAAAAGCATTTAACATGTGGGATATGGGGAGAAAAAATGATGCTAAGGCACCTCTTTAAATAGGACCCCTGATCTTGCCCTACAGTCAAAAGGTCCAATTAGACTATAGAGGGTACTTAGAACGTGTGAGCACCAGACAGTTACAATTATGCAGGTCCATAATGAGATTTCCCAGTAATGTTTCTCCTGTGAAAGGAAGGCATGATAGATTATTCCAGAGAAGTACAAAAGCAGTGTAAACTGGTGGGGAAAAAATGGAGGGGTGAGGGGTGGAGCAAAGATGTCAGAATAAATTCTGGAACTCCACTGGGCTCCAGCTCCAACCACTTCCAATACCTGTAAAATATGACTCTAAACAAATTTTAGTGCTACAAAACCCACAAAGTGACAGAGAGAAACAAATCTCCCACTGAAGCCAGCCCAACAGGCCAACAGGAAGGTTCTATCACACTGAGCTGAGAGCCCAGCACAGTCTTACATAAGCCACTAGGATCTGGCCTTGAAGCTGCACCAGTGGCCCAGATGGGTAGAAGCAGACTTCAGGAGAGTGAATAACCCGTAGCTGTGGTGGGGTTTCCAGACTTCTCAACACATAAACACCAAAGAGGAAGTAAAAGGTCAGTGGGGAACTCTGTTGGAACCAGGTGATGAAAGAGCATGGTCCAGACCCTATCCCTGGGGTGAGAGGTGGAGGAGGTAAAAGAGCTGCAGCTATTGCCGTGTGGCTGCCTCTGAAGCTCCTGGACTGCAGATTGCAGGGGGATCAAGTGATCATTCAGAGGGTCATCACTCTTGCTTTGAGCTACTTATATTTGTGTCACTTTCTTGGGTGGTGGAGCTGGAGTGACTGGCAATGTGCCAGAGCTTGGGGTGTCTCTAGAAAGGGCCCCCACCTCAGACCTCTGACAACATTTGTGAAAACTCCAGTGATTTGGGACAAAGCTCTCTGCATTCTGGAAGCAGAGTTCTACTGTGGCAAAGAGTTCAAAATCCAAGTAATTGGCTGGCAAGATGAGCAAGCAGAGGAGGCACAATGAGACCATAGAACCCTGTTTAGGAGACAAAAAGGACCAAAACGTGGAACTAGAAGAATTCAATGAAGGGGGTGGCTAGGTGGAGCAGTGAGTAGAGAGCACTGGCCCTGGAGTCAGAAGGACATGAGTTGGATCCAGCCTCAGACACTTAAGACACACAAACAAAAGCCTAGCCATGTGACCTTGGGCAAGTTACTTAACCCCAATTGCCCTCCAAAAAGCAAACAAACAAACAAACAAAAAAAATGAATGAATAAATGAATAAGTAAATAAATAAATAAGAATTCAATGAAGTAAAAACTCCTACTTCAAAAGCCTCCAAGAAAAATACTAACTGGTTACAGACCATGGAAAAGCTCAAGAAGGATTTTGAATATTATGTAAGAGAAGTGGAGGAAAAATTGGGAAGAGAGGCAAAAAAATCATGAAAACAAGTCAATAGCCTGCTAAAGGAAACCCCCAAAATACTGTAGAAAATAAAACCTTAAAAAAATAGACTAACTGAAATGGCAAAAGAGGCCCAAAAGGCCAATGAGGAGAAGAATGCCTTAAAAACTCAATTTACCCAGAAGAAAAGGAATTTCAAAAATTCCCTGAAGAGAATAATTCCTTCAAAATTAGATTAGAGCAAACAGAAGCTAATGATTTTATGAAAAATTAAGATACTATAAAACAGTTGCAAACAAGTGAAAAATAGAAGGAAATGTGAAATATATCATTGGAAAGACCACTGACCTGGAAAATAAATCCAGGAGAGATAATTTAAAACTTATTGGACTACCTGAAAGCCATGATCAAAAAAGAGCCTACAAATAATCCTTCAAGAAATTCTCAAGGAAAATTGCTGTGATATTTTAGAACCAGAGGGTAAAATAGAAGTAAAAAGAATTCACAAATAGCCTCTTGAAAAAAATGCCAAAATGAAAACTCCTAGGAATATTGTAGCCAAATTCCAGATTTGCCAGATCAAGGAGAAAATACAGCAAGCAGTCAGGAATAAACAATCTGAGTATTGTGGAAACACAATTAAGATAACAAAGGACCTAGCACCTTCTACATTAAGGGATTGAAGGACTAGGAATATGATATTCTGGAAGTCAAAGGATCTAGGATTTAAAACAAGAATCACCTACCCAGAAAAACTGAGTATAATGCTACAGGGAAAATATGATCATTCAGTGAAATAAAGGACTTTCAAGCATTCTTAATGATAAAACCAGATCTAAACAGAAAATATTACTTTCAAATACAAGAAGCAAGAGAAGCATGAGAAGGTAAACCAGAAAAACAAATCCTAAGAAACTCATTAAATTTGAACTATTTATATTCCTACATGGAAAAATGATAAATGTAACTCATAAGACTTTTCTCACTATGACGATAGTTGAAGATATACATATATGTATATATGTATGCATATGTATATGTATACATACATATATATGTGTGTGTGTTTGTGTGTGTGTGTGTGTGTGTGTGTGTGTGTGTATAGGAGGGTGCATATGTATATAAATGTGTATGTGAGTATGGACATATTCATGTTCATGTATCCATAGATAGAGGGCACAGGATGAGTTGAATATGAAGGGATGATACCTAAAAAATAAAATTAAGAGGTGAGAGAGGAATTTGTTGGGAGAAGAAATGGAGAGATAGAATAGGGTAAATTATCTCATATAAAAAAGGCAAGAGAAAACTCTTGAAATGGAGGGGAGGAGCAGGAAAGTGAAAGGGAATGAGTAAACTTTACTCTCATTGAACTTGGCTTCAAGAGGAATAACCTACACACTCATTTCGGCATCTTACCCTACAGGAAAGTAGGGGGGAAGGTTATAATAGAGGGGATGAGAGAAGGGAGGGCAGATTGGGGGAGAGGGTAGTTAGAAGCACACACTTTGAAAAGGGACAGGGTCAAAGCAGAAAATAGAACAAGTTGGGGGCAGGTTAGGATGGAAAGAAGTGTGGTTAATCTTTCAAAATAAAAGTTCCATGGAAAAATTTTGCATAACTACACATGTACTACCTATATTGAATTAATTATCTTCCCAGAGGGGGCAGGTAAGGAGGGAAAAAGGGAAAGAATATGGAAATCAAAATTGTTTTTTTGAGGGTGGCTAGGTGGCACAGTGAATAAAACACCAGCCCTGGAATCAGGAGGTCCTGAGTTCAAATACGGACTCAGACACTTGACACACTTACTAGCCATGTGACTTTGGGCAAGTCAACCCCAATTGCCTGCAAAAAAAAAAGCAAAAAAAATGTTTTTTACATGCAACTGGGAAATAAAATGTGCAGGTACTGGGATATAGAAATCCATCTTACCTATTAAAAGTTAGAGGGGGGTATAGGGGAGGATATAAGACCGAGCAGATGGGGGAAGGAGTACTCAGTAGGCTTCCTATCTTGGGGTGGGGGTAGGGGAAAGATGGGGAAAAATTTGTAATTCAAAATCTTGTTGAAATGAATGTTGAAAACTAAAAATAATTTTAATACATTTTTTAAATGGAGGGAAGCTGAGTCTTTGAAACTACATAGACCTGAGTTCAAATCCTAGCTCTGCCATAAATTTGCTGTGACTCTATAAGCTTCTTTAGTGAACTAAGCAAAATTTTAAAACATGTAAAGTGCATACAAGATGGAGATTGGTCATATATACAGGGAATTTCTTTATCCAAGTGTTCTTTACAATAATGAAATCACAGATTCTTGCCTTTTTTTTTTTGCCCTTTGGAGGGCAATAGGGTTTAAGTGACTTGCCTAAGGTCACACAACTTAACTGTGTTAAGAGTCTGAGGTCAGATTTGAACTCAGGTACTCCTGATTCCAAGACTGGCACTCTCTTCCCTGTGCCACCCATTCTATATATAGATTTGAATATACTCATTATATTGACAAGGCAGAACATCAGGTTTGGAAAAGACCTCTTAGTTCACTTTATCTAAACACATAAATGAAAAGGCATTGCTCTGGAAAACATGCTAACAAGGCATCATTCCTTCCTTGAAGGCTCCCATTGAAGAGGAAGGCACTATTAATAGCTAATGACATTAGCTAGTATTTAGACTTTAGTGTGTGCAACATGTTTTATGAGTATCTGATATTATCATTGTAACCATGAGAGGTAGGTATTAGTATTTTTCCCATTTTACAGAAAGGAAAACTGGGGCAGGGAGATTAAATAACCTGCCCAATATTCTAAAGCTAATAAGCGTCTGAGGTCAGTTTTGAATTCATTTCTTACTGACTGTAAAAACAGCTGTCTTCACTGCTCTACCTAGTTGTCACTACCTACTGAGGCAGCTGTTTTTTTGACAGCTATACTGTTAGGAACCTTTGTTTTAATTCACTTTAAAACTATCTTTGTGCATTCTGACCATTACTACTAGTGATTGCCTCTATGGCCAATTTGACCTTTTCCACATGAAAGATTTTCCAATACTTGTACATCATAATCATCAGGCACCAACTAAGCCTTTATTTACAGAATGGAATACATGGTTTTAAAAAGAGAGAAAAGAAATGTCATGCAAGGGAAAGCCCACAACCTAATGTGTTTTCAATCTCAGGTCTGATGGCTAATTATGCTCATGAACACACAAACATGCAACCCAGACAACAATTGTAAAAAAAATAAATGGAGACTTTAAGCAGTGAGTTTGTCAGATTAATGGTCAGCTATGACAAATTTTATATTTTGGTTTCTTGATCTAGCACTGAGATCCAAACTGAATTGTTTCTCTTGCTATCTTGTAATCTAACATTCCTCAGGCTTTTTTATGCTACCATTGGTTGATTTTGAAGTTTAGTCCTGCTTATTTCCAAATTATCACACCATTCCTTTTACTCATCCCTTTCTTAGGCACAGATTGGCTAAACTATAGCCTCCCAGGGTGGGGAGTCTGTGGCATTTGATTAATTAGGAGAAATTTGGGAAGGACCCTACCCAACATCCCTGAAATCAAATTGCAGTTACATGGTATGCATAGTACCAGGCCAATTCCAAAACAAACGAGCCTCAGTTACAGGCCCACATTATAATTTTCTTTCTTCATGCATTTTTATGTTATGGGCTAGGGCTAGGCCTGGGGAACCTGTAGCCTTGAGGCCATATATGGCCCTCCACATCTTCAAGTACGGCCCTTTGACTGAATCCAAATTCTACAGGACAAATTTCCTTAATAAAATGATTTGTTCTGTAAAACTTGGACTCCATCAAAAGGCCACACCAAAGACAAGTGACTGATCTGAGTTCCCTCATTCCATTCTTTTGAGATAGAGATCTGTTACTATGTCATTCTCCAGAATGAATTTTCACTGCAATCTCTTTCTACTTTTTCATTTCCTACTTATCCTTCAAATTCCAAGTCTTCCATTAAGACTTCCCTGATGGTTGCTCAGTTTCCTTCCCCCGAGCCCCCACCTGTTCACTGATCCCTCCAGTAAGAATTGGTTTGCCCTCTCTGACTTAACAGTATTTTGTACTCTTCCATATCACAATTATAAATTCTCCCTCATGCCTTCATCTTAACTAACCTAATATTGGTACAGACATTCTTTGAAGGCAAGAATACTCAGGTAATAAAAGTATTAATTTTGAGGTAAATAGTTTTTAAAAGTCACTTAGTCCCACTCAATCAATTTCCAGATCAAGAAACTGAAACATGGAAAATGCAATTGACTTACTTAATATCACACTTGTAATCACAAGAGGATAGAACCAAATTTTAATTCTCTGATAGGCAAACCAATATTCTTTTCCGACATGCTGGAATCTGACAAAATCATCTTGAGAACATGGAATGTGTATTATATTTGGAGTTAGATTACCTGGTTTCTAATTCTAGCTCTGCCAGTTATCTGTGTGACCTTGAGTAAGTCATTTAACTTTTCTTGATATTTTTCTCAACTGTAAGACATGAAGTTTGTATGAAATGGCCATTAAAACTTCTTCTAGCTCCACATCTATGACCCCTCAGGCAAAAGAACTTTTTATCTTATTTAATGTTTCCTACTTTATACATGGTATAGATAGATAGAATGGGTGATGGTGTAATCTTTACCTAAACACATACTTTCTCAAAATCTCCTTTTCCTTTCATATTTACCAAAATTTTCATAATTATTTTTCAGGAAATCTATGTTTTTTCTTCCTAGGTAATCACAAAAGTTTATTGTATGCTATTTTCTACTATTTGGTCAATAACCTTCTATATGCCAGGCATTGTGCTAAAGTACACAAAGAGACAAAAGATAAAACCTGCCCTCAGAGAGCTGACAATACAATGGGGGAGACAAAAGCAAACAAATATGTGCAATCAAGTTAAATTAAAGAAAAATTAGAAGTAACTGAGAGGGAAAGTCTGAGAATTAAGAGGAGTTGGGAAGGGGGCAGAGCCAAGATGGCAAAGTAGAAACAGCACATCCAAGCCACTCTGCCCCCAGATTTCCTCCAAACTATGTAAAAGGGGACTCTGAACAACTTCTGGAGCCCCAGCACCCACAGAACAACACAGAGAAGTTAACCTCCCTCTGAGGACAGCCCAGCAGCCCTGCAGGAAGGACCAGCACAGTGGTCTGGGAGCCAGCTGCACGCAGTGCACAGAGCACAGGTCCAGTCCGCCTGAGTCTCAGTTTTAGCCCCAGGGCAGCAGGGCTGGCAATCAACTGGAGGGACCCCAGAACACCAGCAGCTGTGGCGATTCCAGAATTATCAACAAAGACATACCTGGGACAAAGTGAGAGGTTAGTGCCCTATGGACTTTGGGACCAGTATTTAGGGAACACGTCGGCTTCCTCCCCTGGGGGCTAGAAGCTGCTGAGGAGACACGCCGTTTTGCAGTTTTCAGAGGCAGCTCCAGCTCCTGGCCTGTGAACTGTAGGGAGATGCAGCGATCAGTCTTGGGGGGTAATCACTCTTGCTTTAACCCCCCTGGATATGGATTGTGATCTGGGGTTGAGGTTGTAGGTGGGTTTACAGCTTGCCAGAAACGGAAGTTGCCCTCCCACACCTTCAGGACGAAAATTCCCCTATCTATCGGCAAAGACATACTGTGGCAACAAGCCCAACAGTCAAGTAATTAAGTGGCAACATACCAAGGCAAAGGAAATAAATTAAACAGAAAAATGCAACCCTAGACTCCTACTTTGGGGGCAAGGAGTGTCGAAGTGTGGGGTGGGAAGAGGACTGTGAGGTCAGAAGTCCTGCTCCAAAAGCCCCAGGGGAAAACATGAGCAGGTTGCAGGCCATAGAGGACCTTAAGAAGGACTTTAAAAATCAAATAAGAGAAGTGGAGGAAAAATTGGAAAGAGAAATGAGAAGGATGCAGGAAAAGCATGAAATGAGGGTCAACACCCTGACTGAGGAAAACAACACCTTAAAAAATAGACTAACAGCTTTGGCTTCTTCGGGTAGCAGGCGCAGAGCAGCTCAGCATCTGTGCAGTTCAGGTCGTTCTCTTCTGCTCTCGCCCCACCACAGCTGCCGCCACTGCATCAGCAGCACCGGCCACAGCCTCCATCATGGTGCACAAACTCAAGTTCCACAAGCAGAAGCTCCTGAAGAAGGTGGACTTCCTGAACTGGGAGGCCATGGACCACAACCTGCACGAGCTGCACATGCTGCGGCGTGGCACAAGGACTACACATGCTACTACTGGCTGAGCCGTGCAGTGCGAGACCTGGCACACTGCCTGCACCACCTGCCCAAGCGCGACCCGTTCCACTTGTGTGCCTCAGCCACGCTGCTGGGCAAGCTCTACTCCATGGGGCTCGTGCCCAGGCAGTCATCTCTGCAGCTCTGCAACACTGTCACGGACTTGAGCTTCTGCCGCTGCCTCCTGCTGGTCGTGCTGGTCAAGCTGTGCATTTCGCAGCACCTGCGCACCACCTTGGCCTTCGTGGAGCAGGGCCATGTGTGTGTCAGCCCTAATGTGGTCACCGACCCCGCCTGCCTGGTCACTAGCACCATGGAGGACTTGATCACGTGGGTTGACTCATCCAAGATCAAGTGGCACGTGCTCAACTACAGCAACGAACTCGATGACTTCGACCTTGATTCGTAGGGCCCGGACGATCCTCGAAGGGGCCAGAGAGAGATGTCTGAGGCATGCCCCCCACAGAGCAGAAGCAGCAGTGGCAGCAAGACTTCATTTGTTTAATAAACGGGGTTTGCTGGCCCTTGTTCTTGAAAAAAAAATAGACTAACTGAAATGGCAAAGGAGGCGCAAAAGGGCAATGAGGAGAAGAATGCCTTAAAAAGTCGAATTTGTCAGATGCAAAAAGAATCTCAAAAGCTCACTGAGGAGATTCATTCCTTCAGAGTTAGACTGGAGCAAATGGAAGCTAGTGACTTTATGAGAAATCAAGATGCTGTTAAGCAGATCCAAACAAATGAAAGATTAGAAGGCAATGTGAAATATCTCATGGGAAAAACCACTGACCTGGAAAATAGATCCAGGAGAGACAATTTAAAAATTATTGGACTACTTGAAAGCCATGATCAAAGAAAGAACCTAGAAATCACCCTTCAAGAAATTTTCAAGGAAAATTGCCCTGATGTTTTAGATCCAGAGGGCAAAATAGAGGTTGAAAGAATCCAGAGAACACCTCCTGAAAAAGATCCCAGAAAGAAAACTCCCAGGAATATTATAGCCAGGTTCCAGAATCCCCAGATCAAGGAGAAAATACTACAAGCAGCCAGGAAGAAACAATTTCAATATTGTGGAAACACAATCAGAATAGCCAGGACCTGGCAGCTTCTACACTGAGGGATCGAAGGGCATGGAATATGATATTCCATAGGGCAAAAGAACTGGGAATGAACCCAAGGGTCACCTACCCAGCAAAACTGAGTATTTTGTTTCAGGGGAAAATATGGTCATTCAGTGGAATAGAGGACTTTCAAGCACTCTTGAGGAAAAAAAAAACAGAACTGAATAGAAAATTTGACATCCAGACTCAAGAAGCAGGAGATGCCTGAGAAGGTAATCAGGGAAAAGAAATCAAAAGGAACTTATCAAAGTTGAACTATTTACATTCCCATATGGAAAAACAATAACTGTGACTGATGAAATCTTTCTCAGTATGAAAATAATGGAAGAAGGGTGTATGGTCATATGAATACATATGTGAATGTGCGTGTATATAGATATTTATATATGGATAGAGGGCATAGGTTGAATTTGTTGTGAAGGGAGGATACTCAAGGGGTGAAGTTGTGAGGTGAGAGAGGAAAGTGGCAGGAAGAGATGGGGAGAGACAGGGTGGGGTAAACTATCTCATGTAGAGGAAGCAAGGGGAAGGAGTTGCAGGGGAGGGGAAAAATAGGAAGGCAAAAAGGTGAAACCACATTCTCATTGAATTTGGTTCAGGGAGAGAATGACATACATACTAGGTGGGACATCTCAACCTACAGCTGAATGGGGGGAAGGGGGAGGAGAGGAGGGATGATGGATGGGAGGGCATCCCTGGGGGGAAGGGAGGTTGGAGGTACCCACTATGGAAGAGGGACAGGATTAAGTGGGGAATGGACCAGGTCGGGGGTGGGATTAGGGGGAGGGAATTATAAGTAGCCTTGTACAATATATCTACTATGATAATGTTTTGCATAGCTAGACATGTACAACATATACTGAATTACTTATCTCCCCAGGGGGAATGGGTGACAAAGGAGGAAGGAAATTGATCTGAAATCCAAGGTCTTAAGATTAAATGTTTCAAATATATATAAATACTATAATCAATACTATTTTGCTTGTAATTGGGAGATAAGATGTGCAGGCATTGGGACACAAAGATTCACCTTCCTCTAATGCAGAGTTCGAAGGGGGTATGGGAGAAGATAGGGGAGAGAGCAGATTGGAGGATGCAATGTGTTGTGGGACTGCTGTTCTGGGAGGGTGGGTAGGGGAAAAACAGCAGGGGAAAATGATTGTAACTCAAAATCTGGCAGAAATGAATGATGTAAAACGCAAGTTAATAAAGCATTTGTTTAAATAGAGAAAAAAAAAGAGGGGTTGGGAAAGATTTATTGTAGAAGGTGAGATCAAGTTGGAACTTAAAGGAAGCCAGAGGGCCAGTAGGTGGCAATAAGGGGGGGGAGCCCATTCCAGGCATGGAAGACAGCCAGAAAAATTGTTTGGAAGCAAAAGATGGATTGCCTTGTTTGTGGAACATGACAGAAACCAGAGTCACCAGATCAAAAACTACATGATGGGAAATATGATGTAAGAAGACTGGAAAGATATTAGGGGAGTAGTTATGAAAGACTTTGAACAACAAACAGATTTTTTTTTATTTGATCCTGTAGGCAATGAGTAGTCACAGGAGCCTGTGGCCTGTGGTGACCTGCTGGGCCTGTGCCCAATATCACCTTAGTGGCTGAATGGAGGACGGATTGGAGTAGGGAAAGAGTTGAGGTAGTCAGAACCACCAGAAAGATATCATCATATCCAGGTGTTAGGTAATGAGGTCCTAGGCCAGAGTAGTAGCAGTTTTAGAGGAGAGAAAGAGATGTAGCATCAAGCCTTGACAATTTATTGAATGTAGGAGGTGAAAGATTGTGAGGAATCAAGTATGACACCTAGGTTGTATACCTGAGGAACTGAGCGAATTGTACTTCCCTTGAAGTTACTAGGGAAAATAGGAGAGGGGATAAACATTTAGGGGGAAAGAGAATTAGTTATATTATAGACATCTTGAGTTTGAGATGTTTATTGGATATCCAGTTCAAAATGCTTGAAAGATAGCTGGAATGTGAGGTTGGAGGTCAATAGAAAGGTTGGCTCAGGATAAGATGGTTTGAGAACTACCAGCAAAATAATGGTAATTAAATCCATAGGACCTGAGGACATCATTTTATGATATAGAAGAGAGGGAGATTAGAAAAGAACCCAGAACAACATCCTAAGGGATACCTAGAGTTAGAGGGCATAATCTGGATGAGAATTCAGCAAAGGAAAGTGAGTCACTAGACATTAATGAAATAGAAGAAAAAAATCTTAGATTCCTGATATAACATGGTATGAATACAGAATGAGACTCAGAGCCCTACAACCTATTTCCTTCCTATTCTCATAGTGTCAACTAAATATGTACACATTGAATTACTATTCCTAGTAATGGGCCTCACCTTAAACAGAGGTGTCAGATTCAAGGCTCATAGTGGTCCAGAGCCAAATAAAAATAAAATAAATATGGATAAGGTGAACTTATATGTGGTTTTGCTTATATTTTCTTTTTTTCTTTTGTTTTCCTTTTGGCAAATCCACATGTGACCTTCAGGGATCCACTGCTATTTGCACATAATTTCACTGCCTTCAAGAACATAAGTTTAAAATAAGTCAAAAATCTTCCCCAATGTTCTTTGGTGCCCTCCTCCACCTGAAATCATTTGGTGTTTAATTTGGAGATGTTTTGTAATTTTTCACTTTTGTTGATGTTGTAAATCTTGCAGAGGAAGGTAAGCTCCTTGAGGAGGCAGAATATTTCATTGTTTGTTTTGTTTTTGTCTCCTTGGCACCCAACATTGTTCTTGGCACAAAGCTTTTAATCAATATGTGTTAGATTTAATTTCATTGAATCAAATTGAAATCTGCTGTCAGTGTTCACATTTTGGTTACAAAGGCCTTGAAAGACTCCAGTTAATTGGACAGGCTCTTTATTAGTATAACAATCTCCAGTTGCTTTTCTAAGGGTTTTCACAAGGCCTCAATTTTTGAAAATGTTCATTAATTAAACATTAGAAGTTAAAGATATACCGTTCCTCTAATAAGTGTCCTGTAAGTGGAACCCTGGAAGCAGTATTTCTTCTTGCAGTAGAAGAATATCTTCTTACCTCATCAATTTTTGTTTACTTCAACTGAGATGACTTTTCCATATTCAACCCCTTACCTCTTTGAATAATGTGCTTATTTTTACAGGGCTCAATCTATTAATAAAAACATGGTTTTATGTGCCTACTGGAAGCTTGACATTATGGATAGAGTGCTTGGCTTAGAAGCAGGAACAAGTGAATTCAAATCATACCTCTGGGAATTACTATTCACATGACTTTTCTGTGCTTCAGGACTCACTTATTAAGCCAGAATAGTTTTCTTTGATACTTGCTATTAGAGAGAGTTTCTTCCCGTGGAGTTCCCATCGTGATGAAAGCAAAAATCCTTTGCTTATTCACACAAGGATACTATTTGGGGAGGATTTGGCATTATTAAACATAAGTCAAACAATTAAAAACTTCATAAGTTCTGACAGTTTATCAGGCAGGTCCTGTGATTCCATTAGATAGAAAATTTCCAGTGGGGAAAATTCATGTAAATTTATGGACTGATCAATCAGTCCATCAATCCAAAAACATTTATTGAGCACTTAAATATTCCAGGCACTGTGCAAAGTTATACGAATACATGTTTTCATTTAGGGCTTTTGGATGCAGGAGTTCTGACCTCCCAGTCCTCTTCTTGTTCCATGCTTCAATTCTCTTTGTCCCCAAAATAGGAGTCTAATGTTGAATTTTTCTCTTTATTTTGTTTCCTTTGCCTAGGCATGTTGGCACTCAATTACTTGACTTTTGGGCTTGTTGCCACAGTAGGACTCTGCCACCAACTAAGGGAGCTTCTGTTCCAAATGTGGGGGTTTTCCCAACTGCTGGAGGTATTAGTTGGGTGCCCTCTCTGAAGCCCCCACACACTCTGGCAAGCTGGTCACACACACAATACCTCCACCCCAGACTGCAATTTAGATGCAAGAAGGTTAAATCAAGAGTGATTACCCCCTAGACTGATCAGCAGATCCCCCTGCAATTAGAAGGGCAGGAACTGAAGCTGCCATGTGTGTCCCTGGCTGTGCTGAAGCTTCTCAGAGGATTCTCACCCCCAGGGGAAAAGGCTGACATGGTGTCCTAACTAATGAGTCTCAAAATCCATACCACACTAAATTCTCACTTTGTCCATGGCATCTATGTGTTGTTAATTCTGGAAACACCACAGCTGCTGATGTTCTGGAGTCTCCATAGCTGGCTGCTTGTCAGGCCACCCTGGGGCTAAAACCTCAAATTCACAGGGAGCTGGGCTTGGCTCCCAGTATGCTGCACTGGCTGCTCCCTGCTGGGCTGTCCTTAACGGGAGGTTAGTTTCTTTTTATCATTTTGTGGGTTCTATATCTCCAGAGGTTGTTTAGAGTCCCTCTTGTACATGAATTTGGAAATTTTGGGAGCCAGAGGTGTGTGGAAGAGCTGTTTCTACTCTGCCATCTTGACTTTGCCCCTAAAACAGGGATTCTTAACCTGGGCTCCATAGAGTATTTTTGGTAATGTTTTTTAACTGCATTTATCTTTGAATTTATTTATTTATTTTTAGTTTTTAACATTCATTTCCACAAGATTTTGAGTTCCAAATTTTCTCCCCATCTTTCCCTTATCCCCCACCACAAGATGGCAAGCCCACTGAATAACCCTTCCCCCAATCTGCATTCTTTTATATCTTCTCCATCCCCCCTTTACTTTATAACTGTATTTCTATGTAATTTTTTTCTTTTACAATCCTATGTATTTTATTTTATGCATTTCAAAATGCTGCCCTGAGTAGAGGTATATAGCCTTTACTTGACTGCTAAAAGAGTCCATCACACACACTCAAACACACATACACACGCACATGCACCCCCATACACATACATGCACACATGTGTACACAATCAAGAACCTCATTTCTAGAGATCTAAAAGTACATGCTGGATAACCTATTGTTATACATGTTGAATTTATTATAGAAAAGATTCAAACGCAGTTATGAGTTGACTACAGTGGTAACTATTAGTTCTCAGATTTTGTGAACTGTTCATCTTCTTATGTAAGCAACCACTGCTTACATTTGTGGAATTACTTTAAATGGAGGAAATAAATAATACAATTATAAATCAAGTTAACATCCTACAAAGAAAGAGAAAGAGAGAGAGAGAGAAAGAAAGAGAGAGAGAGAGAGAGAGAGAGAGAGAGAGAGAGAGAGAGAGAGAGAGAGAGAGAGAGGAAGGAAGGAAGGAAGGAAGGAAGGAAGGAAGGAAGGAAGGAAGGAAGAGATAGGAAGAAAGAAATCTTTTTATGTCCAAATCGAAGGCCTTCTTGAGTCTACATCAGTAAGAATGTGGTTTGAGCATTATATTGGAATGGAGCATGTCAACATTAAGAAAGTAACAGTAGGGCTAGAAAGAGATAGGAGAACTACATGATCGGTTCACTCAGTGTTGGAGTTCTCAGAGCTAAATACACAGATGGTGAATTTCTCAACAATTTCCTGGCACAGGAGTCTGACTACAAAATAATTTGCCTGAATATTTGGTCTTCAAAACCTTCAGTGGCAATTGATATAGCAAAACACATCAAGCCCATTCCTGCCTTGGAAAAAGAAATTATTTGTTCACTTTGGAGAAAACATATTATTACATTCAAAAAAAAAATATATATATATAATATTCAGTATAAATTACATTGTATATCAGCAGGGGTAAAAACAAACATTTTTTTGCATCATAAATTGCATAAAGGGGAATAACCCCATCTTATTGTAGCTTTGATTTCTCTGTTGGCTCTATGTATAATCATCAGGTGTCATTCATTTTAGTCTTCATAGCATGAAAATGCCATATAATATGTGTGTATAAATATACATGTGAATGTGTGCATATGTATATATACATGTATACATAGACAAAGGGCACAGGATAAATTGAATATGAAGGGATGATATCTAAAAAATAAAATTAAGAGTGATAGAGGAATATATCAGGAGAAAGAGAAAGGGAAAGATAGATTAGGGTAAATTATCTCATATAAAAGAAGCAAAAGAAAACTTACAATGGACGGGAAGAGCAGGAATATGAAAGTGAATGGGTCAACCTTAGTCTCATTGAATTTGGCTTAAGGAGGGAATAATGTACACACTCAAATGGATATCTTACCCTAATGGATAATGGTGAGTAGGGGATAAGAGGGAGGATGATAGAAGGGAGGGCAGATTGGGGGATAGAGTAGTTAGAAATAACCACTTTTAAAATGGGACAGGGACAAAGGAGAAAATAGAGTAAGTTGGGGGGTTGGATGGGATGGAGGGAACTATAGTTAGTCTTTACAGTATAATACTATGGAAATGTTTTTTCACAACTAAACATGTACAACCTATATTGAATTGCTTACCTTCCGAGTGGGTGTGAGTGAGGAGTGAAGAAGTTTAAAAACAAATATTTTTTTAAAACATTTATATGCAGCTAGGAAATAAGATATATAGGCACTGGGGTATAGAAATCCATCTTGCCCTCCTAGAAAGTTGGGGGAAGAGATGGGGGAGGATATAAGACAGAACAAATTGGGAGAAAGGGGTATTCAGTAGGCTTCCTATTTTGGGGTGGTGGTGGGGGAAAGACAGGGATAAAGATTTGTTACTCAAAATCTTGTGGAAATGAATGTTAACACTAATAATAAATTAGAAAGAAAAACATTTATTGTGTTTTATGTTTTTGCTTTTTGGAGGGCAGTTGGGGTTAAGTCACTTGCCCAAGGTCACCTGGCTAGTTTTTGTGTTAAGTGTCTGAGGCCGAATTTGAACTCAGGTCCTCCTGACTCCAGGGCCAATGTTCTATTCATTGCGCCACCTAGCTGCCCCAATTGGAAAAAAATTCAAAGAAGAAAATGGCACACAATAGAAGAACAAATATCCTTGCAATAATGCAGAACAGGCTCCTCCATAACCTATCTCTATAACTTAGGACAAATCATCTCACTATCAGAGGTTTCAAATTCCTATTTTGCAAAATGATGAGATATTTTCTAAAAATTTTTTCCAGCACAAAGATAAGGAAAATTGGGTATTATTAGACATTTCTAGCCCTAATGTGTTAGGAATCTATGACACAACTGTCTCCTGTGGAAACTTCTCATCCCTTTTTGTGTGTGGTGTTATCAGTGACTCCACAGAGCACAGTGACATGTCCTAGATTTGCTGTACCTCCTCCTCCCCATACCATATAGAATCACAGGCTTTAAAAAGAAAAATCTACCTTCATTGCACAAGGGGCTCACTATTTCTCATTTTACTTCCATGAATCAAGCAAGCATTTATTAAGTACCTACTATGTGTCAGACACTGTCTTAAACATTAGAAATACAAATACCAGCAAAGACAGGCTCTGTCATTAAGTAACTTACAGTATCATAGGAGAAAACAAAATGGTAGCTGAAAAGTAGAAGAGGGAAAGGTCAAGAAAGGTTCCCAAGAAAAGGACATATAAGAAAAACCAGAGAAATTCCAAAATGGCATAGCCAGGTGAGAAATGAGATGTTCTGAACATCTGATATTCCTTCCTTAGATGGAGGTGTTTAAATTCATGGCTCTGTTCTCCAATCAGAAACAGAGGGCAGTGATTAGAGTGGAGTGTGGCTAATGGAATGCTCTATGAGAATGTTATTGAAATTAATTCAATGTCCATTGAGTCATAGGATAATCTAATAAGAGATTTAGAGATGAAAAACCTTAGAGATTTTCTATTGAATTCGCTCATTTTCTAGAGGAAGAAACTATAGCCTAGTGAGGCTGAAGTAACCTGCTTTTACACAGACAGTAAGTGGTAAAACTAATATTTGAATCCAGATCTCAAACCCAATTCTTTTTCCAACTAATCGGTTCTTTGAATGCCTTTTGCTGGAAGATGAAAACTTCATCACATGTCATTCCATAGGCTGAAAACATTCAAAATCCATCAGTATTCCATGGCATTGCTCTTTTTGGATATGTTTTATGGTTGGCTTGATGGGGAATCATTTTTAAAATATGCACTTTGTCCAACATTTAATAGGAAACTGGCCAAATAATACATTTAATTAAGAAAAAAAGTAAAAGATTAATTGTAAGCTGTCACATTCTATTGTCATCACTATTTAACACCCTTTTTGCTGTTCAAAATGTTAGCTTTGCTTTGTGGTGAGTTTGGTAAATGTGTTAGGAGCTAGAGGGAATCTGACTGCTTTGGCTTAGCACATTTTTACATGGAAATATATTGATGCAGGGGGAAATGGCCCATTATTGTCTTTAGCTGCTGTGTGGAGCTACACATCTTCCCAATAACCTTTGTCCATTGTAGTAGACCTTGAAAAATGATGAATTGCCTTCCAAGGGCTTAGGCAGCATTTTTCTAGTTTAACTTTCTCAGGAGATTCATAGAAGTAATGAAAGCCGATGCCTTGCTTAAAACTCTCCACACAGCACTACCTGCTTAATACAGGGAATTTGATTTAAGCTTCTCAAATAAAGTGCTTTTGGGCTCACTTGGAATAAACAAAATCTCTTGATTATTGTGGTGCAAAAAGTCAGGATGTGAGTGACTCAGATGGAGAGTGTGAGAGTCCAACATCTACATCATATCTTTTAGTAAATGTCCAAGGAAAGCAGATAGTATGTGTCAATAGAATTAAAGACTATCTGTATTCTATATTAGCAGGCCCCAGCTATTTCTGGATGGCTTAAACACCTTGTTTCATACTCTGAGACTTGATTCCACTGAATGTAGTAAGCCTAATTTAAAAAAAAAAAAGTTTTGTCAACATATATATCTATATAGGTCTTAAACCCTTTACTTGACTTTTTAGCAAATTGGACATCTCTTCAAGTCTGAGACCTTGGAAAAGTTATTTAAAATTCAAAGCACTCTGCTGCTTAGCAATCACTCAAAAAGCATAGCTCCTGATCCCTGACCAGTGTCTTTACTTTTAAAAGCTGATTAGTCATAGAATTCCATTAAATTATAGCCAAAAAAGTGACAAAAGAAAATCTCCTGCCCTTTTGCATAAGGGGTACAGTGCTCCACAAAATTCCATACAATCAATAAAGTGTTATATGTACCAAACGTAAATACAGAACATGCTGTAACCTCATTGAATGCCTCTCTTCCTTCAAGACCCAGCACAAGCACCAAGTTATATATGAAGCTTTATCTGATCTCCATCACTACAATGTTCTCCCTCTCTAGCTTGTATTTATTATCTTTATGTAATACTAATAACAAGAATTATAATGAGTAGCATGTACATAGTGCTCCAAAGTTGCCAAATACTTTACAAATATCATTTCACGTTTTCCTCACTAGGATCCCGAGAAGAAGGTAGGTATTATGATTTCCCTTTTATAGTTGAAGGAGCTGAGTCAACATAGGTTAAATTACTTGCCCAGGGTCATACAGAAAGTGCCTGTGAGATGTCAGATCTCAGGTCTTCCTGAACCCAAGGACAGCAATTTCTGCTGTGCCACCTTGCTAGCCTACAAATTCTGTATGTCCATAAATATGCACTTACCTCTCTCACTAAAATGTATGTCAATTGCTCCATATATATATTTGTATTCCTTCCTAGACTATAGCATAGTTCCTGTTGAATAGTAGGCAGTTAATGCATCCTTGTCAGTTGATTGACCAGTAACCATTCATGGATGGCAAACACATAGGGCAAGAGTATAGCCAGGGAACCTGACTAATGACAAAGACAGAAGTAACCTTGTATTAGGATGTTTTCATGAAGGATACCTATATAGGGAACCAAAATCTTTAGGACAAATTATCAGGGCTGATGATCTTCTTTGAAATACCATCATGATACTTCATTGTGTTACCATTTGGACATCATTTTTCAATTATAAGATGTGAGGTTGTCTTTTCTAGGCATATCTTTCCTGGACTTTTGGTCGATTCTGGCTTCACAGCACTTGTTAGGGATAACTTCTTGTCTCATCATTGTTTAGGGTGACGGGTGCTACCAATTCTGGGTATCACTTTTCATGGCTACCTGCTGGTTATCTTAGCTTCTTTTTACTAAGATACAGTGATTAAAATTTTCTCTTCTAAGGCCAATGTGCCAGTCCTTGTGACAAGATTTAGCCTATGAATGACCACAGACAAATGAACTTCATTTTCAAGGCTCTCAGGCTAAGAGTTAGAATTTTTTTTAGCTCTCGTATCTGAAATTTAATTTCAGTTAGGTGTCTTAGATAGCTTTCCTGGATCTGATTTAGGTTTATGCATTAACCCCTTATAAAATTCCATTCCACCACAACCTATTTCAAGTTATTCCCCCCCAAAAATTTCATATCCTCCCAACATCTATGACACTTCACAGGAGTCTTGCATTACCTGGGCTTATAATTTTCCATTTCTTCATCACTCCCACTTCTATTTAAGCAAAACCTATTTACCCTATGAAAAATTTCTTTATATCATGGGACAAACTACATTAATGTACCAATCCCTTTAATGTGCCAACTTCTAGTTTTTCTCCTGGCTTTCAATCTCTACCCTCTCTAATCCATCCTCTACATAGCTGTTAAATAATCTTTGGTAAACATTGCATAGCCATGTCACTTTCCTACCGAGAATTCTTCAATGATTCTCTTATGCTTCTAAGATGTAATATGAACTCACCACCTACTTATAGAATCACTGGTTTCATGTCAGATTAAATGCCACATTTTCAGAGATAAGAGATTTTCCCTAGAGTCCCAGTGAGTGAAGACTTCTACTCTCTACTTATCCTTCCATATCCTCTGCAAATCTCTTGTATGCATACATAAATTTACACAATCCCCATTTGAAAGCATTTTCCATGAGAGCAAAGATTATTTCCCCCTTTCTTTGTATCTCAAATACACCACAGTGAGGACACATGATAAATGACTGACTAAACATGGCGTTTAATACCTTCAGCATTTGAACTACTAACTGGTGCAAAGGCTAACAAGCTGTACTTTGAGTTAAGAAAATCAGTGTTTAAATCTAACCTCAGACACTTACTATGTCTCTTAACTTCTGTCTGCCTTAGTTTCTTCAACTATAAAATGGGGATAATAATAGCATCTACTTTTAATGTGAGTATAAATTGAGATACCAGTGAAGATTTTAGTGTAGTGCCTGGCCCATAGTAAGTGCTTAATAAATATTTGTTTTCTTTCTTGTTTCTTATTTCTAATTCCATTCTTATTTCATATTACTTCCCTTCAAACAGTCTGCATTTCACCCAACACTCGTTGACTAGCCATTCCCAAAATTCAATGTGCCATTCTACATTTTGCTATTGTACAGGCTGAATTCCAAGTTACCAGAAATCATCTCCTTCCTCATTTCCACAAAATATATCAGTTTATCAGGCCCAAAATTTGTAAAATGACCAGCCCAAATCCCTCACTCATTCACCTTCCAACAAAGGTATTAGAGCTTTTCTCTTTCTGCATACCATTTTGTATTTCTTTTTGTTTACCTATTGTATCTTACTAGAAGAACGGAAACTTTTTGGTGGTGAGGACCTTATATCCTACAACAGTGTCTTGCACATAGAAAATACTAATAAATTCTCCCTTGTTTAGATTATTGTGGAATTAAAAAAATTGAAAGGAAAATGGTAATGAGAAGATAAACAGTATTTCAACTATATATAGCAAAATGATCTGAATATATTCTCTGACTCATCTAATTTCAATTCTGCATTTCAGATGGGGACATTCATGTTTATACCCCACACCTCTTAGCATGATTCCTTGAAAATAGTAACTGCTTTAAAAAAGTATGTGTGTGTGTGTGTGTGTGTGTGTGTGTGTGTGTGTGTGTGTGTTTTCAAGTTGAATTGAAAAGGTTTGTTGCATTTTCTCCTGATCATGGAGTTTCTGAAACTTTCCTAATTGATCAAAATTATTATATTTGATATAATCATGTCACTCTTCTGCTCAAGAAGCTTCACTGGCTCCTTTTCACCTTCAGCATCAAAACAAATAAAGAAAACAAACAAACAAAAAAAGAACTCCTCTGTTTGGTATTGAAAGCACTACATGATATAACTCCAACTATATATTAAAAATATACATATGGTCACCTTTACTGTACTGCTCTTCACAGGAAAAATGGTCTATTTGCTACTCACATTATATGATATTCCATCTCCCATTTGGATGCCTTTGCAAAGATCATGGATCTAGGCCTGGCATGTTCTCCTTCCCAATTGCTGCCTCTTTGAATCTCTACTTTCTTTTCAAAACTCAGCTAATTGAACACCTCTTACAAGAAAAATAAAATCCTTCAAATTGTCTTCCTTCCCCCATAAAAGCTTCCCCCTCTCAAACTATTTGGTGTTTAATTGAGAATCTCAAATACTTATATATCTAAAGATAGAAATGAAGTCTTCATACGTGAAAATTGAGGCCTGGTGAGGCGAAAGTGACTAAGTCATGGGTACATGAGAAGCAAACTCATAGGTCAAATTCAAATGCAGTTCCACTAACAACAAAGCTTGTATTTTTGCCTCATTGTGGCTTATATGTATATGAATTGTTTCATTCCAGTTAATGTGAACTTCTTTTTTTTCCTCATTGTATCCTTGGTTCTTAGCATAGGTTTTGACATATAAAACACAATCAGTAATGTTTGTAGAATTGAATTTAGCCAAACAAAAGCATTTATTTCAATTACTATTTATAACCCAGGGACCCTATACAAGGTGCTGGGGAAACCAAAACAAATTGTAATAATCCCTTAGAAGATTGAATTATTTCATTATGAATGATGGAATGAACTCTCCTTGGTCCGTTTGATCTTCCTGATTATATTTCACATTTTTTTTCAAGCAACTACTGTGCTAAAATTGTGCTGCCTTCTGAATTAGAGGTATGAGTTGCCTGAGTACTGATATCAATGATATTTGATGTATGATTTGTTCCTATATATCAAGTAAACCTAACCACTTTGCTTTTCTCTATTTCTAGGGGCAGAGGCCCATTGAAGCATACAACTGATGTAATTTATGCAGCTAAAATGATATCCGAATCAGGCTCAAGGATGGATGTCCTTGCTCGGCAGATCGCCAAACAAGTGAGTCCTTTAGGAAACAGACATGGGGGAAGTCATTCTCTTGCTTTCTGTGATTTGGACATACCTGCTTAAAGTAAAGGTGTTGACTCAACCAGTCAGAAGGCAGATTGTAATCTGACATCTTTGGGGCTATTTTTCATAGACACATTAAGACTTTGACATAGCTACATATTTCTGAAAAGGTAGATACAATTACATGATCACTTTCTGAAGAAAATCAATCAATCAGGATTTATTAGGTGGCTACAACATGTAAGACAATGAACAGCTATGCATTAAAGTTACAAAGACAAAAATAAAATAACAAAAAAACTCGCTTTCTTCAAGAATATATAGCTTGTTGGGGGGGTGTATATACATATATTAAATTGAATATATTTACAAAGTAAAAACATTATGAAAGACTCTATGGGATAGCTAGGTAGCACAGTGAATAGAGCACCAGCACTGAATTCAGGAGGACCTGAGTTGAAATCCGGCCTCAGACACTTAATACACAAACACACATACACAAACACACACACACACACAAAACCAACTAGCCGTGTGTCCTTAGCCAAGTCACTTAACCCCAACTGCCCTCCAAAAAAAAAAAAAAGAAAGAAAGACTCTAATGGATAGGGGCAGGGATCAGTAAAGGCTTCACATCAAATGTAGTATTAGAAATAAGTTTCGAAGGTATATAAGGAAATGAGTTGTGAGCTTGTATGTTACGTGCTTTAATTTGAATAGCCAATCTAAACCTTACTTATGGCTTTAATAATTTTATGGATCAGTTATCTCATTAAGATGGATATTGCCTCAACTCACAGAGATTGCAGGCCCTTCCAAGGTTTTATATTTTAGTAAATGCTTCATGCTTTTTTGTAAAATGTTCATAGAGAATCCTGATTTATAGCTTTTGAAATATAAATTATGTGGCTCCAAATCATATTTTGGTGGTTGATAAAACATCATAAGAATTCATAGAAATGTCTGTGATATCTACATACAAGCAAAAGGACAAAAGGAATTCATCCAGCTATCTTTCTTGATCTATTTCTAAAAATAGATAAATGGATTCTTTATATACTACAAACTGACCTTTGGTAGTCTTCTTTTTAGGATGCATTTTCCTTACTAAGTTCTTAAGCTACATCTTCTGAGATTTAATGAGCATCATATTTGAAATTATAATGATAATAATTATTATTCAATAAAACATTAATACTATTAAAATCAATAATGAATATTAATAAAATAGCTACCATTAATTTGCTAAGATACAAACACTTTAGGTTAATGTGGTAAGAATTCTTAATGAAATGTTTTACCAGTGATTAATATTTAATGATCATATATCTCCTTACAATGTGTTATTAACATCACATATATCCATGCATGCTTCCCTATTCCATTGTGTCTTTAACTTCATAAATATAGTGATTTTCCCTCCCCATTAGTACAATATAGATCAAAAGCCCTCTTTTCTTTCTCTTTCTGTGCAATTTTGTCCCAGGTTTCTCATGAAACATCCAACAATCTTTCAAAAATACTAGAAGCCTTCCTTTTTATCTTATTACAATATATGAATGATGCTATTACCCTCAGGTATTGCTCTGTGATCTCTTGCTCTTGGTACATGGTCGGCCTACCTCCTTTTCTAATCATGCACATTTATAATCTCTCATATTTATACAGCTTTTGAAAAGTTAAAAGAATGTTCTACATATGTTATTCACATGCCCCCCCTGCCACTTATTGAATAGAGATAACTATTAGATAGGTTTCCCTCTATGTGTATATTCCTCAGTCTCCCCATGGTCATCTGAGTCATCTACAACTTTGGATCTTTAGAGGTGTTCATTTCTGAAATTCATGTAATAAAAACACACACACAATATCATCAAAAGAATATTTGTGTTAAAAGGATGGTCATATCATATGCCTAGCAGAACATAAGAGAGAATTCAAATCTTTAATAATAAATTTTCAATTCGAGAAAATCTATATGTGGCCTTATACTCTTAACACTTACTAGTTGTGTGATCTTTGGAAACTCACTTAACACCAATTGCCCTGCCTTCTCCCCCTCCAAAAAAGTAAAAAAAAAAAGTCTACATGATAAATACTATACATTGTGTTGAGAGCTACCCACATTTTCTTTGCTTCTTTGTAAGCTTTCTTTTGTTCTCTGCTATGCACTTTTTATTTTCTTTTTGCACTTTCCCCCTGCCCTGAAACTGTATACAGATATATATATTTTCACACATACATACATACATACATATATAAATATATACTTTCCCCAACCAATTCTACTCCTAAACTTTGCTTTTATGTTCGTGCATATCTCCTTTCCTATCCCTCCTGACTCCTCTACTTTACTTCTATCCACTATCTTGCCATACTATTATTTAGATATACCGCTCTAAGCATACCTCCCCTATCCTCCCATTCCCATAAATCTTAATACTCTGTTTCTCTTGACTCTTGTTATGTTAAATCTTCTAAGTTCAGCTTTTTCTTTTTAACAAAGTCTTGAACATCTGACAGTTGATTAAATGTCCATTTTCTTTTTCATTTAGTATTATGCTTATCTTTGCTGGATATGATATCTTTGGCCAGAGCCCCAGTTCTTTTGCCCTTCAATATATAGTGTTTCAAGACCTATGGTCCTTTAATGTCTCTGCAGCTAGGAATTGCGTGATTTGAATTGTGGCACTATCATAATTAAATTATTTTTTCTCGTTGCTTTTAATATTTTTGTTCTTGAGCTAGAGGTTTCAGAATTAATCTATGATCTTCCTTTAAGTTTTCTGCAAAGGATCTCTTTCAAGTGGTGATTGATCATGTGTTGTTTTTTTTTGTTTGTTTGTTTTGTTTTGTTTTGTCTTGTTTTCTATTTCTACTTCCCTCCCTTGTTCTAATGCTTTGGAACAATGTTACTTATTTATTATACTATTGTATCAAGATAGTTTTTTCATCATAGCTTTCAAATATTCTCATTATTCATATGTTTTCTGTTCTTGATCTGTTTTCCTGATCAGTTGTTTTTCTTATTCGATTTTTCACTTCCTTTTTTCAATATTCATATTTTGTTTAATTATTTCTTGATCTTTTATAACTTAATTGACTTCACCTTCCCCAATTCTAATTTTTAAGATGCCATTTTCTTCCTTATAATTCTGGATCTCTAGGGGAGAGGGAGGTGTGGAGCAAAGATGGTGGAGAAAAAGCAGGAACTTGCTTGAGCTTATCTACCAATCACCAACAATACCTGTAAAAAATGCCTCTAAACAAATTTTAGAGGTACAAAACCATGAAATGACAGAATGAAGAACATCTACAGCTGAAGGTAGACTGGCAAGTCAAAAGGAAGCATCTATTACAACGGGTTGAGAACAGAGTGAAGTCCCACATGGGCCACACCAGCACTGGCAGAACAAAATAGGCTGGAACAGACCTCAGGAGACTGAATCAGTGGCCACTGTGGTGGTTTCCAGACTTCTCAACCCAAAAACACCAAACAGAAAGTAAAATGTCATTGCAGAAACCCTGTTGGACCTGAGTGACAAAAGAGTGTAGTACAGCCACTGCTCCCAGGATAGCAGAGGAGGTGTCCAACAGCAGCAGAAGTAGCAAGACCAGACCCACAGATGATGCGGGGACCAAGCAGCTGATCAGAGGGCATTGGCAGGAATTTCTTTGCTGGCACTGAGGCAGGTTTCTCTTGCTTTGCCCTGCTTGGATCTGGGTCACAGTCTTTGGTGGTGGTCCTGGGTTGAGGAGGAGTGCTGGCATGACAGAGCTTGGAACTGATGTGGAGAGGGAGTCCTCCTAACAGTTCAGAGGAAGGTGCCTAGAAGAAGCTGTGACAATAGTTGCACAAAATACCAGAAATTTGGAACAAAACACTTTCCACTCTGGAAGCAGAGTTTTGCCATTGAAAATAGCTCAAAAGTTAAGTAGTTGGCAGGGAAAATGAGCAAACAGAGGGGGCAAAATACTATATAATCTTTCTTTGGTGACAAAGAAGATCAAAATATGGAACCAGAAGAAGATAACAAAAGTTAATACTCTTGCAACAAAAGCCTCCAAGAAAAATATGAATAGGTCACAGGCCATGGAGGAGCTCAAGTAGAATTTTGAAAACCAAGTAAGAGAAATAGAGGAAAAAAATGGGAGAAATGAGAGTGTTATACAAAAATCATGAAAAACAAATCAACATCTTCCTATAGGAGATGCCAAAAATATTGAAGAAAATACCTTAAAAATTAAACTAACTCAAAAGACAAAAGAGGTTTAAAAAGCTAATAAGGAGAAGAATGCCTTAAAAAGCAGTTTTGGACAAATGGAAAAGGAGTTCCAAAAACTCACTGAAGAAAATAATTCTTTCAAAATTAAAATGGATCAAATGGAAGCTAATGACTTTATGATAAATCAGGATATTATAAAAGAGATAGAAAAGAATGAAAAAATAGGGGCAGTTAGGTGGTACAATGAATAGGGCATGCTCCCTGGAGTCAGAAGGACCTAAATTCAAATCCAAATTCAGACAATGAACACTGACTAGCAGTATGATCTTGGGCAAGTCACTTAACCCCAATTGCCCTGCTTTCTGCCCTTCAAAAAATGAAGGAAAAAATAGAAGACAACATAAAATATATCACTGGGAAAATAACTTACCTAGAAAATAAATCGAGGAGAGATAATTTAAAAATCATTGGACTACCTGAAAGCCATGATCAAAAAAAGTGACTAGATACTAACTTTCAAGAAATTATCAAGGGAAATGGCCCTGATATTCTAGAACCAGAGGGTAAAATAGAAATTGAAAGAATCCACTATTTGCACTTGGAAAAGCTCCCAAAACAAAAACTCCTAGGAATATTGTAGCCTAATTCCAAAGTTCTCAGGTCAAGGAGAAAATATTACAAGCAGTAAGGATGAAAAAAATTCAAGTATTGTGGAAACACAGGATAACACAAGATCTAGCAACTTCTACATTAAAGGATCAAAGGGCTTGGAAAATGATATTGTGGAGGTTAAAGGACTTAGGATTAAAATCAAAAACACTTTCCCAGCAAAACTGGGTATAATATTACAGGGGAAAATATTGTCATTCAATGAAATAGAGGACTTTCAAGCATTCTTGATGAAAAAAGAAGAGCTGAATAGAAAATATATTTTTCAAATATAAGAATCACTAGAATCATAAAAAGGGAAACAGGGGAAATAAATAATAAGGAAATTATTAAAGTTAATCTGTTTACATTCCTACATGGAAAGATGATATTTATAACTTATGACACTTATCAGTATTAGGATAGTTGAAGGGAATATATGTGTGTGTGTTTGTATGTTTATAAATGTATACATAGAGAGAACAGGGTGAATTAAATATGAAGAGATGATATTTAAAAATAATATTAAGATGTGAGAGAAGAATATTTTGGGAGAAGGAGAAAAGGAAAGATAGACTAGGGTAAATTATCTCACATAAAAGAGGCAATGCAAGAAAACTGTTACAATGGAGAGGAAGAGTAGGGGGGTGAGAAGGAATGAGTCAACATTGCTCTCATTATATTTGGCTTTAGGAGGGAACAACATACACACTCAATTGGGTATCTTATTCTATAGGAAATTCGGAGGGAGGAGATAAGAAGGAGTATGGTAAAAGGAAGGGCAAGTTGGGGGAGGGGGGAGTCAGAAGCAAAAACTTTTCAATAGGTCCTGGGTCAAAGGAGAAAATAGAATAAATGGGGCACAGGATAGGATGAAAGGAAATATAGTTATTCTTTCACAATATGTCTACTATGGAAATGTTTTGCGTAACCACACATATATACCCTATATTGAATTGATAGGGAAGAAGTGAAAGAATATGGAAATTAAAGTTTTAAAAACAAATGTTAAAAAATGTTTTACATGTAAATGGAAATAAGATATGCAGTCAAGGGGGTATAGAAATCCCCCTGTAAGTAAGGGGGGATTGGGGAAAGGGGAACATTATGGGGGTATAGAAGAGAAGGCAGGGTTGGAGTCAAGGTGGATGAGTAGAAACATGACTTCCTAGTGGCTCCAGCTCCCACTTTTACCAATTCATGTAAAAGGAGACTCTGAACAAACTTTGGAGCTATAGAACACACAAAATTGCAAAAAGAAGCTAACCTCTCCAGAGGACAGCCCGGCCACCCTGCAAGGAATGGCCAGTAGAGCACTTTGGGATCCAACCCCAGCACTGCCTGAGCCTGAGGTTTTAGCTCCAGGGTGGCCTGAGCAGCAGCCAGCTGGAAGGGCTCCAGAATAACAACAACTGTGGTGTTTCCAGAATTATCGAAACATAGATGCCAAGGAAAAGGTGAGAGGTCAGTGCCCTGTGGACTTTGGGACCAGTAGTGAGGAGAGGGTTGGCTTTTGCCCCCAGGGTGAGAAGCCATTGAGATGCTTAGGCACAGCTGGTGCCACCTTCCAGCTTCAGCTCCTGGCGTGTGAACTGTAGGGGGAACAGCGACAAGTATGGGGAGTAATCACTCTTGCTTTAACCTTCTTGGATCTGTATTCTAGTCTAGGGTGGAGGTCTTGTGGTGTGTGACCAGCTTGCCAGAGCTTGTGGAGGTTTCAGAGTGGGCACCCAATTAATAACTCCAGCAGCTAAGAAAACCCCAGCATTTGGGAGGGGAGCTCCCCTGGCTCATGGCAGAGTCCTACTGTGGCAACAAGCCAAAAAGTCAAGTAATTGAGTGCAACATGCCTAGGCAAAGGAAACAAAATATACAGAAAAATGCAACACTAGACTCCTATTTGGGGGCAAAGAGGATGGAAGCATGGAACAGGAGGAGGACTATGAGGGCAGAATTCCTGCACCAAAAGCTTCAAATGAAAATATGAGCAGGTTACAGGCCATAGAGGACCTTAAGAAACAGATAAGAAAGGATAAGATAAGAGAAGTGGAGGAATAATTAGGAAGAGAAATGAAAATGATGCAAGAAAATTATGAAAGGAAAGTCAACAGCATGACTGAGGAAAATAACACCCTAAAAATAGACTAACTCAAATGGCAAAAGAGGCTCAAAAAGGGAATGAGGAAAGGAATGCCTTAAAAAGCTGAAATTGCCAGATTGAAAAAGAATCTCAAAAGCTCACTGAGGAGAATCTTTCCTTCAGGTTTAGAATGGACCAAAGGGAAGCTAGTGACTTTTTGAGAAATCAAGATACTATTAAACAGATCTAAACAAATGAAAGAATAGAAGGCAATGTGAAATATCTCATGGGAAAAACTGCTGACCTTGAAAATAGATCCAGGAAAGATAATTTAAAAATTATTGGAATACCTGAAAACCATGATCAAAGAAAGAACCTAGAAATCATCCTTCAAGAAATTCTCAAGCAAAATTGCCCCAATGTTTTAGAACCAGAACGCAAAGTAGAGGTTGAAAGAATCCACTGATTACCTCTGGAAAAAAGATCCCAAAAAGAAAACTCCTAGGATTATTATAGCCAGGTTATGGAATTCCCAGATCAAGGAGAGAATATTACAAGCAGACAGGAAGGAACAATTTTAATATTGTCGAAACATAATCAGGATAACACAGGATCTGGCAGCTTCTACACTGAGGGATGGAAGGGCATGGACTATGATATTCTGCAGGTCAAAGGACCTGAGATTAAAACCAAGAGTCACTTACCCAACAAAACTGAGTATCATGTTTCAGGGGAAAATATTGTCATTCAGTGGATTAGAAGACTTTCAAACATTCTTGAAGAAAAAAACAGAGCTGAATAGAAAATTTGACATTCAGGCACAAGAAGCAAGAGAAACATGTGAAGGTAAACCTGGATAAGAAATCATAAGAAACTTATCAAAGTTGAACTATTTACATTCCTCCATGGAAAAAATGATAATTCCAACTGCTGAAAGTTTTCTCATTATGAAAATAGTTGAAGGTAAAAGAAATATATATATGTATAAATATATACATATAAATATGTATGTATAAATGTATATGTATATAGTCTTTATCATAGGTTATAAAGGCATAAGAATACATATATCAATATATGTATGTGTATATATGTATATTTACAGGTATACATAGATAGAGACCACAGGACCAATTTAATACGAAGGGATGATACTTAAAAGATGAAATCAAGAGGTGAGAGAGGAATATAATGAGAGGAGGACAGACAGAATGGGACAAACTATCTTATATAGAAGAGGCAAGGGAAAATGGGTACAATGGAGGGGAGAAACAGGAAGCCATAAGGGAATGGTTCAACCTTATAATCATTGATTTTGGCTCTGGGAGGGAATGACACATACACAAAATAGGGTATCTAACCCTACAGGAGAGTAGGAGGGGAAGGGGAGGGGATGAGAGGGGGGGATAGTGGAAGGAAGGGCAGGCAAGGTGGGAGGGAAGTAGGAAGCACACACTTTTGAAAAAGGGCAGGACAAAAGTAGAGAACCGAGCAAATGTTCGGTGGGATAGGACAAAGGGAAATATAGTCAGTCTTCTACAATATCTACTATGGTAATGTTTTCATTAGGTACACATGTACAACCTATATTGAATTGTTTATCTTCCCAGTAAGAGTGGGTAACAAGAGAGGAAGGAAATGAATTTGGAATTCAAAGTTTTAAAACCAAATATTTAATATATACTATTATTAATTATATTTTACATATAACTGGTAAATAAGATGAGGGGATATCTTGGAGAACTGCTGTTTTGGGGAGGTGGATAGGGGAAAATGGGGGAAAATTATAACACAAAACCTGGTAGAAATGAATGAAGCAAAATAGAAGTTAATAAAGCATTTAAAAAAAAAAAGAGAGAAGGCAAACTGAAAGAAAGGGTAATTAGTGTATTTGCCATCTTGGGGTGGGGTAGGGAAGAGATTGGAAGAAAATTTGGAACTCAGAATTATGTGAAAATGAATGCTGAAAACTAAAAGCAAATTAATTAATTAATTAAAAAATATTCTGCATCTCCTTTTCTAATTGGTTGACTTTCTTTCTGTAATCTTCTTTTTTTCTTTTACTATTTTTTAAAATTTTTTTTTCCTCCACCTCTCTCATTCTATTTTTTTTTTTTTTTTGGATGGGGGTGCTGTGGGCTGCTCAGTATCCAGCACTTAGCATGATCCAGAGACATGAATGGGAAATGACCAGGCCATGTGGGTAGTTCAAGGAAGAATAATGAACTCCATTTATTGATCCTCTGAACAAGGTTTTTATAGAGCAAAAGAGACAAAGGAAGGGGACTCAAGTTTTCTAATCATTATCTTAGCCTGCAGTATCCTGGAGGTAACACAGATTAGATAATTTGATAAAGATTTGTTATCTAGGAGACTAAAGTCTTAGGGTCAGACCTTTGATCTAGGTCTCATGTACCTGCTAATTCAGCCACAGTCATAAAGGGATACAATTGAGAGCAAACTTCAAAGCCAAAGCTGCAATTCTCAAAAGTCATCACATTTCGAGCTGCCCACCCAAAAATACCTGAGTGCAGAATTAGATATTTTGGCTCTCAATAACTAAAATCTTGAGTTAGAGCCTTTTGGTCTCAGAACTCAAACAACATCCTTTTAAATGCAACCCATATCAAAAGAACTCCGGAGCTAACAGTGAAAAGTCTCATCTCAAAAAGGTCTTTGATATCCAGGTCTACTGATATCAAAGTAATTATCTGAATTCCTGGCTCAGGCCTCTTTGGCTCCCCACAGGGGGAAGGCAAGACAATTGTGGTTAAGTGAGGTGCCCAAGGTCACACAGCTAGTATGTATGTCAAGTGCCTGAGGCTGATTTTGAACTCAGGTCTTCCTGATTTACAGGGCCAGTGCTCTATTTACTGCTCCACTTAGCTGCCCCTCTATCATTTGATTTGCAAATGTTGGACCCAGCTCCACTCTGCCCTTCCCTCTTTGATTTGTCACTTTGCCCTTCCTGAATGTCAGACACAAATCCACTCACCCTTTCCTGGTTGTAAAACAGGCAGCCCAACCTTTCCTTAATTGATTTGTAAAACAGAGAACTCCACCTTGCTTAATCTGTAAACAGGCAGAACCCCCACCCCTTGCTTACCCTTGATTAATCTGTGGGTGGGAGTCCCAGCCTAGGGTTTCTCCACAGTGGGAAATTCAAATGTATACTGACCAATCGCTAATTGTAGTTTCAAGTGTACACTGACCAATCATTGGAGTTTCAGCTTACATCACTGTAATTTCAGCTTATGTAACCTGGCTATGGAACCTTATAAAACCTGTACACTGTGCCAAAGTGATGTCTGATTTGGGTGACCATGTACCCCAACAGTCCCTCGGTGTTTCTTGGTAATAAAATCCACTCTTTAAATTTAACCTTGGGGATCTTCTGTCTCACTTTTATTAAGGTACAACAGTAAAGTCTTTTTTTTTTAAGTTCTTCTATGAAGTCCTTTTGGGCAGGTGAGCATTCTTTGGGGTAGAAGAGGATTTCTTTGCTTCAATATCCTCCTCTGGAGATGAACCCTGGTCTTCTCTAATCCCATAACTTTCTATGGTTCATCCTTTTTCCTTTGCCTCTGCATTTTTTTCTTTTTAATAATAGCTTACTTTTTGCAATCACCTTTAGATCTTAGTTCTCTCCTGTAGCCTGGAACCAAAGCCAAATCTCCAGCCTCCTATAAGAGCCCACAGCCAGGGGAATTCTGCCACACTGCTTCTACTCTCACTGGTCATGTGCTGGTTCCTTCTTGCCCTGTTGCTCTCCATAGTACAGCTATTTCCGGTGTTCTTTGTCAGCAGAGGTTGCCTCAATCTTCCATGGCTCAAATGTCCTACTCCCCTCACTATACTGAGGATGAAATTTCCTATGGCTGGGGCCAAGGCAGTGTCCCAAACTACATAGAACCAGGACTTTGCACTTGTTGGGCCCTAGCCTGAAGTTGTTTACTCTTTGTAGGGACTTGAGAAATCCTTCATCCTGGGATTTGTCTAATTGTCCCAGCAAAACTCCTTTTGTGCCCCTATTCTTCTTTATTTTTATACACACTTTGTTTGCCCTAAAGCCATATTTATCTCTTTTGTGGGAGAAATCTTGAGAGCTTGGAATTTTCTAACCTACACTATCTTCCCAGAATCCTCTGTACCTCTTTTATCATTCGACCAATCACCTTTTTGAAGGTGATATTTTCTTGAGTACATTTTGTGCCTCTTTTAACAAATGGTTCTTTTTTTTAATAATTATCTTGCATTACTCTCATTTCTTTTTATGATTTTTTTTCATCATTCATCTCTTTCTTTAACTCTTCCAGTAATTCTCACTGACCTTGAGTCCAATTAGCATTTTTCTTTGAGGCTCTGCTTATAGTTGTTTTAACATTGTTTTCTTTTAAGTCTTGGTCTTTCCTGTCACCAAGTATCTTTCTATGGTTAAGTTTTTGTTTTGTTTTTGTTTTCTTGTGGTTTTTTTTTTTTTTCTTCATTCCACCAGCCTATTTTTTAATTATGAACTTTATGTTAAAGTTAGGTTCTGCTCATCTGGGCATAGGGAGGCATTATCCCAAGCTTCAGGCTTTTTCATGCTGCTGTTGTCAGTGGGACTAGTTAAATTTTTTAGTGCTTCCAAGATGGTGTTATCTGGAAGAGGTGTGATCACTGTTGTCCTGATTTCTACTCTGGTCTTTACCAAAAAATGGTCCCTGCTCCCCTCCACCCACAAGTACTAGAGTTCATCTTGACCTTGGAACTGTGACCAGGCTGTCTGTTTTGCTGCAGTTGCAAGTGATAGCACTTCTCTCCATCTTAGAAGTACAACCAGAGGGGGAGTGCTCTGCAGACTAAGGAGGGAGGATCTCAAAGCGCCTCTTGCCTGCCCCCTTCCAGCACAGGGCGCCCTGGGCGGGCTGGCTTCGGGGGCAGGGAAGACAGCCCGGGCGGATACCCTCCAAGGAGCAGGGCCGGGGTGTGCCCCCCAGGGGCCTCCCAAGGCATCCCCGGCCCAGGTCATGACCTCGGACATGGGCGGGGGGAGGGGGAAGAGGAGCGCAGTGACCTTCCACATGTTCGGGACGAAAATTCCTCTAGCTGGCCTTAAAGCCATAGTGTGGCAACAAGCCCAAAAGTCAAGCAATTAAGTGGCAACATGCCAAGGCAAAAGAAACAGAAAAATGCAACCCTAGACTCCTATTTTGGGGGCATAGAGCAGGAAAAAGACTGTGAGGTCAGAAGTCCTGCTCCAAAAGCCCCAGGGGAAAACATGAGCGGGTTGCAGGCCATAGAGGACCTTAAGAAGGACTCTAAAAATCAAATAAGAGAAGTGGAGGAAAAATTAGAAAGAGAAATGAGAAGGATGCAGGAAAAGTATGAAATGAGGGTCAACAGCCTGACTGAGGAAAATAACACCTTAAAAAATAGACTAACTCAAATGGCTAAGGAGGCCCAAAAGGGCAATGAGGAGAAGAATGCCTTAAAAAGTCGAATTTGCCAGATGGAAAAAGAATCTCAAAAGTTCACTGAGGAGATTCATTCCTTCAGAGTTAGACTGGAGCAAATGGAAGCTAGTGACTTTATGAGAAATCAAGATGCTGTTAAGCAGATCCAAACAAACGAAATATTAGAAGGCAATGTGAAATATCTCATGGGAAAAACCACTGACCTGGAAAATAGATCCAGGAGAGACAATTTAAAAATTATTGGACTACCTGAAAGCCATGATCAAGGAAAGAACCTAGAAATCACCCTTCAAGAAATTCTCAAGGAAAACTGCCCTGATGTTTTAGATCCAGAGGGCAAAATAGAGGTTGAAAGAATCCACAGATCACCTCCTGAAAAAGATCCCAAAAAGAAAACTCCCAGGAATATTATAGCCAGGTTCCAGAATCCCCAGATCAAGGAGAAAATACTACAAGCAGCCAGGAAGAAACAATTTCAATATTGTGGAAACACAATCAGAATAGCCCAGGACCTGGCAGCTTCTACAGTGAGGGATCGAAGGGCATGGAATATGATATTCCAGAGGGCAAAAGAACTGGGAATGAACCCAAGGGTCACCTACCCAGCAAAACTGAGTATTTTGTTTCAGGGAAAATATGGTCATTCAGTGGAATAGAGGACTTTCAAGCATTCTTGAGGAAAAACCAGAATTGAATAGAAAATTTGACATCCAGACACAAGAAGGAAGAGATGCCTGAGAAGGTAATCAGGGAAAAGAAATCAAAAGGAACTTATCAAAGCTGAACTATTTACATTCCTATATGGAAAAGCAATAACTGGGACTGATGATATCTTTCTCACTATGAAAATAATGGAAGAAGGGGGTGTGGTCATATGAATACATATGTGAATGTGTGTGTATATGGTTACAGTTATATATGGATAGAGGGCATAGGTTGAATTTGTTGGGAAGGGAGAATACTCAAGGGATGAAATTATGAGGTGAGAGAGGAAAGTGGCAAGAGGAGATGGGGAGAGACAGGGTAGGGTAAACTATCCCATGTAGAAGAAGCAAGGGGAAGTGGTTGCAAAGGAGGGGGAGAATAAGGAAGGCTAAAAGGCAAAACCACATTCACATTGAATTTGGTTCAGGGAGAAAATGACATACATACTAAATGGGATATCTCAACCTGCAGCAGGATATGGGGAAGGGGGATGAGAGGAGGGATGATGGATGGGAGGGCATCCTTGGGGTGAGGGGAGGTTGGAAGTACCCACTATAAAAGAGGGACAGGATCATGTAGGGAATGGACCAGGTGGGGGGTGGGATGAGTGGGAGGGAATTATAAGCAGCCTTGTACAATATATCTACTATGATAATGTTTTGCATAGCTAGACATGTACAACATATACTGAATTACTTATCTCCCAAGAGGGAATGGGTGACAAGGGAGGAAGGAAATGGATCTGAAATGTGAGGTCATAACATTAAATGTTTCAAATATATATAAATACTATTATTAATACTCTTTTGCTTGTAATAGGAGATAAGATGTGCAGGCATTGGGACGCAAAGATTCACCTTCCTCTAATGGAAAAGTCGATGGGGGTATGGGAGAAGGTATGGGAGAGAGCAGATTGGAGGAAGCGATATCTTGTGGGACTACTATTCTGGGAGGTTGGGTAGGGGAATAATGGAGGGAAAGTGATTGTAACTCAAAATCTGGCGGAAATGAATGATGTAAAACAGAAGTTAATAAAGCATTTGTTTAAAAAAAATAAAATAAAATAATATTAAAAAAAAGTATGGCAGAAAAATAGCCACATTTTTGTTCTTTATGCCTCTATACTGTTTATGTTTTGGAGAAAAAATGTACAAATCTTGATAATAATAATAGTTATAAAAAATAGCAAGAGGAATAAACTTTGTATAGTGCTAAATATTTTTGTCATGTCTTTTTTTTTTTTTTAACAAATGCTCTATTAACTTCTGGTTTACATCATTCATTTCTGCCAGATTTTGAGTTACAATTTTTTCCCCATTTTTTCCCTTACCCACCACCCCAGTCAAGTATCTTTTTAAAATACATTTTCTTGACCTTCACAAACCATTTGGGGATATAGATGCTCTTATTACTACTTTTTCTAGTTATCTTATGGCTTTTTAGGTAGATGAAAGGTTGAATATTTTGTTTATGAGTAAACCAACAATTTAATATTAACAAACAAATCAATATTACAGTATCAAAATGCCTATGATTTGAAAAAAACAGAACACCAAATTCATGTATTTAAAAAATTAAAAAATACAGATCCTGTTGTAGTTTTCATTGCACTAGATTTGTGATTTCAGTGCCATAGAGAACTCTTTTAAAAAATAATTTTTTAGTACTTTATTTTCCACAAATTACATGAAAAAACCCATTTTAAAAAATTTGTTTTAAAAAATTTGATTTCTGAATTCTCTTTCTCCCTCTCCAACCCTCCTCATGGAAAGGCAAGCAATTTTACATAGGTTATACATGTGTAGTCATGCAAAACACATTTTATGTAAGTCATGCTGTGAAAGAAAACAGACAAAAAACCCAAGAAAAATAAAAGAGGTGAAATAAAAAATTATGCTTCAATCTAAAAAAAAAAAAAAAAAGAAGTACAACCAGAGCCCCTGCTCACTTATGCTCGTGCTCCTCTTAACCCTGGAACTGGGACCCAAAACTGCTTATAGGCAGTAAAATTTCTTCTCAGTGCCAGCTGTATTCAGTGCTAGCAAAGGATCCCCTGTAATCTGTTTCTCACTAGTTCTCTTATCACTTTATCATCCCTGTGGTGAGAGCTCCTGAAGCTGCTGTTGCTGAAATGGCTCTCTCCAATGCCTACTGCTTGTGTTGCTGTTGTGTTCTGGTCCTTTGCCCACGACAGCATCACAGACCTCTCATGATGACCTAATTGTCTTAGGTTGAAAAAAATATCTCCCTCTGACTTATTGTTGTCTCTGTTGCTCCAAGATTTGGTCTGAGTTATTACTTTAAAGGTTCTTTTTAGTGGAATGTCAGGAGAGTTCAGCTGGGTCTGGGCCTCTATTGAATCATCTTACTTCCAAACAAATGGCACTCCTTGTGTTTCCCTGCCTCCACATAGTTGATAATTCTAGTACTTATTCCTAAGTCTTCCCAGCTTTAAAATCACTGGTACTTACTCATTATATACTGTATATTTACTTATGAATAGGTTGTCTAGCCCTTGTAGAATGTAAGCTCCACAAGTTGAGATGACTCTTTAATTTTTGTATTTGTTTCCCTAGTACCTACTATTGTACTTTGCCAATACTATAGACTTAATAAATACTTTTTGATCATTTTTAACTGATGAAGTTTAGTATGTTTAAATGAGTTTGGGACTTAGAATCAGAAGTATGAGTCAAAATTTCAGGTCTTACATTTAGTAGCTATGTGATCATGGACAAGACACTCCAACTTTCTTTTTTTTTTTTTTATTTTTAAATACTTTATTAACTTCTGTTTTACATCAATCATTTCCGCCAGCTTTTGAGTTACAATCATTTTCCCCCCATTATTCCCCTACCCAACCTCCCAGAATAGCAGTCCCACAAGATATTGCTTCCTCCAATCTGCTCTCTCCCATACCTTCTCCCATACCCCCATCGACTTTTCCATTAGAGGAAGATGAATCTTTGTGTCCCAATGCCTGCACATCTTATCTCCCAATTATAGGCAAGAGTATTAATAATAGTATTTATATATATATATTTGAAACATTTAATGTTATGACCTTGAATTTCAGATCCATTTCCTTCCTCCCTTGTCACCCATTCCCTCTTGGGAGATAAGTAATTCAGTATATGTTGTACATGTCTAGCTATGCAAAACTTTATCATAGTAGATATGTTGTACAAGGCTGCTTATAATTCCCTCCCACTCATCCCACCCCCCACCTGGTCCATTCCCCACATGATCCTGTCCCTCTTCTATAGTGGGTACTTCCAACCTCCCTCCCCCCAAGGATGCCCTCCCATCCATCATCCCTCCTCTCATTCCCCTTCCCCCTATCCTGCTGCAGGTTGAGATATCCCATTTAGTATGTATGTCATTTTCTCACTGAACCAAATTCAATGTGAATGTGGTTTTGCCTTTTTATCCTTCCTTATTCTCCCCCTCCTTTGCACCCACTTCCCCTACATGAGATAGTTTACCCTACCATGTCTCTCCCCATCTCCTCTTGCCACTTTCCTCTCTCACCTCATAATTTCATCCCATGAGTACTCTCCCTTCCCAACAAAATCAACCTATGCCCTCTATCCATATATAACTGTAACCATATACACACACATTCACATATGTATTCATATGACCACACCCCCTTCTTCCATTATTTTCATAGTGAGAAAGATATCATCAGTCACAGATGTTGCTTTTCCATATAGGAATGTAAATAGTTCAACTTTGATAAGTTCCTTTTGATTTCTTTTCCCTGATTACCTTCTCAGACATCTCTTACTTCTTGCGTCTGGATGTCAAATTTTCTATTCAACTCTGGTTTTTTCCTCAAGAATGCTTGAAAGTCCTCTATTCCACTGAATGACCATATTTCCCCCTGAAACAAAATACTCAGTTTTGCTGGGTAGGTGACCCTTGGGTTCATTCTCAGTTCTTTTGCCCTCTGGAATGTCATATTCCATGCCCTTTGATCCCTCAGTGTAGAAGCTGCCAGGTCCTGGGCTATTCTGATTGTGTTTCCACAATATTGAAATTGTTTCTTCCTGGCTGCTTGTAGTATTTTCTCCTTGATCTGGGGATTCTGGAACCTGGCTATAATATTCCTGGGAGTTTTCTTTTGGGGATCTTTTTCAGGAGGTGATCGGTGGATTCTTTCAACCTCTATTTTGTCCTCTGGATCTAAAACATCAGGGCAATTTTCCTTGAGAATTTCTTGAAGGGTGATTTCTAGGTTCTTTCTTTGATCATGGCTTTCAGGTAGTCCAATAATTTTTAAATTGTCTCTCCTGGATCTATTTTCCAGGTCAGTGGTTTTTCCCATGAGATATTTCACATTGCCTTCTAATCTTTCATTTGTTTGGATCTGCTTAACAGAATCTTGATTTCTCATAAAGTCATTAGCTTCCATTTGTTCCAGTCTAACTCTGAAGGAATGAATCTCCTCAGTGAACTTTTGAGATTCTTTTCCATCTGGCAAATTCGACTTTTTAAGGCATTCTTCTCCTCATTGCCCTTTTGGGCCTCCTTTGCCATTTGGGTTAGTCTACTTTTTAAGGTGTTGTTTCCTCAGTCAGGCTGTTGACCCTCATTTCATACTTTTCCTGCATCCTTCTCATTTCTCTTTCCAATTTTTCCTCCACTTCTCTTATTTGATTTTTAAAGTCCTCCTTAAGATCCTCTATGGCCTGCAACCCACTCATGTTTTCCCCTGGGGCTTTTGGAGCAGGACTTCTGACCTCACAGTCCTTTTCCGGCTCTATGCCCCCAAAATAGGAGTCTAGGGTTGCATTTTTCTATTTCCTTTGCCTTGGCATGTTGCCACTTAATTGCTTGACTTTGGGGCTTGTTGCCACACTATGGCTTTAAGGCCAGATAGAGGAATTTTCGTCCCGAACGTGTGGGGGGCAACTTCTGTTTCTGGCAAGTTGTAAACCCACCCACAACTTCCACCCTAGATCACAATCCAGATCCAGGGAGGTTAAAGCAAGAGCGATTACCCCCCAAGACTGATCGCTGGATCTCCCCACAATTTGTAGGCTGGGAGCTGGAAATGCCTCTGAAAACTACACAGTGGCGTGTCTCCTCAGCAGCTTCTAGCCCCCAGGGGAGGGAGCTGACGCATTCCCAAATACAGGTCCCAAAGTCCATAGGACACTAACCTCTTACTTTGTCCTAGGCAAGTCTATGTTGATAATTCTGGCGTCTCCACAGTTCCTGGTGTTCTGGGGTTCCTCCAGCCGGCTGCTGGCCCTGCCGCCCTGGGGCTAAAACCTCGGCTCACGTGGACCTGGGCTCGGCTCCGCTTCCTGCGCTCTGCCCGTTGCACGCTGCCAGGTCCCAGACCACTGCGCTGGTCCTTCCTGCAGGGCTGCTGGGCTGTCCTCAGCGGGAGGTTAGCTTCTCTGTGTTGTTCTGTGGGTGCTGGGGCTCCAGAAGATTTTCAGAGTCCTTTTTTACATAGTTTGTGGAGAATCTGGGGGCAGAGAGGCTTGGACGAGCTGTTTCTACTCCGCCATCTTGGCTCCGCCCCGGCTTTTTTTCGACACTCCAACTTTCTAGGCCTTGGTTTTCTTATTTGAATCCAGGTGGCTGAATCAGATGACAACCATGACCTCTTATAGATTTAATAATCTGAGATGTAGTGAAGCATAGCAGAGGAGTCTCTTCATAAGCAAATTCATCTGTACAGTCAGTTACGTAGGAAATTCACATCATCCAATGTAATATTTTGGTATAATATTTAAGCAACCTGTCTATTTGGGGGGAAATCCCTTTCGAGATTTAGATGTGGCATATTATAGCTTCAATAACTGTGGCCATCATGTAGGTTTGAAGGGCATATTGCTTTATTTTTTGTCCTCACTTCATGTTTATAATCAGAGAGGTATTAAAAAAAAATGTTGCCTATCATCACACAAAAAAGTGGTAGTTAATGGGCATTGTCTCAAATTCTGACTTCAACCATATTGTATAGGAAACTTAATTGAGAATATTTACTCCCACAGTAAGCCACCAGCTGACTAGTTCATCAGGCAGGTCTTCATAAGGTCTGTCAAGAAAATTATTTCCATGTGAATGTCCATAATTTTAGCTGTTTCATTTGGCTTGATACTAATAACTTTATCTAAAACATTTCTCTGAGAGGACAATTTAATTGGTACGCAGTATTTGTTCTTAACATCAATGAAATCACTCTATTAAAATGAATGTAACTGCTTTATCATTGGGTGGAGCCAATATGGAGGAGTAGAAAGAGCACTTCCAAGGTGCTCTCTCCCATACTACTTCAAAATGATGTAAAAGGGGACTCTGAATAACTTCTGGAGCTCCAGCTCCCACAGAACAACACAGAGAAGCTAACCTCCCACTTTGGACAGCCCAGCAGCCCCACAGGGAGCGGCCAGCACAGCTCTATGGGAACCACCAGGACAGAACTCTGGGAGCTGAGCCCATGCCCACTTGAGCCATGGTGGTAGCCCCAGGGTGGCAGGGCCAGCAGCTTGCTGGAGGGACACCAGAACACCAGCAGCTCTGGCCATTGCAGAATTATCAACACAGACATGCCTAGGACAAAGTGAGAGATTAGTGCCCTATGGACTTTGCAACCAGTATTTGGGGAACGAGTCAGGCTTCTTCCCCTGGGGGTGAAAAGTGGCTGAGGAGACACAGCACAGACTCCATTTGCAACTTTAGTTGCAGCTTCAGCTCCTGGTCTGAGAAATGTAGGGAGATCCAGCAATCAGTCTTGGGCGGGGGGGTAATAGCTCTTGCTTTAACCTTCCTGGATCTGGATTATGGTCTGGGGTGGAGGTCTTGGGGTGGGTATCCAGCTTGCCAGAGGGTGTGGGGGCTTCACAGAGACCACCCAACTAATACCTCGAAAGTTGTGAAGACCCCAACATTTGGGACAGAAACTGCCCTGTCTGGTGGCAGAGTCCTACTGTGGCAACAAGCCCAAAAGTCGAGTAATTAAGTGGCAACACACCAAGGCAAAGGAAAGAAAATAAACAGAAAAATGCAACATTAGACTCCTATTCTGGGGGCAAAGAGGATCTAAGCATGGAACAGGAGGAGGACTGTGAGGTCAGAAATCCTGCACCAAAAGCCCCAAATGAAATATGAGTGGGTTACAGGCCATAGAGGACCTTAAGAAGTATTTTATAAACCAAATAAGAGAAGTGGAGGAAAAATTGGGAAGAGCAATGAGAAGGATGCGGGAAAAGTATGAAATGGGAGTCAACAGGCTGACTGAGGAAAATAACATCTTAAAAAAATAGACTGGCTCAAAAGGGCAATGGGGAGAAGAATGCCTTAAAATGCTGAATTTGCCAGATGGAAAAAGAATCTCAAAAGCTCAATGAGGAGAATCATTCCTTCAGAGTTAGACTGGAGCAAATGGAAGCCAATGACTTTATGAGAAATCAAGATGCTGTTAAGCAGATCCAAACAAATGAAAGATTAGAAGGCAATGTGAAATATCTCATGGGAAAAACCACTGACCTGGAAAATATATCCAGGAGAGATAATTTTAAAATTATTGGTCTACCTGAAAGCCATGATCAAAGAAAGAACCTAGAAATCAGCCTTCAAGAAATTCTCAAGGAAAATTGCCCTGATGTTTTAGACCCAGTGGGCAAAATAGAGGTTGAAAGAATCCACTGATCACCTCCTGAAAAAGATCCCAAAAAGAAAACTCACAGGAATATTATAGCCAGGTTCCAGAATTCCCAGATCCAGGAGAAAATACTACAAGCAGCCAGGAAGAAACAATTTCAATATTGTGGAAACCCAATCAGAATAGCACAGGACCTGGCAGCTTCTACACTGAGGTATTGAAAGGGCATGGAATATGATATTCCAGAAGGCAAAAGACCTGTGATTAAAACCAAGAATCACCTACCCAGCAAAACTGAGTATTTTGTTTCAGGGGAAAATATGGTCATTCAGTGGAATAGAGGACTTTCAAGCATTCTTGAGGAAAAAAACCAGAGCTGAATAGAAAATTTTACATTCAGACACAAGAAGCAAGAGATGCTTGAGAAGGTAATCAGGGCAAAGAAATCAAAAGGAACTTATTGAAGTTGAACTATTTACATTCCTACATGGAAAAACAATAACTGTGACAGATGAAACCTTTTTCAGTGTGAAAATAATTGAAGAAGGGTATATGGGCATATGAAAACATATATGAATGTGTTTATATATGTTTACAGGTATACATGGATAGAGGGCACAGGTTGAATTTGGTGGGAAGGGATGATACTTAAGGGGTGAAGTTAAGAGGTGAGAGAGGCAAGAGGAGATGGAGAGAGACAGGGTAGGGTAAACTATCTCATGTAGAAGAAGCAAGGGAAAGTGGTTGCAGGGGAGGGGAAGAACAGGAAGGCAAAAAGGCAAAACAATATTCTCATTGAATTTAGCTCAGGGAGAGAATGACATACATACTAAGTGGGATATCTCACCCTACAGAAGAGTAGGGTGAAGGGGGATGAGAGGGGCAATGATGGAGGGGCGGGTATTCTGGGGGAGTTGAGGTTGGAAGTACCCACTTTTGAAGAGGGACAAGATCAAAGTAGGGAATGGACCAGGTGTGGGGTGGGATGGCTGGGAGGGAAATATAAGAAGTCTTTTACAATATATCTACTATGGTAATGTTTTGCATAGCTATACATATACAACAGATACTGAATTGCCTTCCCAGAGGGAGAGGGTGACAAGTGAGGAAGGGAATGGATCTGAAATTTGAAGTTTTAAAATTAAATGTTTCAAATATATATAAATACTATTATTAATACTATTTTGCATGTAATTGGGAGATATGATGTGCAGGCATTGGGGCACAGAGATTCACCTTGCCCTAAAGGTACAGTCAAAGGGGGTATGGGAGAAGATATGGGAGAGAGCAGATTGTATGAAGGGATCTTGTGGGACTGCTATTCTGGAGTAGTGGGTAGGGGAAAAATGGGGGGAAAATTGTAACTCAAAATCTGGTGGAAATGAATTATGTAAACCAGAAGTTAATAAAGCATTTGTTAAAAATAAGAAAAAAATAAAATGAATGTAACTTTTGTTTCTATGGATTGAATTCTCCATAAATAGAAGTTAAATTATTAGTATGACTGGAATTCCTGTGGAATGTTTGACCTAATCACCCCGCTCTCCCCACTTTCTTAAACTTGTTCACTTATTAATGGCATGTGATGTTGTTGTTTTTGCAACATGGAATACATGATCAACTAATGGAATTTTTCTGTTGTTAAGTTTCCTAATCCAATAGAATGTAAAGATCATAGATTTAAGGCAAGAGGTAATCTTTGATTCTCGGATTCTCATCTCACACATGAGGAACTGAAGTCCAAATATGCCAACTTGTCCAAGATTACACAGCTATTAGTTGCTTTTCCATAGTACACTAAATGTAAGTCAATCCAAATTTTAGCTGAATTCTGGTATGGATTGTAGTAATCTGAGTTCAGAGAACTGGTAGCAGATGAGCATTTGATAGGATAAGAGTTCTATATTTGGAAGGGACCTAAGACGTCATTCAGTCCAACCCCCTCATTTTGACAGTGAGGAACCTGAACCCTATGGGAAAAAAGTAAATTTCCCAAGGTCACACAAAATCTGAAGCATCAGAGGGAGATCTGAACTCTGTTACCCTGACTCTAGAGATAGCATTCTTTCTACTCTAAAACATAACCTCCACATTGTCCTTCATTTTACAGTACATCTCTGATTTTGTGATTCTGCCATAGTTCCTGGTGTCCTCCCTTGGAATCCAGTGACCTCATCCATCACCCCAATTACACTACTCCTACTTAATAGTAATAAAACAGTCTTTTCTTTTTTTATCAATGGGAAAAAACAATAGCTGACATTTACATAGGTTAAGATAGATATGGGAAATATTTTACCATAGATATGTAACCTGCTAAGGTTTTTTAATCACATTATAACACAGGTTATCTATTTTTTTTCTTGGTTGATTCCTGAAAGAGGAACCTACTTGACAAAGGAGGAAGAGACCTTGCTTTTCCCATTTTGGGTCTAGGTCTGTTAGTAGGCCTGCAAAACCCAAAACATAGGTCTATAAGATATTATTGTATACCCTTTGCAGAGTATGATCCTGACTGAGTAGTCAAGTTACTTCCTAAAATTTATATAGTGAATAGATTGTAATGAAAGTAAATTTGGAATGAAAGTCTTTTATATTAATCCTCTCCACCAGTTAGTGTGCTTCAAGTTCCAAATAACATTCTAGCACCACTAACCCCATGAAATGTCTCATTCAAGGTAATCATGTACTTCTAAATTTTAGAAGCTAATTCAGGTCAATAAAAGTTAAGCTGATTTTATTCAATTCACTCAGTGAGTATTATGTACCTATTAGCAAAAAAAGAAGAAAGGAAAGAAGGAAGGAAGGAAGGAAGGAAGGAAGGAAGGAAGGAAGGAAGGAAGGAAGGGAGGGAGGGAGGGAGGGAGGGATAAATATATGGAGGTCATGCAGAAGAAAGGGAAGGAAGAAGGATAAAAAGGAGGGAAGGAGAAAGAGAAGAAGGGAAGAAGAGATGGTCACTTTGTTTTTGTCTTCTCAGTGCTTGGGAAGTGAAATATGGTGTGATGGATAGAACACCAGTCTCAGAACCAGGAAGAATTGTGTTCAGTACCAACCTGTAATAAATAATGGCTGTGTGACCCTGGGCAGGTCTACATTGTGAAAAAGTGCTTTCCCATTTTGGAGTCCCTATAGTAGTGAAATCACAGGCTCATTCTGCTATACTGACCCCTATTCCCATTGCTTAGTATAAGGCTTTGAACATAATAGATGCATAAGAACAAGAACAAAAATGTTTTGTTTACTTGAGAAAGCATGGCCTAGTTGAAAGACATATGACTATGTAATACAAAGGCATTTCTTAGAGCACTATGTAATTCAAATACTATTTGTCTACTTTACTATGGAAAGCCTCAGTTTCCTCACCTGTAAAATAGGGGTTTATATTAGATGCTGTTTGTGGTATTTTAGTATAGGAGAGACCTGGCTTAGAATCCGCGTTCAAATATTTACTAGCTATTTGATCTTGGGAAGTCATTTCCCTTTCTAAAGACTCAGTTTCCTTATGCTTTACAATAAATATAATCTTACTGCCTTACACGGTTTTCTAAGGGAAACGTGGATCATAATCTTTAAAATGTTACAGAGATGTAGCTTGTAACTCCCATCACAAGCTCTCCTAATCGGAAAAAGCCTAAATTTTAGCAATGTCTCCTTACACGGAAACAAGGAAGAAATTCTCCTATGTTTGCAAACGTACTCCTCAAAATGGTTCTCCTTCTACTCCCTGGAAGTTTCCAAACTCTCATTTGCTGTCTATTCACACTAGAAGTGCGTCCAATCGATCTGACCATACAACAGCACTAAAAGACAACTATTTGCTATTCAGTCTTGGGCATGGACCATAGACATTGGTGCAGGTGCCAGTGGAAATGAAGAGGATGAACACATTGCCTTCCTTATATCATGTGCTTTTCCTGTCTTAGGAAGCCAGAGTAAAAGCTGGCGCCCATTGCAACTTTCACTAACAGCCTTCCCTTTGCCAGCTTAGCAAAATTTAATATCTTCCTAGGATATTGCAGGAGTTATTTGAAATGGACCATGAAAGAAGAGCATCTATGGCCCGAACTTTACAAAAATAACCTAATGTGCATTATGAGTTCATGATACCAAAATGTCAGTTACTGATTACTTCTTTTGATTGAAGGGAACAAAATCAGTCTGAAGTACCGTGCCTCTCCCTATTCTCATTTCCTACTAAATATGATATCAAACATTAACAGAAAAAAAGGAAAGAAAAATTAAAATACAAAGCTAATGATTGTTTGAATTGAGATAGAACATTTAAATTGAGTTGCCATCTGCTTGCCTCTAGTGAATGCCCAGGTGCATATAAAAGTTAGATTTTTAAAAATCTCCATAATAGAGAACTAAACAGATGTCCTGGTCAGTGAAGTCTCCCTCAATAAAGTGCATTGTGGTAAGCCAAGGTATCTTATGATATTCCAGTGATTATTTGTCAATGGGTTAGTGGCAGCATTAAACAGATGACAACATTTTATAATGTTCTGCAAAGATTGAGTTTGTTTTGAAAAACAAAGCTTGAAAGTTTGTCTACCATTATCATTAAAAGGTGTCATTCTCATTTCCCATACTATTTGTTATTTAGTCAATGGCTTTCAAGAAAAAGATGAATTTGCAGCCTCAGTGTTAAAAGGAACTTCAGAGGCCATGTCATTCAACCCATGCACAAACAGTAGCCCTCTCTTTACAACATACTCCCAACCTCTTTGAAGAAACACAGCGTTATAAATTGAGGTTGGTTTCTTTATCATAAACATATGCAAAACATAAATTTAATGTGGAAAGTATGTAGAGAATGTAAATCTCCAATAGAGGCTTTACAGTGAGAAGTCCTTCCTCCTTACCTTTCTTCCTTTCTCCCTTATGATCTTGATATCTTTATCCCTCCCTCCCTCCCTCCCTCCTTCCTTCCTTCCTTCCTTCCTTCCTTCCTTCCTTCCTTCCTCTTTGCTTTTTGGAGGGGGAAAGGCAGAGCAATTGGGGTTAAGTGACTTGCCCAAGGTCACATGTCTAGTAAGTGTTAGGTGTCTGAGGCCAGACCTAAACTCAGATCCTCCTGAATCCATAGCCAATGCACTATTCACTGTGCCACCTAGCTGCCACTATTCTGTTTGTTTCATTGGCCATTTCTTCATCTTAAGCAGCTGAAGCAGAAATGAGTTCATTTATATAATGTGGTCAAGTAGGTTTTATTTAAAAAAAAATAACACAGTAGGATTACTGTTTTTAAGTATATTTTTCTACAGTGTAAAATGTAAATAGGGAATGCCCCCTAATTTGCCATACAAAAATTGTGGGTTTAAAAAAGGAATTCAGATTTTTCTGATTTTAAACCCTCTTAGAGGCCAAAGAAAATTTCATTTTATATTTAACTATATATACATGTGTATGTATGTATGTAAGCCTATTTCTTTGGTCATAAAATTTCTTGTGGTGACAGTCATGTAAAGCATTTATTAAGCACTTATTATTTGCCAAGAGATTTGGCTTCCATGTCCCTTCCTATCTAGTACATGTTGTCTTCCATTATTGGAATGTAAATTCTTTGAGGTCATGGACAGTCTTTCTTGGTTGTATTTGGATTCCCCCAGCTTTAGTACAATCTTCTTGACACATAGGAAACACATAATAAATGTTTTACCTACATACCTCTTTTGAAAAATAAAAAAATAGTATTCTACTATTTGCATACATTGTCACTACTTATGCACTTACATATTCTCTATTTTACTATTCTATTTGATTTATTTTAGTGCCCTGACCCATCCTGCAAGCAAGATTTATTGGCTTATCTAGAACAGATCAAATTCTATTCCCACCAGCTCAAAATATGCAGTCAAGTGAAAGCTGAAATCCAGAATTTGGGAGGAGAGCTTATCATGTCTGCTGTAAGTATAAACTACAATTTTCTACTGAGGGTTTTATGGGTGAGCTTCCCAGATTCCAAACTATTTGTCTTTCCTGTTACCAATATTATCATCACCATCATCAAAAATACATATCTCTTAAGCACCTACTGTATTTTAGGCACTGTGATAAACCCTGGAGATAAACAAGGAGGTGAAAGAGAATCCCTGTCCTTAAGGAACTCCCAATCTAATAGTAGAAACATGTTATACAAATAGAAACAAGATATATATATATATATATATATATATATATATATATATATATATATATATGAGTAGGAAATAATTAACAAAGATAAGGCACTAGAATTGAAAGTGGTGAAGAGAGGCTTTTTGTAAAAAAAAATTTAATTGGTCATCAAAGGAAGTTATTGACATCAATAAATTGAGTTGAGGACATTGAGTTTTCCTGATGTGGGGGCCAGTCAGGGAAAATATCCTAAGCAAAGAACAGAGTGTCTTTTTTGTAGAACAACTAGGAAGCCAGTGTCACTGGATCCAGCTACATGTAATAAGAAGCAAGGTTGTAAGATGTTTGGAAGGTTAAGACTGGATTAGATTGTGAAGAGTTTTGAATAACACACAGAGTATTATATATTTGGTCTTAAAGGTGATGGGGGATGCTGTGGAGTTTACTGAGTGTGTGGGGTGGGGTAGGAAAAGGTGATTTAGTTGTACCCAAACGTTAGGTAAATCATTTTGATAACTGAATGGAGGATGTATTGGAGTGGGGAGAAACTTAAAACTGTCATTGGCTAGAAAATACCTAGAATGACTAAAACGGTTTAATATTCTTTCATTAATAGCCTAGCACATAAAATCTCCATTAGAAAGTCTAAAAGGAAACTGAAACTCCATATTTCTCATGAAAGAAATATTAACATGTGTGCATATGTTTTGATACCAAAATTGATCATCTTTTAGAATCTTAGTCACACAGAAACTGGATGGCAATTGAACACCTGGATGTACCATTGAATTATATGTCTACTTCCTGATTTAGAATGAATACAAATAGAATTGTCATATTATTCATTTTCAAATTGTTTCAAATTTTAGAATTTTTAATAGATGCCAATTCTCCTATTTTCATTTTTGTAGCATGATGCTTTAGATTATGGAGTATTATTTCCACAGTTGATTTCAGGCATTCCTCCTTCTCTTCCTATCACTAATAAGAGAACATTTTCCAGGTTCAGGTATGGAAATAAACTAGTATGTCCTATTTCAAGCAGTACTTAGTTTCATTGATTTTTCAATGAAAATGGTCTGAGTTTGTAAACTACCTTTAGGAGTAAGAAATTTGGAAGTTTTCCTTGACATCTTCCTTTCATTACAAACACTGATAGATGGAAGACAGATATATAAAGACAGAGAGCAGGGCAGAAATGGGAAGAAAAGAAAAAGAAAGATGTAATGATGTAAAATGATAAATGTAAAATGATACATCATTACATTTTTACATCATTATATGCCCTTCAGTGCCTTGTGATTTCTATCACATAGAGGGAGTCGGGTGTTTTTGTTATTATTATTAATCTTTATTTGTTAAAAGTAGGCTATTTAACCCTGTTTCCCTCAGTTTTCTCATATGTAAAATTATCTGGAGAAGGAAATGGCAAAGCACTCCAGTATCTTTGTGACCCTGTTTAGGATTTTCTTGGCAAAGATACTAGAATGGTTTGCCTTTTCCTTCTTCAGGGTCACACAGCTAGTAAATATCTGATGCCAGATCTGAACTCATGAAGATGAGTCTTCCTGACTCCAGGTCCAGAACTATAGAAAATTTGCCATTTAGTTGCTCCAGGTCCTTCACTATTCCCAAAAAATTCTCCCCTCCCTTCCTGTTTCCTCACCTCCCTTAACCTGTAGAGTAATTATTAGTATGAGAAAATAATGTAAGAATATGACAAGAAAATATTAAAGAATACAAAAGAGTGATAACCTATTTTTTTACATTTATTTTTAGTATAGGGTAAACAAGGGTTCAAAGGTAATAAGGCTATGAATAAGTAATCCTACATTTATTATCAGATCAACCCTACTATTCCTGCTAGCCAGTGAGTACAATATTTGAAACCGGTGGGTGGGGGAAGGGGGAGAAATGCATGACAAAAATAATGAGTTAGGGAAGTAAAAAGGCTTTTCTATTATAACCTATCCATATAAATGCCAAAAGAACACTCTTTCAATTTATTAAAATGGACCTTACCTATTAGAATAAAAATTACTCTTTTCCCACAAGGCATTATTTGGAGGTCAGCAGTTTTATTATGATATTCAAAAATGATTAATCACTTAATTGCCATATTTTGTGCATTTTACTTAATGTCTTTCACTGTATAGTTTCACCAGGAGGCAGGTGTGCCAAAGCCACAATTTGTTAAATTGGATAAATAAATATGGATGATCAGTTGGGAGGGTAAAAAAAATCAGCAAAATAGAAAATCTACCAAGCAGCTGTAATCCTGCTTAAAACTCAGCAGAAAATCATGGATGTAGTCAGGTACTTAGAAAATTGGCTAAATATAGACTCACATAGCACATTAATGAACTTATCCATCTTAAGGCAATACAGGTCTGAGAGAATCAACTCCTAAAGTATTCGACAATCATTTGGAAGAGTCATTTGTCAAATGTCAGACCTAGAGTAGCGTGCGCGCACACACACACACACACACACACACACACACACAAACTTAAACATATCAACAATAATCATAGCTTGCATTTCTATAACACTATAAGTCTGTAATATATTTTACACATATTGCCATATTTTAACCTTGCCTTGCAGCAAGTGCTATCACTTCTCACATTTAACAGGTGAAAAACAGTAAGGCAGAGTTAGGATACGTGACTGGCCTTTGGTCACACAGCTAGTAAGTATCTGCTTGAACTTGGGTCTTCCTGATTCCACTACTCCTAATCACTGTGCCATCTCCCCTTTCCCCACACACCAGTATTAGTAGAATGAAGATTACCTTGTATGACATCATTAATGAAATTTCTGGGAAAGAAATGCAGAACAATTATTTGGGTGTACATATGTGGATGTATATATGTATATATGTATATCAGTGTTTGTGATCAAATTATATAATGCTTGCCAATGAAATGTCCAGAGGAGATTGTTAACCCTCTTCTTGAACTGGTTATCATATTCCTTGATATTTATGTAATGTCAAACTAAATAATTATTCATTAATATCCCCTTAACAAGAAGGTGACTTCTTTTAGTCCATTGAAATCATATCCAAATCCTTGAAAGATATAATGAGAAATGTTTATCAGATTTGAAAAAATGACAAAGTTGAATCAATAGACATCTGAGTTCTAACAACAGTCACTCAAGAAACTGGGATGAGCCAAGGTCATCACAACTGGCATATTGTCATATCATGGAGGGTGTACAACCCAGAGTCTGAATCACCAAAGAATTCCATACAGGTGTGGAGATCTTTTGAATGATTTTGTGTGTTGATTGCTCAGTTCTGATTACATCAAATTCTCAAATACTGCAGAGACTCCAAAATGAAATCCAACATGATTTATAAGAGTTAAGCATTAATTTTCACATAGGAAGAAAAAAAGTTGGTGTTGAGTCATTTCACTCACATCTGACTCTTCGTGATCCTTTTTGGGGTTTCCTTGGCAAAGGTACTTAAGTGATTATCCATTTACTTTTCCAGTTCATTTTACAAATAAGGAAACTGAGGCAATCTGGATGAAGTGACTTGCTCAGGGTCACAAACTAGTAAGTATCTGAGGCCAGATTTGAATTCATGAAGAGTTCAAAGCTAAAATAAAATAAAATAAACACATTCAGAACAAGTGGAAAAATTACTGTTGTTCAAATTTAATTTGAAAATCTGTAGAACTCATCAATTTATTTCAGTGTTTATATGTGTTTGCACGAATTTCTTTGCTGTGCCATCTATACCTCCATTCTACTATTTACATAACATTTATCTCTTTTATGGCAACATAGCTTGGAAAACAGGTCTATCCCAGAGTCAGGAAGGCTTATGTTCAATTTTCAACTCTTTCTCATGTTACCTGTGTGACTCTGGATGATCCACTTAACCTCTCCATGGTCTGGGGACCTCTGGAAGAAGAAAATAATAAATGATAAAGTAGATGCCAAAAGGAATTGGCAAAAGGTGTTCCTTACAGGGATAACAAGCAAAACAAATGAAATCACTGGACTGTTTAAATTCTATTTTTTGTATCCTTAAAAAACAAGATTTCTCTCACTGTCTTCATTATACATCTCCTTGTTCTCTTTTCTCTAGACTGATTCTCTGATTCATGGCCCCTAAAATCATCTGTCTCTCTCCTATTTCTGTTTTCTTCATACAATCAAAGCTCTGAGGATATCCATTCTAGGCTCTTTCCTCTAGGCACTTTCTGCCCTGTTAATCTTGTAGGACTTATTTCATGGGTTTCCCTTTTCCATTGGGCCTCACTCCCGGAATAATTCCAATTACTGCAGATGTTGAAGAGAATACTGTGCCATGATGTGGGGACCCTCTCTCAGCAACACTATATATTAACCTTTCTTTATCTCCCTCCCACATTTGCCTTGAAATCTTGCTGTGTCTGTGTTTTCCCACTTCTCTAGGTGCCAGTTGCCCTAAAGTATTCTAACTCCCTCTCTCTTAGGACAAGGGGACTTTTTAAGTACCAAATTCCAATATATCATTCAGTGAATGTGTAAGGTCCTCCCCTTCCTTTATGGACCATCTGTTTTCCCCTAAAGGAGCATGCATCGATAGAACTCCCTCCCATCTCCAAATAAGACCTCCATCCCTCACCCCCCTTTCTCATCTTTCCTATCTCTTCCTTTCCTACTCTCCTATAAAACCTTCTTTTTTAGAGACCACAGAAATCACCTTCCCTATAGTACTGCCTTTTGATTTGACTCTTGTTCATCTCACAATCCTCCCTCACATCCTATTGGTTTCCCCTTTTATGTATACCCTCCCATGTTATAATTATATAATTATAATCATTATTTTCTTCATTATGGTTTTAAATTCTTTCATCTTGTCATGGTCTTCTGGAAAATCTATGACCCTTAGGTTTCTTCTGTGTATCACATCTTTAAGTTAATATACTTTCCTTGAAATAGTGAACACATTTTCTTTTACTTCTTCTAGATCTTCCTTCATTTCTGTGCATGCACATTCCCAGTCTGTTGTTGTCTCTTTTGTTTCTCTGATGAGGCTTACCAGTGCAGATTCAAGTTTTTCTATTCAGCCCATTATTTTATTTTATTTTTTATCGTGCAGGACAAAAATTCTGGTCTTATAATTCTTATTTCTTTTTTTAACCACTCAGAAACATCATGTCATATTTATTTCCATGTTGTCCTCAGCTTTCCCTGGGTCCCGTCTCATTAGGTCATTTTCATTCATTTTGTAGTATTTATTTATAGATGCCTAGATTTGTTTACTAGGTCTAGAGGCCTTATTTTCTTCTGTTGTTAATTTTTTCCTTATTGATTATTCTGTTTACCTTCAAGATCTCTGAGTTTTTTTTTTCTTCTTCCTGAAGTCTTTGCCATTTTCAGTCTTTTTCCCGCCTTATTTTCCTTCTCATCCACTTCCTGATTCCCTTCTTTCTTGTGTTTTCATTAGGGTCTGGCATCTTAGTCTCCTCCCACACTGAGTAATTCATGACTCATCAGACCAGCCCAGGCCTGTACCCCAACTGTGTTTTGGGTGGTCCAAACTGGCACCAGATGGGTGCTTTTTTTCTTTCCCTTATGTTTGGTGGAGTGCCGCACAGTGCCCCACACAGTGTCTAATCATGATAACCTATCCCTCCTCCTCTCTTCCTTAGTTCTTTAGTCCAGGCCCAGCACCATTTGTTTTAAGAGAATATTCATTGTTGTTTTGTTTTGCTTTGCTTTACTTTGTTTTGTTTTGTTTTTTACTGGTACCAGCAATTCAGAGCTTTACAAGCTGGTATTCCCAGAGCTAATTTCCATAGCCAAAAGCAAAGTCTTCACAGCCCAGGAAAGTTAGAGGAGTGAGTAGAGATATTGGGGTATGTTTTGATGAATGCCTGTATCTTGTCCTTGTGCTTGCCAATGCAACCTTACTGATGATAACATGGGAGGTTGGGGAGGAAAGTTGAGTGATTATCTGTTTCTGTTTTCTTCTCTAAAACTTTCTTTTGGATTCTGGGTGTCCAAGACAGTGGAGACACTTGAAGTTTTTTTATCTTTGCTGCATAATTTCTGTTTTGAAGAGGTGTGTGAGGTCCTGGGAAGTGGGAATGAAGAGGTATGTTTAATGCACCATTTTTCCTCACATGCCTAGAACTATTGATAGGTTTAAAAATAAAAACTCCATCTATCTCTAAGTATATCTGCATCTATCTTTGGAGACACGGTAAATGAACAATAAGTTCATTCCAGAATTGAACAGGAGTAGGACAGCTGGTAGGATGCCCTTTGGGAAATTGCATAATGCTTTTAAGGACTCCAAGACTCTCCTTAAAATAAACAAAGACACATCTTTTACCATCAATATCCTTGCAGTGATTCTGTGATTGTGAATCATAGAGTGCTGTATTCTCTTAAGAAACGAAGTCAGGGAAGATGGCGGAGTAGAAACAGCTCCTCCAAGCCTCTCTGCCCCCAGATTCTCCACAAACTATGTAAAAAAGGACTCTGAAAAACTTCTGGAGCCCCAGCACCCACAGAACGACACAGAGAAGCTAACCTCCCGCTGAGGACAGTCCAGCACCCTGCAGGAAGGAACAGCGCAGCGGTCTGGGAGCCGGCAGCGCGCAGAGCCCAGAGCGCAGAGCGCAGGAGCTGAGCCGAGCCGAGCCCAGGTCCACGTGAGCCGAGGTTTTAGCCCCAGGGCGGCAGGGCCAGCAGCCGGCTGGAGGAACCCCAGAACACCAGGAACTGTGGCGACTCCAGAATTATCAACATAGACTTGCCTAGGACAAAGTAAGAGGTTAGTGTCCTATGGACTTTGGGACCTGTATTTGGGGAATGCGTCAGCTCCCTCCCCTGGGGGCTAGAAGCTGCTGAGGAGACACGCCACTGTGTAGTTTTCAGAGGCATTTCCGGCTCCCAGCCTACAAATCGTGGGGAGATCCAGCGATCAGTCTTGGGGGGTAATCGCTCTTGCTTTAACCTCCCTGGATCTGGATTGTGATCTAGGGTGGAAGTTGTGGGTGGGTTTACAGCTTGCCAGAAACGGAAGTTGCCCCCCACACGTTCGGGACGAAAATTCCTCTATCTGGCCTTAAAGCCATAGTGTGGCAACAAGCCCAAAAGTCAAGCAATTAAGTGGCAACATGCCAAGGCAAAGGAAACAGAAAAATGCAACCCTAGACTCCTATTTTGGGGGCATAGAGCGGGAAAAGGACTGTGAGGTCAGAAGTCCTGCTCCAAAAGCCCCAGGGGAAAACATGAGTGGGTTGCAGGCCATAGAGGACCTTAAGAAGGACTTTAAAAATCAAATAAGAGAAGTGGAGGAAAAATTGGAAAGAGAAATGAGAAGGATGCAGGAAAAGTATGAAATGAGGGTCAACAGCCTGACTGAGGAAAACAACACCTTAAAAAATAGACTAACTCAAATGGCAAAGGAGGCCCAAAAGGGCAATGAGGAGAAGAATGCCTTAAAAAGTTGAATTTGCCAGATGGAAAAAGAATCTCAAAAGTTCACTGAGGAGATTCATTCCTTCAGAGTTAGACTGGAGCAAATGGAAGCTAGTGACTTTATGAGAAATCAAGATGCTGTTAAGCAGATCCAAACAAATGAAAGATTAGAAGGCAATGTGAAATATCTCATGGGAAAAACCACTGACCTGGAAAATAGATCCAGGAGAGACAATTTAAAAATTATTGGACTACCGGAAAGCCATGATCAAGGAAAGAACCTAGAAATCACCCTTCAAGAAATTCTCAAGGAAAACTGCCCTGATGTTTTAGATCCAGAGGGCAAAATAGAGGTTGAAAGAATCCACCGATCACCTCCTGAAAAAGATCCCAAAAAGAAAACTCCCAGGAATATTATAGCCAGGTTCCAGAATGCCCAGATCAAGGAGAAAATACTACAAGCAGCCAGGAAGAAACAATTTCAATATTATGGAAACACAATCAGAATAGCCCAGGACCTGGCAGCTTCTACATGAGGGATCGAAGGGCATGGAATATGATATTCCAGAGGGCAAAAGAACTGGGAATGAACCCAAGGGTCACCTACCCAGCAAAACTGAGTATTTTGTTTCAGGGGAAAATATGGTCATTCAGTGGAATAGAGGACTTTCAAGCATTCTTGAGGAAAAAACCAGAATTGAATAGAAAATTTGACATCCAGACACAAGAAGTAAGAGATGCCTGAGAAGGTAATCAGGGAAAAGAAATCAAAAGGAACTTATCAAAGTTGAACTATTTACATTCCTATATGGAAAAGCAATATCTGTGACTGATGATATCTTTCTCACTATGAAAATAATGGAAGAAGGGGGTGTGGTCATCAGGATCATATGTGAATGTGTGTGTATATGGTTACAGTTATATATGGATAGAGGGCATAGGTTGATTTTGTTGGGAAGGGAGAGTACTCAAGGGATGAAATTATGAGGTGAGAGAGGAAAGTGGCAAGAGGAGATGGGGAGAGACATGGTAGGGTAAACTATCTCATGTAGGGGAAGTGGGTGCAAAGGAGGGGGAGAATAAGGAAGGCTAAAAAGGCAAAACCACATTCACATTGAATTTGGTTCAGGGAGAAAATGACATACATACTAAATGGGATATCTCAACCTGCAGCAGGATAGGGGGAAGGGGGATGAGAGGAGGGATGATGGATGGGAGGGCATCCTTGGGGTGAGGGGAGGTTGGAAGTACCCACTATAGAAGAGGGACAGGATCATGTAGGGAATGGACCAGGTGGGGGGTGGGATGAGTGGGAGGGAATTATAAGCAGCCTTGTACAATATATCTACTATGATAATGTTTTGCATAGCTAGACATGTACAACATATACTGAATTACTTATCTCCCAAGAGGGAATGGGTGACAAGGGAGGAAGGAAATGGATCTGAAATTCGAGGTCATAACATTAAATGTTTCAAATATATATATAATACTATTATTAATACTCTTTTGCTTATAATTGGGAGATAAGATGTGCAGGCATTGGACACAAAGATTCACCTTCCTCTAATGGAAAAGTCGAAGGGGGTATGGGAGAAGGTATGGGAGAGAGCAGATTGGAGGAAGCGATATCTTGTGGGACTGCTATTCTGGGAGGTTGGGTAGGGGAATAATGGGGGAAAAATGATTGTAACTCAAAATCTGGCGGAAATGAATGATGTAAAACAGAAGTTAATAAAGTATTTGTTTAAAAAAAATCAAATAAGAGAAGTGGAGGAAAAATTAGAAAGAGAAATGAGAAGGATGCAGGAAAAGTATGAAATGAGGGTCAACAGCCTCAGTGAGGAAAACAACACCTTAAAAAATAGACTAGCTCAAATGGCAAAGGAGGCCCAAAACGGCATTGAGGAGAAGAATGCCTTAAAAAGTCGAATTTGCCAGATGGAAAAAGAATCTCAAAAGTTCACTGAGGAGATTCATTCCTTCAGAGTTAGACTGGAGCAAATGGAAGCTAGTGACTTTATGAGAAATCAAGATGCTGTTAAGCAGATCCAAACAAGCGAAAGATTAGAAGGCAATGTGAAATATCTCATGGGAAAAACCACTGACCTGGAGAATAGATCCAGGAGAGACAATTTAAAAATTATTGGACTACCTGAAAGCCATGATCAAGGAAAGAACCTAGAAATCACCCTTCAAGAAATTCTCAAGGAAAATTGCCCTGATGTTTTAGATCCAGAGGGCAAAATAGAGGTTGAAAGAATCCACCAATCGCCTCCTGAAAAAGATCCCAAAAAGAAAACTCCCAGGAATATTATAGCCAGGTTCCAGAATCCCCAGATCAAGGAGAAAATACTTCAAGCGGCCAGGAAGAAACAATTTCAATATTGTGGAAACACAATCAGAATAGCCCAGGACCTGGCAGCTTCTACACTGAGGGATCGAAGGGCATGGGATATGATATTCCAGAGGGCAAAAGAACTGGGAATGAACCCAAGGGTCACCTACCCAGCAAAACTGAGTATTTTGTTTCAGGGGAAAATATGGTCATTCAGTGGAATAGAGGACTTTCAAGCATTCTTGAGGAAAAAACCAGAATTGAATAGAAAATTTGACATCCAGACACAAGAAGCAAGAGATGCCTGAGAAGGTAATCAGGGAAAAGAAATCAAAAGGAACTTATCAAAGTTGAACTATTTACATTCCTATATGGAAAAGCATTATCTGTGACTGATGATATCTTTCTCACTATGAAAATAATGGAAGAAGGGGGTGTGGTCATATGAATACATATGTGAATGTGTGTGTATATGGTTACAGTTATATATGGATAGAGGGCATAGGTTGATTTTGTTGGGAAGGGAGAGTACTCAAGGGATGAAATTATGAGGTGAGAGAGGAAAGTGGCAAGAGGAGATGGGGAGATACATGGTAGGGTAAACTATCTCATGTAGGGGAAGTGGTTGCAAAGGAGGGGGAGAATAAGGAAGGCTAAAAAGGCAAAACCACATTCACATTGAATTTGGTTCAGGGAGAAAATGACATACATACTAAATGGGATATCTCAACCTGCAGCAGGATAGGGGGAAGGGGGATGAGAGGAGGGATGATGGATGGGAGGGCATCCTTGGGGTGAGGGGAGGTTGAAAGTACCCACTATAGAAGAGGGACAGGATCATGTAGGGAATGGACCAGGTGGGGGGTGGGATGAGTGGGAGGGAGTTATAAGCAGCCTTGTACAATATATCTACTATGATAATGTTTTGCATAGCTAGACATGTACAACATATACTGAATTACTTATATCCCAAGAAGGAATGGGTGACAAGGGAGGAAGGAAATGGATCTGAAATTCGAGGTCGTAACATTAAATGTTTCAAATATATATATAAATACTAAAAAAAAAAAAAAAAAAGAAACGAAGTCAGGAATCAGCCAAATGGCAATGGGAAGGGGCTTGTTGGGCATGAGCAGACAACAGCATATTAAGAGTGACAAATATTCCAAGCAATGTGGGGAAAAGTTGTCAGCAGGGAAATGTATGATTTTTTTTTCTTTAAGAACAAGTCATCTAGTAAGAGTGAGGAAAAGCTGATGAACAGCCTACATTACCCAGACAAGATAAAGAACATATTCATTGGGAGACAAAGAAGAATGTTTCTCATATGCTAAAAGCAAGGGTCAGAGTAGGCTATAGGCTCATCATTTTATAAACCAGAGGTTTGAGAGACCTTAGAGATCATTTAGTCCAAAAGCCCTCTTTACATTTGCAGGCCCAGGAGTTTCAAGTGACTTACCCAAAGTCATAGAGTAAATATAAGAATCAGAATTCAAACCTATAACTTCTGACCTTACCATACTTTAAGATAAATATCTTACTGGGGTTAGTTAAATAATAAATGTTATGTTTTGTTTAAAGATCTAAAGGTTTTAAATTAGTTAAAAAATACTTAAATGAGAAAAACTGTGACTGTAGGCAAGTCTGTTACCCCCCAATTGCCCTACCTTCCCCCCACCAGAAAGACAAAAAAAAGTAAGAAATATATAGAAATGGGGAAAAATGGTAAGACTGGAATCAAATCCTAACTTTTATTATATGTAAGCATTTTTTTTTTCAATTTGTGTGACCTTAGACAAGTCTTTTTTTTTTCTTTCTTGGAGGAAGGAAGGCAGGGCAATTGGGGATAAGTGAATTGCCCAAGGTCACACATATAGTATATGTTAAATGTCTGAGGCTGGATTTGAACTCAGGTCCTCCTGACTCCAAAGCTGGTGCTCTATTCACTGAACCACTTGGCTGCCCCTGGACAAGTCTTTTAAACTCCCCAGCCCTTAGTTTCAGCAGCAGCAGCAGCAAAAAAAAAAAAAGAGGGAGTTAATATAGTTAGCCTTAAGTATCTGTTCAACAGTATTGGCTTAAAACTTAGTGTTTCCGATGGTTGATAAAAATGTCTAGAAAGATCAAGTATATGTATTTTTGTATGAAGGCTGTATTTTAATAAACAACTTTTAAAAAGTAACATTGTCCAAATTAAATGAATATCAGAAGATATTCATGGCCAGAAAAGCATGCTGGGTAGCCTGGCTCTGCCAATGCCCCCCTTTATTGGTGGTTTTCCAAACATAGAGCCTCAATCCAACAGATCTACTCCAGTCTCAGTAATGGGACACTGGGACTCATTACAATTAGATTTGTTCTCCCCTCCCCCAAGACATTCCAGAAGGTAGGTTATGAGAAACAGTTTTTAAAATTGTTTTCATTCTTATTTTTATTCTGAACTTAATACAAAGTAGACTTTGTTTCTGCATAGCAGAATAGAAAACAGGAACAGTGTCCCAAACTACAAGTCTCTATTAACTGTTAGCTTGCTTTTTATAAATATTTAATTCATTGAACCTGTAGGTTTAAAAGCAGTACTGCTTTGCTCTGCTTCTTTCTATTCCCTGTATTAACAACAGAAAGATGTCTCAATAAGCCTCTTTCCTCCTCCCTTTTTTTGTTGTTCATTATTCCCTGCCTGTCTTTGTCCTTGCTCCCATAAGGGAGCACTAGAATGTGCCTTCACCTCTCAACTCAAACTTTATGGCCTCCACACAGACATGTATATCTATAAACTTCCACCAATCCACTGTTGTTGAAAAAAAATCTAAGAAATATATGTTTTCGAGCAAGACAAACCCCCATTTGACTGGTATCTTTAGTCCATCACCTTCTTGTCAAGAGGTAGACACATTGCTTCATGCTTGGTCTTTTTTAATCATGGTTGGTTATTGAATTGCTTAACAGTCTTCAGAGAGATTATTTTTACATTTAAAAGATGTATCAATCAGTAGAAATTACAGTGTTTTCTTAGCAGTAAAACAGGACTTTGTGTGGGGAGACACCGCTTAGTCCTTCATAAATGTCATAGAATTAATGAGGAACTTAACATAAACTAAAACAGTCTGGTGGTATCAATAAGTTGGCAGATCACTGTGAGCCAATGGCCTCAGAGGGTAGCCAAGAAAGATCATGCCATCTTGTTCTGTACGAAGGGAAAGTAGCATGCAAGTTAAGAAGTTGAGTGTGTCCTGAGCCATATCACCTCTTTAGTATTGTGCACACTGCCAAGCACCACAATGTATGGAGCTCATTAACAAGTCAAAGAGTGTCTAGAGGCAGAAGCAATATTGGGGATGGACCTGATGTCATGAATTGAAGAAACTGGGATTGTAAACCAAGTAAGAGAATATTTCCAGAAAAGGGGTGAAATATGAGAAGTTTTCTTTGAGTATTTGAAGGACTATCACAGGAAAGAGAAATGTTTCTGCTTGGCCCCAAAGGGAAGAACTCTGATAGGAAGGAGCTTCACAGAGGAAGATTTAGATCTGAGGTAAGGAAGAACTACACAGAGTCCAGAAAAGTAGAATGAGGTCGGCCATCTTGGGGGTGTTGGAGAAAGTGTCATTTATTTAAGTCTATGGGTGAGACTGAATGTTCCCTGACGTCCCTTGAAATGAATAAATGTTCTGATTCTTTGAAATAATACTCTGGAAATGGGCAGTTTTATGGCTATGTTCTTGATTTGTGTATTATGTGTGTGCCTATCTGTCCACCTATCTATCTATCTATCTAGCATGTGCATATATGTGTGTACACATGCATGTATATATGCACCCATTTATGTGCCATATATACTGTGCACATAGGTGTATATACATGTGTGCGAGTGTGTGAACTGTATATGTTTAAATACACATACATGTATTGTGTGTATAAACATAAATGGCAGTTTTTAGTCAAATCCAACTCTTTGTGACCCCATTTGCGTTTTGGGGTTTTTTTGGCAAAGAGATCGGAATATTTTGTCACTTCCTTTTCCAGCTCATTTTATAGATGAGGAGACTGAAACAAACAGATTTAAGTGACTTGTTCAGGGTCACATAGCTAGTAAATATCTGAGGCCAGATTTCAGTTGAGGAAGATGAGTCTTCTTCACTCCAGACCCAGCACTCTAGCCACTGTGCCACTTAGCTGTTCAATAAACACACACAAACACACACACATACACACACGTAGATGTATATACATACATATACATATGTATGTATATACATGTGCATATATAGGTGTGTATATCTGTTTACAATATCTATCTCATATTATACATGTCTATATATGTACATATACACACAAATATGCATGTGTATATATTAGTTATTAGAGTCTTAAAGTATATACATACATATATGTATACATGCATGTGTATTCATATAAACATAATATGCTTTAAGGTTTCCATACAATAACCCTATGTGATAGGCATTGCAAATATCCTTACCCCGTGTTACAAATGGTGAAGCTGTTGTTTAGGAGAGTCAAATAGGTAATAAATAGAGGATACGGAATCTAGATGTCCTTAACAGAGCTTAGATATAGATATGTTTTTATAGAAACACATTTCCCTTTTGGCTCCTGTTGGGGGGTAGCTGGTGGAATGGTTTAATGAGGGTTAGGAAGGGAAAGACAGAAGCAAAAAGAAAGATGCTGAGAGGAGGCAACTTTGCAGAGAGCAAGGTGAAGTTTAGACTTCCCATGTGATAACAAATAAATGCCTGATTTCCAGTCCTTGTGAGCAGTGACTGGGGCAGTGTGGGTGCTGATCAGAAAGGAGTGTAACTTCCAGCCTGCTTGGTGCATGTCAAACACTTGCTGGTGAAAAAGTAGCATGTGCTATATGAAAATGACCGAAGAGAGCTATGATTTTAAAGGAGCAACACAGCACTTGTATATCTTGTTTGAAAATAGGTTTCATGCTTCTAAACCAAATTGAAAGATAAGCCAATAAAACTGTTATAACCTAAGTGCTTATACCCTGCATTTATGTAGCACATTAAAGTTTACAAAATGTTTTCTTTGCAATATCCTTGGGAGGTAGGTAGTGCCGGTATTATGTTATGGGCATTAGAGTTCTCCTTGTGATGCACAGGAAAGGAGGCTGTATTTAGGGGCTGAAGATCTTGGTTCAAGCCAGACCTTCATTTCCTCATTGGTAAAATGAGGAACTTGAACTATTATTGACCTGAGTTCAAAACCTTCCTTAGCTTCTTATTATCTCTGTGACCACAGGATAGTCGCTTATTCAATCTCAGCCTGTTTCCCCCTCGATGAAATAGGAATAATAAGAGAACCTCTATTCCAAGTTGTCATAAGAGCCATATTAGACTTTATTTTCTCATGACTAGGAAATGGATTGTGTTTATGTGTGTGTAAGTATATATGTGTGTATCTATCCATCTTTCTATCTATCTGCATATATATATGTATACACACACATACATACATGCTTGCCAAACACAGTTCTATATGTGAGCTATTTTTAAATTGTTATTTATTATCATGTAGTAATTTGTTCAGGCCATTTCCAGCAATTACTGCATACTTAAATTATCTAAATAACCAGTTTCACCACCTGTAAAATGGGAACAAGAATAATTGAATTGCCTTACCTCACAGAGTTGTGGTGGGGTGGGGTGAACAACTAAAAAGGACTAAGTAAGCCGTAAAACACTATAGAAAGGCACATTATAATGCTAATATCTACTCTTTTTTTTTCAGAACATATTAACAAGGATAGATGAGATTAACCTATAGTTAAAAATAAGTGTGGACTTTCTCCCAGATGAAATGAATATAGCAATTATGAATTGTCAAAGGAAGCGTTAAAGTTCATTTGAACTATTTGCTAAATAAGGTGAAGAATGGACAGTCACCAATACGCACACTTGTGAGTCTGTGGGTGTTTATGTTACTCATCCAAATCTTTAAATTAAAAGTATCCATCATCAGTCCCGTGACTTCTCTTGGAAGGCCTCCATTTTTTTCCCACCTACATGCCATCGGCAGGTAAGTGAGCCTTTCTGAGAGACATTCTGCTCATTACATAACTGAAGCAAGTCCTAGTGAGATCAGTCAAAGGGAATGCCCATAATTAAGAGGAAATTGTGAGCTTGTCTTATTTATGTATTTGCTTCTTATAACTTCTACCTCATTCTTCCTAGTCTAGCTTTATAACAATTGTGCAAGGGTAACATTTATTGAACGCCTACTATATGGGGTCTCCCCAAAATCAGTGCAGTTTATTTCAGGAATATGTTGCAGGAGGATAAGACAAAAGCATATAGTCCTTTTTTGTTTTTAAGACATAACCAAATTAACAAGAGTAATTTCATAATTTTGGATAGTAACCAAATTAATTATCCTCATTAGCTTAATGGCCAAAATATATGGTACAGACACTAATTGGATATAAGAGCGCTGAGGTGAGTTAGATCCGAGTGGCTTATGAAGGTTTTGCACAAAAAGAAATTTGAACCCCAAATTGAAGGACAGAAATGATTAGAGTAGGTGGATGGTGACTAGGGAGAGATTTAGCAACTTCAGAAAACACAATTTGCTACCTAATTATAAGATGGTTAATAATATTTTGGACTATTTGGATAGTAGGCAGTGTGAATTAAACAAAGTATGAATGAAAGAATCATTATAAAATAAATGCAATTATACATCTGCTATGCTAAATAAAATTAAGCTAAATTATATAACCTAGTAGATGAAAAGGCAGAAGAAATCAGAACCAGCATTGGTCTCCTTCATTATAACCAAAATGTAAATGAAAGAATATCTTTCTAAAACAATACATCTTTAGCTTCTTGAAGCCACCAAATCCCACTCCCCATTCTCTTGTTCTCTGATGACAGTCTTGACACTTGGCAGAAGAATCTGTAACAGCCTGGTCCCCTAATTCTGTACATGTCTTACTCCAATCTGGATTCTCCATGAGACAGATAATGTAGTCTTCAGTTTGTGCTAGGTGCATGACAGAAAATCATTGATTCTGAGAGGAGGAGACACCATGATATACTTTTAATCTCTCAATTCAAATGTTTACGTCCTCTACTCAGAGGTGTATGTGTGTGTGTGTGTGTGTGTGTAAATACATATATGTAAATATACATGCATATATGTATATATGTATACATACACACTTCCATTATTCAGGTTAAGATTTAGGGTAAGAGGGGCGGCTAGGTGGCGCAGTGAGTACAGCATCGGCCCTGGAGTGAGTTCAGATCCGGCCTCAGACACTTAATGCACACACAAATAAAAACCTAGCCATGTGGCCTTGGGCAAGCTACTTAACCCCAATTGCCCTCCAAAAAAAAAAATAAATAAATAAACAAATAAAAAAAATGGCTTTCCCTAATATCTGCATCAATTTAAAAAAAAAAAAAGATTTAGGGTAAGAAGGGACTTTGTTATTGTTCAATTGCTTCAGTCATGTCCAACTCTGCAATCCCATTTGGGGTTTCCTTGACATACATACTTGAGTGGTATGCCATTTCATTCTCCAACTTATTTTAGAAATGAGGAACTGTGGCAAACAGGGTTAAGGGACTTGTCCAGAGTCACACAGGTAGCAAGTTCTGAGGCCAGATTTGAACTCATGAAGATGAGTCTACCAGAATTCAAGTCTGACACTCTATCCATCGTGCCACTTACCTGACTAGAAGGGACTTTAGAAATCATCTGACCCAGTAGAATTATTTTACGAATGAGAAAACTGAAGCCCAGAGAAGTGGCTTGTATGGGATTTTGAACCCAGATGCAGATTTTACTTTTGGTGCTTTCTCTAGTCTGTCTCACACACATAACTCAATATTTCATTGAGATAACCAAAGTCTATACTCTGACACACCAATTTTTCTTCTACTCTGGAATAAATGAGACATTGGTCTTCAGTAGTGCTCAGCCAGTTTCTTCCATAGGGAGATAGGGCCTCTCTTTGCCCACTGGAGGTCAGCATCTGCTTTTAAAATTGGTTATTAGGGCCCACACTGACTGCCTGGGATGATTCCAGTTCTTCTTTCTCTTTCATTTTTGACCTGGATTTATAAATATCGAACCTCCATATCTTCTGTTCCCCTGAGTACATCTATGGTTAGGACTGTATCTCAGTGCTCTTTATTTGGTCTCTATTGTGTTGTAAGCCATTACTTGAGTGTATGGAATAAGCCTCCCTTTGGTACCATTTCACTTAATTAGACTCCTCATTTGTGCTCTTGCTGAGTCAATATTTAGTTCTTTGCCTATATCCCTGGGACAAGCTGCAATGTTCCATGCACCAGCTAAATGACTTAATATAAACTAACATAGGCCTTTGATGCTTTGGTATACAGTATCTTACACTCTGCAGCACCAGAGCCTGGCAAATAGAGAAGGCTCTTTCTTTACCTTCCCACCTAATCATACTCCCAGGTGGTTTGTTCTAGCAATACCTTTCTTTGGGTGATGGATTATGATGGGGCAGAAGGAAGATTGATCCTCAGCATCATCTTACTCACTTTGTTTTTAGAGCTATGGTTCTAATGTAACATTTTCTAACAGCAACGTTATGCGTCTGCAGCTCCACGTGGGACCAGAGGCAAAGCCAGGTGCAGTGATACAAAGCACTTAACTCCCTAGGTAGCAGTGGACCTCAAGGCAGGTGTGAAATAAAGGGAAAGGCAAGGAAATTCCCTGGATAAGTCCAGTTATTTCACACACACACACACACACACACACACACACACACACACACACACACACACACACACACATATAGTTTGTCCTTAATGAATGCCTTACATCTATTCATTAGTGTTTTCCTTATATTACTTCAGGATATTTTATATTGAATATTCCATTGAGTTCCGGTCTTTTTGTTAAAAATGACTGAAAGATTTTCAGTTCATCAAATGAACTTTTTTTTTTTTTTCTCATCCAGGATTATACTCAACTTTGCTGAGAAAGTTATTCTGGGACACGACTCCATCTCTTTTGCTCTTTGAAACAAAATGTTTCAAGATCTATGGTATCTTAAAGAACAAGCTGCTAGTTATTGCAAAATCCTGACTGTATTTCTTTAGTATCTAATTTTTTATTTTCTTGTTTTTTACAATATTTTCTCCTTAACCTAGGAGTTTTGAAACTTAGCAATGACATTTCTATAAATTTTTCTCCTGGCATCTCTTTCCGATGGTGAACAGGAACTTTTTTGTTTGTTTTTTACTTTACTCTCTTGTTCTAGATCTTCACGGCTATTTTCCTTATTAATCTCCTGTAAAATTATATGCAGTTTTTTTGTTTGTTTTAATCATAACTTTCAGGTAGTCTGACAATTCTTAAATTGTCTCTCTTCGATCTGCTCTTCACGTCATTTTCTCTAATGAAATTTTTCAGATTCTCTTCTATTGTTTTAAGATTTATTATTACTTAGATTCTTATAACATCATTCAATTCCTCTTGTCCAATTCTAGTTTTCAAGAAATCACTTTCTTCTTTAAGATTTTGGACCTTTTTTACAATTGGGTAACTATTTTAGAATTCATAATTTTCTTTATATTTTATTTTCCACTGGTTTTCCTCATTCTCTCTTACTTGATTTTTGAATTCCTTTTTAAGTTCTTCCAAGAACTTTTTGGACTTGTGGCCATTTGATGTTACTCTTTTGGGTAGAAATGTGTTTTTTTTTTAAACCCTATCTTCTTCCAGATACTGAGCCAGCTCTTCCTTTATGCCAAAGTAGCTATCAGTGATTGGGTTCTTTTTCCTTTGCTCACTCAGTTTTATTTTATTTTTAATAGATTGTTTTTATAATCAAGTTTAAACCCCTAGTTGTAGATAATGTTGCCCTAGGCCTCAGGTCCTCCTTACTGTTACTTTCTAAATTCTGTCTAGAGGCTCAACCTCAGGGACTCTTCTCTTCCCCTAAACACATTTAGAGGCCCTATCCACACTGTCCTGAAAATGTTCTTGCTCCCTGGGGTACCTCACTAACCAGGCAATTGCTTACTCCCCCACTCCCAAAGCCATAGCCCAGGATCTCTTCTGGTCCAGAAACAGTGTCTGGAGGTGGGGGAAGGAGAGGAGCCTAGGGGCAGTCCTTCAATCTTCCCCCTCTCAGCATCTGCTGCTCCTTAAATGAAAGTTTCTGAGGTAGTATTTCCTGCAATGAAAATTCCTGAGACTGTAAGGTGAAAGTTTGCAGGTGAAATTTCTTGAGGCCCTGAGTGAAGTGAAAGTTGAGGTGAAATTTCTTGAGGCCTAGTCTGCTTCCTGACAGAGCAGCTCCAGGGTCTGCTCTTTGTTGATTCAGTGGAGTCAGCCTGGAGATGTTTACATTTCACTCAGGCAAACCTGAGCCCCTGGAGTCTTTGCTGAGGTCCTCTCAAGTTGTCTTAGGAGAACACCTGCATTCCTCCCTGTATTTTTGCTGCTTTGAATTCATTTTGTGGCAATGTTCTGGGTATTTCTAGAGGAAATCTGGAGTGCCTGGATTCATTCTGCCATCTTCCCAGAATAACCACCTCCACATAAATACACTTTGTTGCCCTAGAACTGTGACTGGGGTCCTGGTCATGCTGGTGCTTTTCTTACCCTGGGACTATACCTGGAACCCTTTATGGTCAATGCAACAGCGTCCTCCTCCCAGTTCCAACAAAGAGTCCCTGTAATCTCCTTCCGTGAACTTGTGGGACCCCCTTATCATCTGTAGTCTGGAGCTCCAGAATCCACTGCTACTGCCAATTCAGTCACAAGTCAGGTTGTCAGGTGCAGCCTGCCCTGGACTGCATTCCATTTTTACCCTAGTTGAGACAGACCTTTTCTGCTGACCTTCTGAGATGTCTAGGGTTAGAAAACTGCTTCACCCCATGCTTGAGAATCCATTTTGAGGTATGATTTTAACATTGTTGGAGAGGAATGTGGGAAGGATCAGGCTAGTCCCTGCCTTTACTCCACTCTCTTGACTCCTCCAGGCATAACATATTCTTAAAACAAACAAAGCTGGATGTCAACAGGGTTAGAAGGATTGTTCCTCCATGGTCACTGCGGTAAAGAATACTCTTGCAAATATTTTGCATCCTTTCAAAAATAATTTAATCAAGGTAGGATCTAAATCAATTTGATGAGCTTATAAAGTAGTGAGCAAATATAAAGTGGGTTGATTTGGAGGCTTCCTTAACACAGTCTCTTATTTCTGCTTGAGAGATAAGTGTAATCACAGGAACATGTTCCTGTTCAGAAATATAAGGACCAAACAGTGGATTTTCCTATGATGTGTATAGTCATCATGATCACATTTATTAACTTTGTCTTTACCTGATTTTAAACAAGAAGTTTGCTTAATTGGAAGAATAAGGGATGTTTGAAGACAGAAAAAAATTAAGACTAAAATCACCAAGTAATTCATATTCAATTTCCTTATATTAAAAATGAGGAAGCTGAGATATAAAGGTGAGCTGTTCAAGATCAAAGAGGTTGTAAACAGCAGAGGATGAAATTTGTCTTAGGTTTTAAGGATCCTGCCATTATACTCTTCTACCCAATCTGACTTAAAGGGTACTCTGGGAACCTAACCCTTATATAAAGTGAAAACTGCCTGCACTCTGCCATATACCTAGAACACAAATACCTAGAGAGAGATCTTTAAATTAGATGATTATTTTTGGTGCACTGCAGGCATACCCATATTGCTATTTTGATAACTGTACTTAAAATTGAAGAGTTTCCACCCACAGGCCTCTAAATAAAATGAACCCACATAAGTTCCTGTATAAATATTTTATCAATTCTCCATTTATGCCAAGTCTCATTTCATCAGGTTTCATTGATATGTTATGAGATTTTATAGTATCTGTTGAATATTTGACAATAGTAGGAGCACCACTATGGAGGCTGGGCATGAGTCCATTAAAAAGATAGTAAAACAATAGTGTTACCCAGGATGGTGATCACATTACCTTGCCTGTCATATAGATAGTGATGTCAAGAGCTAAACTCTGTTGACAGTGAAACAGGAAATAGGCAATGCTACAGCTTGATGTTATTACATGTAACTTTCTCTCAGCAAGTGGGAGAATTTTCAGGAATTGTGAAGTTCCATTATCAAGCCGGGTGTTTTAAATTGGTTTTCTTTTGGCAAGACAAGGAGCAAACCCATTCCATATTGAACTTCACAATCGATCTGGATTTTCATTACCCTGCTCACTAGCTGTTTGGATCTTTGCCTCCTTCCAGATTAATTACAGGCCACCCCAGCCTAGAGTCATTAATTGGTTCCCTCAAAACACAATGCTAGGTGAAATGATGTTACTAGGTGCAGTTACTTCTATAAGACACATGTTATGAATGGGTAATTGAATTGCACACATTACAGAAAGGTTTCACGGTTTGATGATGGGATTTGCTTTGTAATGTCACAGTACCAGTAGTGAAAAATGGTTCTGATTTAACTGTCAAGCAGCAAAAATAAAATTAATTACAACTACCTGACATGATTGCTATGAGGTTTAATGGGAATAATGGATATACCTACTTTGTATGTGTTACAATACTATATTAATGCTACACATAACTGTTTATGTTATTATAATAGTTAACTTCTAAGAAGTCTTAAGTTCTGTAAGAAACTATTGAGGTATTATCTAATTTGAACCTCACCACAACACTCTGAGGTAGGTAATATTATTAACTCTGTTTTATAAATTATACTGCTGAGGTCCAGAATATTATATGACTTGTCCAGAATCATGTGCTTCGTAAGTTTCCCAGGCCAAATTCAAGCACAGGTAGCTTGACTCCACACAATTGCACAATTACCTAGTTAACTAATATAACAAAAGTAATAATTGTCATTTAAAAAATTAAGAGGTATGTATTACATACCTCTAGCACTACTCTAGGGACTTGGGATACTAAGACTAAAATAATATTCTCCCAGCCTTAGAAAAGCTTTCATTCTGTTGGTAGAGACAATGTGTATATAAATGGTCATATAGATATTATACACAGATGTGTGTATGTATGTATCTCTATATCTGTTTACAGTTTTCTTTTCTTTTGTTTTTTGTGATGGAGGGCATTGACAAGTAGAGTTCACCAAAGGCTGTATGTTGAAAGTAGCACTCACATCGTCTTAAAAGAAACAAGGGATTCTGAGACGTACAGATGGGAAGGGAATATATTCCAGACATAAGAAATTGCCAATTGAAAGACTCAGAACCAGGGAATAATTATATGTGAGGAAGAGAAAGTCCAGTTTGCTTGAGTTTAGAGAACAAGAAGAGGAGTAATACAGCATTATGCCCCTGGAAAGATTCATTGGAGCTTCATTGGGAATGGCCACAAATGCCAAAGAGAAAGGTTAATGTTTTACCCTAGAGAAAATAAGGAGCCATTGAAGTGTATTGAATGACTTAAAAAGATCTACAGTTAGGAAAATCGCTTTGTCAAGTGTGTGGAAGATGGTTTGAAAGGGAAGAAGACTTGAGACAGCATTTAAATTCTCTAGACAAAAGTGATGAGGGCCAGAAAGACAATTATGGCTATATGACTAGACAGAAAGAATTGGGTGAGGGAAAGTTGTGAAGGTAGAAAGGACAGGGTGTGGTAACTAAAAGGATATTTACAATGGAAGAAATTGAGGAGTAAAGAAAATATCAATCTTGTTATTTTCTAGGTTTTTGCTTGTGTGTGTTAAGTGTCTGACGCTGGATCTGAATTCAGGTCCTTCAGACTCCAGGGCTGACACTTGACTCACTGGGCCACCTAGCCGCCCCCATCCTTCATTCTTGCAGAGGAGCAATGCCCTCAGGAAGGCGATATCTTGACTTGCAAGTGAATGGGATTTAAATGAGGCAGAAGTGTGCAAAGTCACCAGCCCCACTCTCTTCTCTAGAGTTCAGTGGTAACACATAGTTCAGGATGACTCAGGCATGAGGCGTTCTCATTTGGATATGCTGTGTTTCAAGTGCTTATAGAGCATACAGTTAGAAATAAACAAATGATGATTTAAGCCTCCAGCTAGATACTTAAGTCTGAGAATTACCTCCATTTAGATTGTAATTAAATCCTTGAGAACTAATGGGCCCAATGAGAGAGGGTAGGAAAAGAAGAAATATTCTTGTTGGTTTTGCTGCATTTGTCTAATTACACCAGGGAATTATGATAAATTCATGCATATCTCCTAATCTAGTCCTAGGAAAAATCACTATCCTGATATTTTTTCTTTTGTAGTTAATGATTTGTGGTCTCTTTAAAAGGTAGAAAAAACTGATTTTTTTTCAATTCAATAAAATATTAAGATGTTATCTCACCTAGATGGTAACTAAAATATATTTTCAGGCAAATTCCAGTATCATGTAAGTTAATGAAGATTATGTATTCCTCTTCCTGTTCACATGTGGTTTCAGTGCCTTAGGCTTAAAAAGTTTTTCATCTAACATCCAAGCACAGTGCTTAGCACATTGTAAGTACTTAATAAATATTTATTAACTAACATCAGTTAAAATGCTTTCTTCTATATTTTTAGAAATAATTGTTAATTCTGAGTGATTGTAGATGAGAATTCAGTTTGATTTAATGTTTTACTTCTACAAATTTATTGGCTAAATCTGCTGGTATAGATGAATGCTGCATTTGTGCCATAGGAACTGGCCAACTTTCCATTCATGAAAGATAATGACCTTGTGATGTCTCATTTTAGCCACCAAGTCAGGTCTTGGTAGGTATTCAGTAAATGATTACCTTTAATAATATCGCTTGATTGTTGCACAGATTCTACTATATTTATGTATAGCATGCATTGGTCATTACCTCCAGGATCCTTAAGGAACACATTTTGTATGATTTATGATGTTCATGATCCAATACAGAATTGTTATGAGAAATATCTCAATTTTTCTCAAACCAGTCTTCACAACTCAGTCTACTACCCTTCTTTGTTTACATACTGCTGGCTGAGTTGATATGAATGCCAGCCTTGGAGGGTACTTTGATTCCATTCTTTGGAATAGTCATTTCAAAGTCTCTGAGGTAACACAAATTACTTTTGGTTTCATTTGACAAATTCAATGATAAGTACCTGTTATCATCCTTTTCTATCACTGAATGAAAAAAAATACTTTCCCCAAACTATTTTTGTAATTTTTGACTTGTTCATTTGTGAATGAATATTTTTGCATATTTGCAATTAAAAGCATTTATGCTCTCTCCCTACTTTTTTCTTCCGTCAAAGGAGACTCAGCCACCATAAGAAAAATAGAAAACACCACAGGCTTTAGACTCTCAGGGGCTGGATCCAAAGACCTATTCCTAGAATCAGAGGAACACAGTTGATGTTTAATGTTCTTGCTTCTCATTCAGGATATAGCCACCCCTGAGAGAGAAACATACTTTCTCCTTCTCTGGATCTAAAATCTAGCAGTATCTCTGGTGTGATATAGCTGCCAGCTATCATACATTTCTTCACCCTATGCAACATTAGATATCCCATGCCAGAGATCTATTTCTTGCCCTGTGACAGAGCCATGAGCAAGGCCTCATTTACTTCTACTACTTAAATGCTACATAGCTGATCCTGACGAGACCCTGCCCCAAGTGTATGTTCCAGTTGATGGGCTGGAAAAATGATTCACTTTTCTTTTCTTGAATTTCCCTACTATAATTTAGTCTGGATCATTTCTGAGATCTTTATGGAATAATTGTGGTGAAAATCCCTACTGTAAAATTTAGTTTTATATCTTATAACCTCCTTAGGGTAATGGACCAAGTGTTTCAATATTATGCAGTATTTGAATAGTTTCCTCCATGTAGTGCTCCATTTTATAGTTCAAGAAAGTACATTTATTGATATTACATAGGTGCTAATTGCCTTACAGACACTCTCCATATTCAGGTTTGATTTCAGAATGAATGTTTTATCATTATTATCTCATTCACTTTTTCCTAGGAGGTTCAGATAGAAATGTCATTATTAGTAATATCAATAGTGTTATTATGAGGGCATTCTTCTGTGTCACAGAAAAATAAAATGCTGCTGCTGAGACTCACAGTAGAAATCATCTACTCCTCCACTAATACATAGAGAAGAATGGAAACGTTTAGAGCCTAGACCACTACAATACACATAGTTCCTAGAAAATCCTAAGCAACTTTACACTTACTCTAAGACCCTTGCACTTGTGATATTCAGTGCCTATTTCATCTTAATGGGACAGATACATGAAATTGAGAAGCTATTGTATAGCATTAGGTCTATTGTGTCGGGAATCAAAAATACTATAACCTCGTGATATTACAAATGGATTTAATCAGAATCCCATACATCTGTACTATCAAAAACTTTACTTTTAACTGTAACAAAAGCCATTTGGTTTTATTTTCTATGGCAATTTCAAGGTAAGAAATAGTGAACTTCAAATCCCATTTGACTTTACATCTAAATGGTAAATCAGAAGAAACATCTCTCTCTCTCATCCTTAATGGCTCCTTAATTCCCTCTATACTCAAAGGAATAGAGATTAGAATATGGTTACCTTAGACACATGATAACAAAAATACAAATATGCTTGCTCTTACATGCTATACATAGTCTGAACCACAGCAAAGGATACAGGAAAGCATACTATATTTGGATTCAGAAGACCTATGTGTCTCAATCCTTATCTCTCTCTCTCTCTCTGTCAAATAAGAAGTTTGGATGAGGTGAGTTCCAAGTTTCTTCCAATTCTAAACCTATGACCATCAATACTTTCTTTACTAAGATATCCTCATTGTTTTACGATTTTGATGTAGTAGTGTAGCGGCAAGCACCCAAACATTCCCAGAGTGGCTGCCAACACAGGTTCTTAGATCTGCTTTTCAAAAGGAAAGCAACTCAGATTCGATTAACAAGCTTACTTTAATCAAACAAACATATATTACCTAGTTCAGGGGGAAAGGTCAGCACCCCGAACTTCAGAGTATACAGACAGATCAAACAGACAGGCTTCCAAACTGTCCACCCATTATATCAATACCAAATCACAGTTACCAGAGAGGGAAGCATCAATACCTGGGTTTTCAAAGCTGGGGGGGGGGTCCTCTCAATGGCTGCCCAGAGTCTCATCTGGTCAAATCACACAACACTTCTCAAAGTGAGCCCCAAAGGAAAGCCTCTCATCAGGGTTTATATAACCTTCTCCTGGCCCAGAGATTGTAACAACCTCCTTGACCCACTGCCCAATCACAAAGTATCAAAGTGTGGGCTTCCCTGAAAAACAAGCCTCCCACCACAGGCTCCAGGTGCACTTAAGCTAGGGGCAGGGAAGTTGTTTAAATTTGCATTTCCATTACAGGTAGGAAGAGCTCCCGTGTGAGGGGATATAGGTTTAATCCTATCTCTGAAAGTTTTCACCTGTGTGAACTTGGACAAAACACTTTATTTTTTTGGGCCTAAGGTACTGTCAAGTGGCATTTCAACTTTATTTTTTGTTAATGTTCTTAAAAAAAAAATCAATCCCAAATTATTTTGCTTCCTTTAGGACCTCCCCCATCTAACTCTAACCTTAAATTATTGAGAGGAAATCAATACAATATCTTTTATGCGTATAAAGTCATGTAAAACATATTTCCATATTAGCCAAGTTGCAAAAACAACCAAGAAAAATAAAGTGAAAAAATTGATTTGATCTGCAGTTAGAGTTCAGCAATTATCTCTTTGGAGATAAATATTATTTTTCATCATTAATCCTTTGGAATTGTCACAGATCATCTTATTGATCAGCATAGCTAATTATTTGACAGTTGATTGTTAAAATTGTGCTGTATCTGTGTATATTGTTCTCCTGGTTCTACTCATTTTACTTGTATCCATTCATAGAAGTCTTCCCAGATTTTTCTGAAAATATCCTCTTCCTCATTTCTTGCAGATCAATACTATTTTATCATGACCATATAGCACAATTCGTTGAATATTTCCCAATTGATGGGGTGCCTCTCAGTTTTTGCCACCACAAAAAGAGCTGCTATGAATTTTTTTGCAGATATGAGTCCTTTTCCTTTACCTTTGATTTTTTTCATATAAAGGTAGCTATTAGCAACATTACTAGGTCAAAGTGAATAAACAATTTTATAACCCTTTGTGCATAGTTTTAATTGTTCTCTGGAATGATTAGACCACTTCACAAGTCCACCAACAATGGATTAGTGTGTCTATTTTTCCATATCCTCTCCATCATTTGTAATTTTCCTTTTCTGTTCTGTTACCCATCTGATAGATCTGAGGAGGTACTTTAGAGTTGTATTAATTCCCATTTTCTGAATTATTAGTGAATTAAAGCAATTTTAATGTGATTATGAAATTTTCTTCTGAAAACTGCCTGTTTAGGACAGTTAAGTGGTATAATAGATAGAGCACCAGACCGTAAGTCAGGAAGGACCTGAGTTCAAATCGAGTATCAGATTCTTGAGACTTACAAGTGTGACTCTGGATATGTCACTTAGGCCTGATTGCCTTGCCAAAAAAAAGCCTGTTCATAGCCTTTGACCATTTATCAATTACAAGATGACTATTATTTTCAGAAATTTGGCTCCATTCCTTATATATTTGAAAAATGAGGCCTTTAACAGATAAAATTATTGTACTTTTTTATCCCCAGTTTCCTGTTTTCCTTCTAATTTTGCCTTCATTGGTTTTGGATTTCAGTTTTCTAATCTATAAATGAGGAGAAACACACACACACAGGAGCTTGCTTTCTCATACTGTGGTTGTGGAGAAAGTGTGATTTAGCTCTAAGATTACAACATGAATATAATGATTATGAGAAATGCTTGGTTTTTTATAGCCTTATATCATTTTGATTTGGGAAGAAATGAAAAATATTGCAATCTCTGTCAAGGAGGTTTAGGCATAGTCTCATTTTAAATCATAACCTATGCAATGCCCATGATTGTACTCTGAAGGACTTTAATAAGTATTTGAATTATAAAGTCACTGTACTCTACCCTAGCTTCATGAAGTCTATCTCCAGTCCCAAAGGGCTTGACCTTGAGTTCCTAAAGATCATATCTTCAGGATGCACAAGGTACATTTCTCCTTTTGGGGATCTTTATCCAGGTTACTGACTGTAGGCAGAGCACTGTCTTGAACATACTTCTTTTCCCACTTTGTACTATTTAACTTGGTGATCTCTTAAGCTTCCATGGATTTAGTTATCTATGCTCAGGATTCTCAAATCTCCTTATCCATTCCTAACTTCTCTGTCAATCTTCAAAATCATATCTTCAATTACCTTTTGGAAATATCAAACTTGATATCCAGTTGTGATATTTAAATTTAACACATCTAAAACCCAATTCATTATCTTTCCCCAAAACCTTCCAAATTTCCTTATTTTTGCTGAGTATACCTCCAACCTCCTATTTCCTGACTCTCACTACCTATGTGTCATGCTTTACTCCCAGTTCTTACACTACTCATCATAGCCAATCTGTTGTCAAGTCTTATTGATTTCACCTGTTTTTCACCTTTACAAAATGTTTTTAATACTCTCCCTTCTCTCCTCTGATACTGTCCTCTTCAGGACCTCGTCTCACACTTCTACTATTGCAATAGCCCAATGGGTGATCTCGACACAAATCTCTAGTTACTCCAATCTATTCTCCATTCAGCCACCAAAGTGATTTTTGAAAGCTCAGGTCTAACTGTAGCACTCCTGTACTCAGTAAAATCAATGGCTTCCTATTACCTCTAGGATTAAATACAAAAGCCTCTCTTTAGTGTTCAAACCTTTCAATAACCTACCCCCACACTACTTTCCAGGCTTCTGATACTTTTTACCTCTCCAAGTACTCTTTGCTGTTCCTTGAATAACATCTTTAGGCTCTAGGATTTCCTCTTTCTGCCCCATGACTCTCCCAGCTCAGTTCCAACTCCTGGTTTCCTGAAGAGTTACACCTAAAATTCAATCTTCTACAAAAAGCCTTCCTAATTCCCAATCCCAATTAATTCTAGTTCCTTTCCTCTGTTCATTGCTTTGTGGTTAACCTGTATATAGTTGTTTGTGTGTTAGCTCTTGAATTTAATTGAGATCTCCTTGAGGGTAGAAAATATCATTTGGATTTCTTTATATGCCTAGTGATGTGTTAGGCACAGTAGCTATTAAATGCTTATTGATTGACTGACTATAAGGAATACATATGTCCAAAGTTTACCTCCAATATCCAGCTTCAGAAGTTCTATTACTGTTTTTGTATAGTCCTCATGAAATGACCTTTATTCTGTAAATCTCTGCTGGCTTCTGCAGTTTTTGAAAATCCATAGGAAGTGGTTTCTCTCCAACACAAGGGGTCATAATTCTTCAAGTTGCTACTGACCTCCAGAATCTTTTTTCCTACTTCTATCTTTGGGGATTTATCTATTCTCAACCACTACCATTTCACTATGATAGACTCTAGGGCCAATTTTTACAACTTGCAAGACCTCTGATGGATCTATAGATCTCATGAATCACTTGGGCTCTTTTCCCCAAGTACATGCATTGAAATAAAAAAGAGAGAGAGACTAAATCCAAAAACAATAGAGAATTAACTAGTGTCCCCCACTATAGCCATCAGCAATTCGTGTTAAATAGTCCTTTTAGGGCTTACTGAGTTCTGATTACAATTTGTTAGCCATTAGGTTCTCTAGCTTCTCAGGCCAGAATTCTCTACACCATACCATTCCCTCATTTATACATGGCCAAAAATCTTGTTCCACAATATCCAAAGTACTTGGAGTTGAACTAGGTAAGAAATATCTGGGCATGGTCTAAAGGGGGAGTGGGGAACCTGTGGCCCTTGGAATCCAAATTTCACAGAAACATTTGTTCTATTGAAGTTTGGATTCAGTCAAAGGCCACAGGTTCCCCACCCTTGGCTAAGGCCTGGACACTCATTGGTCAGTCATTCCATTAAACACGTAGATATTTGAATAAGTAACATTTATATAGCGGCGCTTTTAAAAAGTGTGCAAGCATCATTGGCTCCTCACAACAAGCCTCGGAGGTAGATGCTATATCATGAATCCTATTTTACGAAGGAGGAAACTTAGACCACAGAATGGTGAAATGATTTACCCAAGGTCATGTGTTTGGTGGATAGAAGAGATTTTTAACCATCCTCACTTAAAATCCCACATATTTTTTCACCACTACAGTATACTGCCTGTTAGGGGAAGAAAAAGAAATGCCACATTTGCTCTAATGTCTCATAACTCTGCTTGATTACTGTTTTGCTAATTTACAGACCAGAATCTTCTAGAGAATTTCTGCCTTCTTAAGCACACCCTGAACATTTTCCACTGTTTAACAAAGGTGATATATGACAGTGACACCTGAGCAAGATATAAAGTTAACTTGAGCTATTATTAAGTGAGACTTTGAACCAGTTGAATAATTTCCTTCCTCACTGCAAATGTAAATTTAGGAGCCAAAGGTCCTCCTTTGTGAGAATTTAACTCTAGGTTGTCAGGTGTCTTCCTCTCAGTCTTTTGGATTGTAAATAGAAACCCCAGGGGCCAGGAGGGCACTGAGGTCAGGACAAAGCAGCAGTACTAATCCCATACTGCCAGTGCCAAGTAGTACACTAGAAAGAGATGGGCTTGATCTCCACATTCAGTCACTAGTAAGGCATTTAACCTGAGCCTGGGCAAACTCACCTGTATATCAAGGGTAATCTTCCTTCCATTACTTACTTCACAACCTAGCCAGGATTGAAGAACATTTTAACATTTTAGCACAGTGGCAGGAGAGAAGTGCTGAGAACATGTAGGTCCACTCCTTTGAGGTCTTGGGTGTATTACTATTACATTTACAGTCAGACTCAGGTGCTATATTTTAGTTGGTATCTTTTTAAATTGTATTTCAAGAAATGACTCAGTGAGTAGAGGAGGACAATGGATATATTTGGAAATGAAATGGAAACAAAAACAGAATTAAAAAGCATTTTAAATTATACTCAATGAAAATGTATACATCTCTCTGTAATTATTTATGATTTTTAACAGTGTGCCTGGCATTGGGCTGAGCATTTGATAGGCATTTTTATTATCTCATATTGCCACACTATTTCAGCTAATGTTTAGGCTTTAGACAGGACTCTTGAAAAAAAGTTTACTGATTTCTCAGTTACTGGCTACTAACCAATTGCTTCCCTTCTATCTGCACTCTCAAACAAGACTCCCTCATAAAGGAGCAAAATAAATCAATTCATTGACCATAATTGAAAATGTAAACTTTAATCTGCACCTGTATTTCATCCCCTCTTTGAGGAACAACAGAGGCATGCTTCACCATCATTCCTCATAGTTGCTAAGTTTTAAAAGGTTGATTCTATATTAGTAGAGACATTATATACATTTTCTCCATGTTCTGAATTACATTCCTCTGCTATATTGGATCCTCCTTCAGATTATAGTATTTAGAACAGGGAAGAGTCCTTGGAAAACATCTGATGTGATCCTTTCAATTTATAGAAGAGAAAACTGAAGTATAGAAATGATAAGGGTCTACTGAGGTCAATATTAAGTAACTGAACTGGGATAGAAACCCAGGTCCTTTTTATCAAAATCCTATACTTTGTTCATGACTCCAAGGTACAATACTAACTTATATCCTAGATTCTTATAATCTCTAAGCTTATGCAAAATATATATATAGTTTCAAGTTAGGTTTGAATGAATATATATATATATATATATTTTCATTCAAACCTAACTTGAAACTCCCCTTGATAGTCACATATATTCAATGAACAAGCATTATATGTATTATATCTTAGTAAACACAACGGTTTGTTGCAGTTGCTATTTCTGCAGAACAAAGGAGATGTTATTTCTGTCCATGAAAGGCTTGCTTCTCCTGTAAGATATCCTGAACTCATCATATTTGAAGTACTATGTTTAGTTATGGGAACCCTGTTTAGGTGGGACATTAAGAAGCTGAAGAGCCAGAGGAAGAAAGCCAGGATGACAAAAGGTCTCCATTCTACCAATAGTGATGATAAGTTAAAAGAATGACATCAATAGTCCCTACTAAGTTCCACATTTTTCATTCTATAAACAAGGTATGCTTAGGTTAGTGAAAAGAAGGCAGGAGGAAGAGTAGAAGGGAAACTTTATCAATCAACAATCATTTGTTACCTGTCTACTCTAGCAGATCCTGTGATAGGTGCAGGGGATAGAAATATAATAAATGAAACAATAACTCCTTTAAAGCATACTGTGTTCAAAGACTAGCTGTTTCTATATGATAAATTGAAAAAACCCTGCTCTCATTTTAGAAATGAGGACACTGAGGCCCAGGGACTTGCCCAAGGCAAAGAAGGCAGATCTATGAGAACGGGACTCCAATTAGATTCAGATATTTAAATTTTTGTTTCTCCACTTCACTTTCTACCCTTCCCTTCCCCATTCTTGATTGCCTCACTGAAGGCCTTAAAGCCTGACCGTCTATGTGTCTGATATTTCATAAAAGGGATATTTACTAATGCATGGATTGGAATAGATGGACTCTGAGTCCCCTTCCAATTTGGAGAATCTTTGTGGGAATGCATCAGTATCTCCTAATCTTGATTTGGAGTCTACTTATAAAAAAGAGAGAGAGAGAAAAGGAGAGCCAAACAGATATGGGTCTCCAAAACTTCACAACGTGGGTATTCCTGTTCATTTGCTTCTGTCTTTGATAAGGCGGGTTTGGCTAAAATCCATCTTTAAACAAGCCATTCTTTCAATGAAGAATCATACATTTTTACAAGCTCCTGAGTCTCTAGTAACACAAAGTTGACTCTTTCACCTCTTGTGCTCAACTGAGAGCATTAAATAAGATCAGAGTCAGTAGCCAGAAATGTTTAAAAAGGGGGAAAAAAGAACCTACTGCAGAAATATGTCATAATTACATGGTGCACAAGGACAAAGGAACTGGGAAATGGGAGAAAGTAAAATGTCCCTCTGGAGAAAGATGCTGGCTTTATCCCTCAGGGGGTGGCAAGTAAATCCCCCCCAAAAAGGTGAGGTGTGTGTGTGGGTATGGGTGTGTCCCTCACCATGGGAATCAACTGTATTTTTCCTCATGTGAATAGGTACAGCAATTTGGCAGAATCAGTAAGATATTCAAAGAAAGGGGCTAATTTTTAGGGAGTACTTAGTTTTCTTGTACCTCATGCCAGTAGCAGTGCCAAACAGGAATTGAGATACATATGTTACTAAGAGGAAAGAAAGCTGGGGTACCAATCAAGGAAGGCCTTCTCAAGGAGTTTTACTGCAAAGTGAGGAGAGATATAGTATAATAGTCATGAAGATAAATTGATCCAGTAAGAGTTTTTGAGGGTGGTAGAGACATGTGCAGCATTCAAGACAATAGTTTGTTATGAATTCCGTGTGTGTGTGTGTGTGTGTGTGTGTGTGTGTGTGTGTGTGTGTGACAGAGATTGTATACCTGTAGTGCACATATACATAAGTCTAAATCAGACTTGTGATATATATTCTGAGGAAAAAAATTTAAAGATGGGGTAGATTAACCTCCCCCCCCCCCTTATTTTATTCACTGAGTTTCTTGCTAGTAAAGACATATAGAGTAACTAGAGTAAATAAATACTTCCCAGCTTTTGGCTCTGACTACCTTAGAGTTCTTTATCATCCCATCCTGGACGAAAATTACCCTAGGAATTTCTCTGACATAAGGCTAGCCCCTGTGAAGTTCTATCCTCTCCAGGGCAGCTGGCATTAGCCTGGCTATAAGCCAAACAGCCTCTATTAGGGAGACAACAGTGCTTATCTCCAAAGAGAAGCCTGGAGATTGTTTTGTATTGTAGGACACTCCAGGGGAGATGAGAGAGATTTCTGATCTTGGAGAAAAAACAATCAATTCAATAGTAGCATGTTGCAGTATTTCCCCACCACAGGCCATGTTTCCCAAATCTGATACACATTCAGACTTTGGGAGCCTGAAGCAAATACAAACAACCTCCCTAACTATACTTTAATTGTTTTCCTCGAGGTATTTTTTTTTTTTTGGCCACCACATCTGACATAGCGGATAACAGGTGAGTAGAAACTTTCATCTCGTTCTGAAATAATTTCCAGAGCACTGTTTTATTCCCCACTGTCTTTTTCTCCTGGTACACTGATGAAATAATGGTAATACAGGTTGGTCCACTTCTTTCAGGAATTTTTTTAAAACTCACATATTTTTCAGCATCTTTATGTCCTTCAGAGGACTCTGCACAGTGATGTTAAAAGAAAACCTGTTGAATCTTAAAGAGGATAGGTAATTTAATTCACATATAAGACTCATGATAAATAGAAAAATTTAAAAAAAACAGAAAATTTAATAGGTCAAGGATACAGTATGGGAAAAGGAAGTAGGAATATCATTTTTTGTCTGAATGAAAATATTTTAAAGTTAAGGGGGGGAGGGTCAAACAATTTTCAGCTGATTCAGAATAAAACATAATTGAGTAATATTTAAGAAAATAACTAAAAATACAATGAAATGAAATGTAATATTACCCAAATCATCATGCTTCCCATAGGCAACGCCTGTTTCTGTTTAAGCTTGATACCCCTGGCAGAAATCGAGGGAACCTTTTCGTTTACAAATGTGGAAACAGTCACAGAATTAGTGACTTGCCCAAGGTCACACAAGTACTAAATGGAAAAGGAAGGATTGAAACCCAAAACCTAACACAGGTTTCTTTGTGGAGAGGAGGGTCACTGTTATATTCTTTACATAAATATTTTAAGCTCCATATTCCTTTCAAAAGACTCCCTGTGATAGGAAATATAGATATCCTAATTATAAAAAAAATCATAATACTCATAACTGAAAGATTCAAAGATGTTTAAAGGAATGATGGGGGAAGTCATTAGAAATTGACTGGCATGAAAGTGTGTATCATATATTCAACAAACTGTCATAAATTGTGAAGAAAAATTTCCAAACACTTCTTTCTCTGTATGTTTACATACTCCAGATAATGTTCTCATAGTTCCTCTGCAAATACATATATGCACCTGCACATATATGTATATATTTCTATTATATGTTTATGTAATATATTATCCTATATAATTAATATATTTGTATGTTTATATATTATACATGCACTTTTTTAAAGAGAAGTGATAATATATTTTGAGTTTTTAGCTTGTCTCAAGTAATATAACAGTCATGAATAATAATGTTATGTTCTTAAACTGTATTCTGATATTCATCCTCAATGTAGATCAGAGGAAAGTATTTGCAGTATATTTAAATTCCATATTGTAATAAAGATTTAAGGGGTGGAGCCAAGATGGCAGAGTAGAAACAGCTCCTCCAAGCCACTCTGCCCCCAGATTCCCCCCAAACTATGTAAAAGGGGACTCTGAACAACTTCTGGAGCCCCAGCACCCACAGAACGACACAGAGAAGCTAACCTCCCGCTGAGGACAGCCCAGCAGCCCTGCAGGAAGGACCAGCGCAGTGGTCTGGGACCTGGCAGTGCGCAGCTCGAAGAGCGCAGGAGCCGAGCCTAGGTCCCCTTGAGCCGAGGTTTTAGCCCCAGGGCGGCAGGGCCAGCAGCCAGCTGGAGGAACCCCAGAACACCAGGAGCTGTGGCAACTCCAGAATTATCAACAAAGGACAAAGTAAGAGTTTGGTGTCCTATGGACTTTGGGACTGGTATTTAGGGAATGCGTCGGCTCCCTCCCCTGGGGGCTAGAAGCCACTGAGGAGACACGCTATTTTGCAGTTTTCAGAGGTGGCTCCAGCTCCCGGCCTCCAAATCGTAGGGAGATCCAGCGATCAGTCTTGGGGGGTAATCGCTCTTGCTTTAACCTCCCTGGATCTGGATTGTGATCTAGGGTGGAAGTCGTGGGTGGGTTTACAGCTTGCCAGAAACGGAAGTTGCCCCCCACACGTTCGGGACGAAAATTCCTCTATCTGGCCTTAAAGCCATAGTGTGGCAACAAGCCCAAAAGTCAAGTAATTAAGTGGCAACATGCCAAGGCAAAGGAAACAGAAAAATGCAACCCTAGACTCCTATTTTGGGGGCATAGAGCGGGAAAAGGACTGTGAGGTCAGAAGTCCTGCTCCAAAAGCCCCAGGGGAAAACATGAGCGGGTTGCAGGCCATAGAGGACCTTAAGAAGGACTTTAAAAATCAAATAAGAGAAGTGGAGGAAAGATTGGAAAGAGAAATGAGAAGGATGCAGGAAAAGTATGAAATGAGGGTCAACAGCCTGACTGAGGAAAACAACACCTTAAAAAATAGACTAACTCAAATGGCAAAGGAGGCCCAAAAGGGCAATGAGGAGAAGAATGCCTTAAAAAGTCGAATTTGCCAGATGGAAAAAGAATCTCAAAAGTTCACTGAGGAGATTCATTCCTTCAGAGTTAGACTGGAGCAAATGGAAGCTAGTGACTTTATGAGAAATCAAGATGCTGTTAAGCAGATCCAAACAAATGAAAGATATAGAAGGCAATGTGAAATATCTCATGGGAAAAACCACTGACCTGGAAAATAGATCCAGGAGAGACAATTTAAAAATTATTGGACTTCCTGAAAGCCATGATCAAAGAAAGAACCTAGAAATCACCCTTCAAGAAATTCTCAAGGAAAATTGCCCTGATGTTTTAGATCCAGAGGGCAAAATAGAGGCTGAAAGAATCCACAGATCACCTCCTGAAAAAGATCCCAAAAAGAAAACTCCCAGGAATATTATAGCCAGGTTCTAGAATCCCCAGATCAAGGAGAAAATACTCCAAGCAGCCAGGAAGAAACAATTTCAATATTGTGGAAACACAATCAGAATAGCCCAGGACCTGGCAGCTTCTACACTGAGGGATTGAAGGGCATGGAATATGATATTCCAGAGGGCAAAAGAACTGGGAATGAACCCAAGGGTCACCTACCCAGCAAAACTGAGTATTTTGTTTCAGGGGAAAATATGGTCATTCAGTGGAATAGAGGACTTTCAAGCATTCTTGAGGAAAAAACCAGAACTGAATAAAAAATTTGACATCCAGACACAAGAAGGAAGAGATGCCTGAGAAGGTAATCAGGGAAAAGAAATCAAAAGGAACTTATCAAAGTTGAACTATTTACATTCCTATATGGAAAAGCAATAATTGGGACTGATGATATCTTTCTCACTATGAAAATAATGGAAGAAGGGAGTGTGGTCATATGAATACACATGTGAATGTGTGTGTATATGGTTACAGTTATATATGGATAGAGGGCCTAGGTTGAATTTGTTGGGAAGGGAGAATACTCAAAGGATGAAATTATGAGGTGAGAGAGGAAAGTAGCAAGAGGACATGGGGAGAGATAGGGTAGGGTAAACTATCCCATGTAGAAGAAGCAAGGGGAAGTGGTTCCAAAGGAGGGGGAGAATAAGGAAGGCTAAAAAGGCAAAACCACATTCACATTGAATTTGGTTCAGGGAGAAAATGACATACATACTAAATGGGATATCTCAACCTGCAGCAGGAGGGGGAAGGGGGATGAGAGGAGGGCATCCTTGGGGTGAGGGGAGGTTGGAAGTACCCACTATAGAAGAGGGACAGGATCATGTAGGGAATGGACCAGGTGGGGGGTGGGATGAGTGGGAGGAATTATAAGCAGCCTTGTACAATATATCTACTATGATAATGTTTTGCATAGCTAGACATGTACAACATATACTGAATTACTTATCTCCCAAGAGGGAATGGGTGACAAGGGAGGAAGGAAATGGATCTGAAATTCGAGGTCTTAACATTAAATGTTCCAAATATAAAAAAAAAAAATAGGCCAGAAGGACTATCTTCTTTCTGAATATTAGGTTTCTAATCTATACTTTTTAAAGAAAGATTCTGGAACGACTTCACCTTGTTTTCTTGTCCATTATATTATTTTACAAATAGAACATAACATAACATGAATAATATAACAATATCACATAACATAGCACAACATAGCATAACATAATATATAAAAAAACTGTCAAAACATATAATTTCCTCAAGAACTGACTATAGATTTCTTTTATAAACTTGGTGTCATTGTTAAATTTTGCTCCATAGGTTAGGAATAACCCCCAGATACAAATAGCTACCATAGGTGCTCTATTTCAGGCTAAATCCAAATGCCTGGTATAAGAAGACTATAATACACAGGATCATAGATCAAGAATTAGAAGGGACTGCATTGACTGTTCTTCATTTAAAATTATCTTTATATAATTAAATATTTACCATTTACAGGTGAAAAATTTTTAACAATTTTTTTCAACTTTTGAGTTCCCAGTTCTTTTCTTCCTACCATTACTTCCCCTCTCCTTGAGAAGGCCAGCACTTAGGTTTCAATTATACATCTGAGGTCATGCAAAACTTGTGTCCATATTAGCCATGTTGCAAAGGAAAACAAACAAGATATAATAATAAAAATAGTAAAAAAACAAAAAAAAAGATTTAAAAAAACAGAGGGGGCAGAGCTATGTCATATTAAAGAGAGTAACAGTGAATAAAGTAATGGAATAAAGATTCATCTCCCTGGGTGTAAGTTTGGCGTTAGACACTTATTATTGTTTGATCCTGGTCAAGTCTGTTAACCCTGTTTGCCTCAGTTTCCTCATTTATAAAATGAGCTGGATAAGGAAAACACAAAAGACTTCACTATTAGTGAAAAAAACAAACAAAAAATAGATTCATGTAGTCATATATATCTGAAAACAACTAGACAAAGACAACAAAATACCTCCCTAAGATATCTCACATATATGCTGTCCTTACTCTCCCCCCAACACACACACACACCCTAGTTCAGGCCAGCCAGCACTACCTATCACTTGAAATATTAGATTAGCTACCTAGACAGTTAGGTCTCCCTATTTCAATACTCTCCCCAGAAATTCCTTCACATGGTCATCAAAGTGATTTTTTTTAAAGCACAAGTATCTTATGTTACCTCCTTCTCCACATAACACCCTCATTCCTTCAATTAAATTTAATTTAAATTAGAAACAGCCAGTTGGCATTGTAAATATAACAATGGGCCTAGATTAAGGAAAAACTGAGCTCAGATCTGGCCTTACTAGTTGTGACCCTGGGCAAGTCATCTAATTTTGTTTGCCTTGGTTTCCTCCTCCATAAAATGAACTAGAGAAAGATATATCAAACCCCTTCAGTATCTTTGCCAAGAAAACCCCAAATAAAGTCACAAAGAATCAGACACGACCAAAAAACAACTGAACAACATGTATGTGCCTATGTGTATATGTATGTATATATAACAAATGCAAATACTTATTTTTCATACACATGCAGATATGTATACATATATCACATAAATACATATATGTATATAACCCCCATCCTTTCAACGGTAAGATGCTCGATGATACGGACTCCTTCATTCTTTGTATTTCTAATCCCCATATTTACTATAGTACACATTACATAACTGGTGAATAACAAATTCTTGGTGATTGAGCCGAAACAGAATCATCAGCTTGATCAAGTTTCTTCTCAATGTCTTGCCCTTACCATAAAATCTTGCCCTGACACATCTCTCTTTTTGGTCTGCTTAAGGCTTTCACTATATTACATGTCTTCCTCCTCTTGATTGGATGGTGTGCTCTGCATGTCAGCCTGACTTCACATACACACACAGAGACTTGCCTTCATTGGACAGTACCCTAAATTGAGGACTCTTGCCTTTTTCCTACCTAGCCCATTTCAGTGCTACAGATCACTTTACTAGGTATTTATAGAATATTAATGTGTTAATATCTGTTAATGATTGGCTATTTTATGCATCACTGAAGGGATTTACAAATTGACATTTCTTTAATGACTATGAGAACTCAGTTTTACTCCAGGGAAGTTACTAATCATGGGAATTCAAATGCTTGTAACAGATAGATTGGTAGATAAGGCATCACAAAATATAATTTGGTAGTGAGATAAAGCGTCAAAATTGTTGCACTATAATGAATGAAGCCAAAGGTCTTTTTAAAAGGCTTTCTCCTTTGAGATTCTGCCCTTACCAGCAACTTGACTCCTTCCCAGAAGAGATAGTACTAACAAGAAGTATGGAGTCACTGAATTTCAGAAGCAAGCAGGACTCCAGAGGCCACATGGTTCAGCAAATAAATGGAAAAGGAGCCCCTATCCAATTTACTCTAGATTCCCTCCATATTATCAATTTCCTTCCTAGAACATGATACCGCAAACTGATTGAAATATTATAGATATTGTCCGATAAGGGCAAAGTTCAAAGAACTTTCAACCATGTCCTTTTTCCTTAATACAATGCCACACTGACAATTGTCAGGATACATTAGCTCTCTTGGATTATATATTAGCTCATTAGGATTATATATTTTGGGCTGCAAAAGAACCTAGAGGTTATATAACCTTTATTTTACATACCAGGAATCTGAAGCCCTGAAGGGGATAAATGCATGGATTTTGTTGTTTCCTTCTCCAATTCATTTTACAGATGAGGAAACTGATGCAAAGAGGATTAAGTAACTTGACTAGGATCACACAACTAGTGTCTAAGGCCAAATTTGAACTCAGGAGCATGAGTCTTCCTGACTCTAGGCCTATCACTCTATTCAGTGCAATACAACCATCATGAATTGGCAGTCTTCTAAACTCAAAAGATCATTTTTCAGATACAATTCTATTTAGCCCCACCTTCTCATCTTGGGCTTATAAAATTGATTTTTTAAAAATCCACATGTAAGATTTTTGTATTTATTCATGTTGAATTCAATTTTATTTACCTTCCCATAATGTACTAGCTTGTCAAAATGCTTTTGACTTAAATCGGTTATTCATTTGTGAACTATTACAATCTTGCTTTCTCCATTTCAAAGTTGATATGCATACTATATAGGCTTTTACCTAAATCTTCAGTAACTTATAAAATATTTTACATATACAATGAAAGCAAAAATACCAATACACTTAACTGAATTTCTCTTTCCAAACTGACATTGCTATTAATGATTCTTCTTTGGATTTAGTTGTTTAATATGCCTGTATTGAATCCACCTAATTATATTAAAATGGATCCCTATATTTTTAAATTTCCACCATAATAGAATACTTTATAAAATATTCTTCAAAATCATAGTAAACAATATTTATAATATGCTTCTTATCTATTATTCTAGTCAAACTCTTAAAATAATGATTTTTCTTTTATGACACATTCTTGAGCTCATCAACTATTTGTGCTCACCACCTCATTATGAGATATTTATTAAAGATCACTTTGATATTCCTTTCTAAAACTTTTCCAAGAATTAAAGTCAAATGCATTGGTTCAAAGTTTTTGTTTGTTTCTTTGACTCTATCACTTGTTTTCCAATTGGGGCATTTATCCTGTTATAAAAATGTAGAATCTATCTTACTCACCTTTTTCAGAAATCACTTGTAGTTTACCAAACAAGTCTTCAAGTTATTTCCACTGGATCAGGTGACTTGAGCACATCGAGGAAAGTTAGAATCTCTTACTATTTCTTAATGCCACAAGACACCAGATAACCAAGGGAAGTAAACACAGATATATAAACATTCATCTAGCTGTTTCTCCCCCTTTCAGTGTGTTAATTATAGGACATGTTGTTACATTCGTTTTTAATGAACCTTCTTAGAAAACCATGCAATAATTCCATTCACCAGAGACGTGCCTGAGTTTTACTCTTGGTCTATTATTTTTTAAAGGAGTGTGCAGAAATGTTCCTGGGAACATTCCTGGGAACATCCCTATTCTTTCTGTTTACTCAGAATTATTGAAAATGCTCTTCCTGCTACTAGGATTATAATGCTTCTCTACTGTTAGCCACATGGAGCTGTCCATCACCTAAGTGCTGAAAAATCATTCCTCTAAGCTTTTTCATAACTTGTTTGTGGGTAATGTGGCATTTCTGTACTCAACAATTGTAGAACATTTTAGTGTAGGCATTGATTTCAGAAGGATTTAAGTTACATTACACAAATGGTTGTTGATGCAGATACAAAGCTGGGAGAAATTGCTTATTTTTCGTTGGGGGGCAAAAAAAAGTTAGTGTATTAGTTCTGAGAGTCAATAGGATTATATATTTAGGGCTGCAAAAGAACCTAGAGGTCATATTGCCTAATTCCTTTATTTTACATATCAGGAATCTAAGGCCCGTAAGGGGATAAACAACTGGATTTATGTCATATAGATACTAAAGTGTGGACCCAGGATTTCACTTAAGTACTTCTGACTCTGAACCCAGCTTTTTCTATTGCATTGCATAGCCTATTAGTTTCTGCACTAGCAATAAAAAAGTCATGGGAATTTAAGAGCAGATACTAGCTTTATTGTTCTTAAGGCTTACAAATCTTGTTCCTCACAAAACCAGCAAGATAATTAGAACTAATATTATTATTTCCATTTTGGAGGTGAGGTAAGTGAGTCCAAATAAGTAAAGTAACTTGCTAATAGTAAAATAGAATTGTTAAAGTCATAATTTAAGACCAGGCCTTCTAAGTTGCATTACTGTTTTCACCATTATAAAATAAATTACTCTGAAAGGTGATGTTAACCTAGGCAAAACAATGTACTTCTTGGAATCTGTTTTTCCCTCTGCAAAATGAAAATTTTTCCTTAAATACAATCAAATTCATATCCAAATTCTATTACCCATGATCTTTTCTCAAGAATTGGGAATTGTGGATCTTCACAAATATCTTCCCACATCAAACTCTGGGCTCCTTGACAGAAGGAATAGAAAACCAGAACTGTTGTTCTTGATGTTTGTTTTTCCTTTTGCCTTCATTTTTATACTTAATACTTAGTGTTTTACCTGTTGCATATCGGATACTTAATGAATGTTTGTTGACTTGAAATGCTTGTGTTTTTATTTGAAAGAAACATTACATCAAGCAAAATGTAGGTCTCTATATAGACAAATACACTGTCATGATGGATCAGTGTTGCTCTAAATATTTTTAACTAAAAATTAAATTAGGTTCTAGAGGCATTTAGTCCAGAATATCTACTTATATCTAATTTTTTAAACATTTTAAAAATAGTTTTGACAGAAATAGATTTCATCCAAAGAATCACCATATTACATGTTACATTTGGTATTTCAGTAGTGTGAAATTAATTTATTTTTCCCTTGCATTGATTCCTTTTCCCCTTCAACCACAGTTGTTCTTTTCTGTTGTCATATTCTTTTTTTTTTAAATAAATGCTTTATTAACTTCTGTTTTACATCATTCATTTCTGCCAGATTTTGAGTTATAATCATTTTCCCCCCATTATTCCCCTACCCAACCTCCCAGAATAGCAATCCCACAAGATATCACTTCCTCCAATCTGCTCTCTCCCATACCTTCTCCCATACCCCCATCGACTTTTCCATTAGAGGAAGGTGAATCTTTGTGTCCCAATGCCTGCACATCTTATCTCCCTATTACAAGCAAAAGAATATTAATATTAGTGTTTATATATATATATATTTGAAACATTTAATGTTAAGACCTAAAATTTCAGATCCATTTCTTTCCTCCCTTGTCACCCATTCCCTCTTGGGAGATAAGTAATTCAGTATATGTTCTACATGTCTAGCTATGCAAAACATTATCATAGTAGATATATTGTACAAGGCTGCTTATAATTCCCTCCCACTCATCCCACCCCCCACCTGGTCCATTCCCTACAAGATCCTGTCCCTCTTCTATAGTGGGTAATTCCAACCTCCCCTCCCCCCAAGGATGCCCGCCCATCCATCATCCCTCCTCTCATCCCCCTTCCCCCTATCCTGCTGCAGGTTGAGAAGTCCCATTTAGTATGTATGTCATTCTCTCCCTGAACCAAATTCAATGTGAATGTGGTTTTGCCTTTTTTAGCCTTCCTATTCTCTCCCTCCTTTGCAACCACTTCCCCTTGCTTCTTCTACTTGGGATTGTTTACCCTACCCTGTTTTTCCCCATCTCCTCTTGCCACTTTCCTCTCTCACCTCATAATATCATCCCTTGAGTATTCTCCCTTCACAACAAATTCAACTTATGCCCTCTATCCATATATAACTGTAACCATATACACACACATTCACATATGTATTCATATGACCACACCCCCTTCTTCCATTATTTTCATAGTGAGAAAGATATCATCAGTCACAGTTATTGCTTTTCCATATAGGAATGTAAATAGTTCAACTTTGATAAGTTCCTTTTGATTTCTTTTCCCTGATTACCTTTTCAGGCATCTCTTCCTTCTTGTGTCTGGATGTCAAATTTTCTATTCAATTCTGTTTTTTTCCTCAAGAATGCTTGAAAGTCCTCTATTCCACTGAATGACCATATTTCCCCTGAAACAAAATACTCAGTTTTGCTGGGTAGGTGACCCTTGGGTTCATTCCCAGTTCTTTTGCCCTCTAGAATATCATATTCCATGCCCTTCAATCCCTCAGTGTAGAAGCTGCCAGGTCCTGGGCTATTCTGATTTGTGTTTCCACAATATTGAAATTGTTTCTTCCTGGCTGCTTGTAGTATTTTCTCCTTGATCTGGGGATTCTGGAACCTGGCTATAATATTCCTGGGAGTTTTCTTTTTGGGATCTTTTTCAGGAGGCAATTGGTGGATTCTTTCAACCTCTATTTTGCCCTCTGGATCTAAAACATCAGGGCAGTTTTCCTTGAGAATTTCTTGAAGGGTGATTTCTAGGTTCTTTCTTTGATCATGGCTTTCAGGTAGTGCAATAATTTTTAAATTGTCTCTCCTGGATCTATTTTCCAGGTCAGTGGTTTTTCCATGAGATATTTCACATTGCCTTCTAATCTTTCATTTGTTTGGATCTGCTTAACAGCATCTTGATTTCTCATAAAGTCATTAGCTTCCATTTGCTCCAGTCTAACTCTGAAGGAATGAATCTCCTCAGTGAACTTTTGAGATTCTTTTCCATCTGGCAAATTCGACTTTTTAAGGCATTCTTCTCCTCATTGCCCTTTTGGGCCTCCTTTGCCATTTGAGTTAGTCTATTTTTTAAGTTGTTGTTTTCCTCAGTCAGGCTGTTGACCCTCATTTCATACTTTTCCTGCATCCTTCTCATTTCTCTTTCCAATCTTTCCTCCACTTCTCTTATTTGATTTTTAAAGTCCTTCTTAAGGTCCTCTATGGCCTGCAACCCGCTCATGTTTTCCCCTGGGGCTTTTGGAGCAGGACTTCTGACCTCACAGTCCTTTTCCCGCTCTATGCCCCCAAAATAGGAGTCTAGGGTTGCATTTTTTCTGTTTCCTTTGCCTTGGCATGTTGCCACTTAATTACTTGACTTTTGGGCTTGTTGCCACACTATGGCTTTAAGGCCAGATAGAGGAATTTTCGTCCCGAACGTGTGGGGGGCAACTTCTGTTTCTGGCAAGCTGTAAACCCACCCACAACTTCCACCCTAGATCACAATCCAGATCCAGGGAGGTTAAAGCAAGAGCGATTACCCCCCAAGACTGATCGCTGGATCTCCCTATGATTTGCAGGCTGGGAGCTGGAGCTGCCTCTGAAAACTACAAAATGGCGTGTCTCCTCAGAGGCTTCTAGCCCCCAGGGGAGGGAGCCGACGCATTCCCCCAAATACAGGTCCCAAAGTCCGTAGGACACTAACCTCTTACTTTGTCCTAGGCATGTCTATGTTGATAATTCTGGAGTTGCCACAGCTCCTGGTGTTCTGGGGTTCCTCCAGCAGGCTGCTGGCCCTGCTGCCCTGGGGCTAAAACCTCGGCTCACGGGGCCCTGGGCTCGGCTCGGCTCCTGCGCTCTGCGAGCTGCGCACTGCCAGGTCCCAGACTGCTGCGCTGGTCCTTCCTGCAGGGCTGCTGGGCTGTTCTCAGCGGGAGGTTAGCTTCTCTGTGTAGTTCTGTGGGTGCTGGGGTTCCAGAAGTTGTTCAGAGTCCCCTTTTACATAGTTTGGGGGGAATCTGGGTCCAGAGTGGCTTGGATGAGCTGTTTCTACTCCGCCATCTTGGCTCCGCCCCTCTGTTGTCATATTCTAATGGCAAGTTGGCAAAGGATTTTACTGTGTGAATCATATCAGGGACCTGAATGAATAGCTCTTTATCTTCGAGGAAGCAACAACCACTCCCAATTTACTTATAAGTCTGACAATTTCAATTTGAACATGCAACTCCATTTTAACTAGTTTGAAATAAATATCTAGTTTGCCTATTAAATTTGCCTGGATATTATTTGAAATGTTTGAATATGTTTGCTATGCTATGAGAAGCATGGCTATGCAGGACATAATCTTAATTGCTATGTTTTTGTAGAAAAAAATAATTCAGAATTTTCCATAGGGGTTTAATCATTGCCAATGGTATTATAAGAAAATCTATTAGATTACCAAAAAAACAAACAAACAAAACAAAACAGTAGTGGGTAAAGCACTGGTCCGTGAGTCAGGAAGACCTGAGTTCAAATCTGACCTCAGAATCTTAATAGCTGTGTGACCCTATACGAGTCATTTAAGTTTTTTTTTTTTTTCTCAGTTATTTAATCTCTTAAATAGGGTCAATAGTAGCACCTACTTCCCAGGTTTCTGTGAAGATCAAATGAGATCATAATAGTAGAGCTCTTAAAATAGTTATTTGTACATAGTAAACATTATATGAATGTTAGCTGCAATTGTTACTAAGATTTTTGTAATAATCTTGAATGAAATCACTTGCTCATTTCATTGAAATATACAACTATTGCCAATCAAACAAACTCAAGAGGTACTTGGAAGTCCAGAAACATCTCCAAATATACATATATACATATATATATTCCATCCTTGAAGGTGAGTCTGTTTTCTGCTGTCACTTAGTATTAACTAACTCATGGAAATTGTGTAGTAGCTTACAGGAACCTGGTTTCCAGGAGTAAAGGAAGACCTTATCATATCCAGAATGTTCAAAGGATATTTTTGGATTAATGAAACAACAACAACAACAGGTTTCTTATCCCTATTCTTCACAAATAGAAAACTAAAATAGCAATTACATTGACAGCTATATTCTGGGGATATCAGACCTGCTCTTTCACAAGTTCAGGAAATCCCAGAAAATGTAAGAGAATCTTTTCTTTCTGATGCCAATCAACAATCTATCTGTAATGTAATTAGTTGATTGGGGGCTCTGAAAACTGAAGTGCCTTTTCATGACTATACATCTATTATAAGGCAGAATCAAGATTCGAACCCACGTCAACTGATTCTAAGAATTTTCCGTTGTCAACTCTTTTGAAATTATAGTAAGTATATTAAGAAAAAAAAATAAAACAAAACTATAATATTACCAAAGTACATTCATGCCCATCACCTTAAGGCAACTATAGAAAGGCTAATATTTCTACACTGAAAAAGACAAAGGTGATAGATAGACATTCTCGGGACTCATGATGAATGGCTAAAATTTTACAGAAATGATTTTTACAATAAACAGACAACATTTAACTAAGTAATACTGAAGACTCCAAATAGATTCCATGTCACTGTATTTGTCAAATTTAACTGAAATTGGTTCTCATCTGGTTGAAATCCATACTTTAAATCAGCTCATATAAACTGTAGAATCAAAAGTCCATGATTGGCATTCACAGGAACTCAACCAATAGTATGTCTACAAAGAAACATTGGACAAATGACTGTCATGCATATTTGTTTAAGGAAGTATAGGAATTTATGATGGCAGTTTAGGATCAGCTCATTACCACCAGAAATTTCAAAAGGATTATATTTAATAAGCTCAAGCATGTTGTTCGTTGCAGATTATTCAAGGAGCCAATATGCAGCAAACCACTGCAGACTTAAAAAAAATTAGCATGTGTCAAATACCTATCAATATATAAACTTGTGACTAGATTTGTATATAAGAATACAGCTATATTCTATAAGTTAACAAATGATAAAACCCAGTAATATACATGCAAACTTTTTAGAGAATGAAACAAAATCAACTGTACTGAAAAAAATCTCTTGTCACAGATAAAACTCCTCACAAAATTGTCCACAATTGTCCATAGAAAACATTGAATCCTAAAATCTTGCAACATTTTAACATAGGATCGCATATCAAATACTCCTATCTAATCTATGTGCAAGGAAAACTTTTCAAATATAGAGACAATGTAAGGGGAAAAATCATGTAGAAAAAGGAAGTGGTACATTTACGTGTATAGATTGATTACTAGAATAGTTCTGAAGAGGTGATCAATGTGCCTCAAGAAGATGAAACGAAGTGCCAGTTTATTTTTATTTGGTTAAACTATGCATTTTTGTCTTCCTGTGCAATAGTCCACAGCATGTAGTGTGTGTTTGTCTGTGTGTGTGTGTGTGTATCAATATTATATAAAACTGGTGCAAAGACCATTTATAACTGAACACATCAATAAGGAAGAGGGATGCATATAATGATAAAATTCTATAGTGACTTGATGTTGACAAAACATTTTCTCCATGAGAAATTTCTGAAGTATTTGTGGTAGTTATTATTTTCTGCATTTTACACAAAAGGACAAAGAATTAAAGAAGTGACTTTTTTTTCCTGTTTATCCAGCTATTTATTGAGTGAATTAGAAAAATTGCTGCTAGAATATACAAATAGGAGGTGCTAGTCAGTCAAAGGGTACCATGCAGATGTATCTTGGGTGTGAGTGGGTTGAAACACCAATAATGATATAGAGGAAAAAGAGTATAAATGATAACTTTAGGGAAATATATAAGTGAAAAAAAGATGAGAAGATCATTGGATTTTGTGACAGATAACATTGGATAAAAGTATGTATTCCAAAAACCTAGCCGTGTAACCTTGGGCAAGTTACTTAACCCCAATTGCCCTAAAGGGGTGGCTAGGTGGTGCAGTGAGTAAGAGCGCCGGCCTCGGAGTTTGGATGACCCGAGATCAGATCCTGCCTCAGAAAATGAGCACCCACGCATAAATAATGACTAGCCGTGTAACCTTGAGCAAGTTACTTAACCCCAATTGCTTTAAAAAAAAAAAAAAAGTATGTATTCCATCAATATTTCAATTAAAAAAATTGAAAACAGTGTTGTACATGGATTCTTAATGGTTAATTAAGAGAGGTTGGAAGCCAAAACAGAATTGGCCAGGCATGAATGGGTTATGACCTGTATCATTGGCTAGCACTACTGTGTCAGATCACAATCCAATTGGAATGAATCCAATGCTAAATGGTTGGAGGTGGAAAATGAACCCAGATCCTCAAGATCCACTCACATAGTTCTTGTTCAGACATAAACATTTTAAAAAATAGCTTTTTTCCCTTTTATAAAAAGAAGTGAGTTACTAAAACTGTCTTTCATAATATAAAGCATTAAAAAAATGAAAATGAATGCTGCATTTCTTCCAGGACTAATAGCTAAAATGGGTTGTCTTTAATTGACTTTACTTCATTTTGGGAAAATGTGAATTTAAAAGCTAATATATTTCCCCAGTATTTCCTAAATGCAAATGCTTATTTAAACTTTGTGAGGATTGTCAGGATGCCTAATCAGTCCATTATTTTCAAAAAAGAAAATGCTACCTAGATTTTTTTGCACAATATTTGGGGATTGCCATAGGTCCAACACTTTCTTTCCAAGATCACATTATCACATTTGCTTTTATCATAACATTCTGTCATTTTTTGGTGTGTGTGTGTGTGTGTGTGTGTGTGTGTGTGTGTGTGTGTGTGTGAGAGAGAGAGAGAGAGAGAGAGAGAGAGAGAGGGAGAGAGAGGGAGAGAGAGGGACTGCAATTGTGATAGCTGTTTTTAATCTTTTTTTGGCTCTATTTGTGATATAATTAAGACAGTTGATTTTCCATTGTGTTTACATATGTTAGACCAGTTTCTTAGTCATGATTTTTGTAGAGTATTAAATGTTTAAGTGTTTATTTCAAGTTTGAAAATTGATATAAGCAGCAAGAAAATTACATATCTAGAATGTCTTGTGGCTTGCTTGAGCTCATATTGCTAGTCTGTAGAAAAGCCAGAATTATAATCTGTTTTCTGAATCCAAATCCAGCGGTCTTTCCTCTAGGCCAAAATTCCTAACTAACTGGTTGTTGAATAGTGCTATAGTTTAAAGGATGTGATTTGGTCAGTAGTAAAGAGTTATATTATGGGATAATTTTACTCTACTCAAACTTTGATTTTCCTGTTATAAGAAGTGAGTAGCACAAATTGTGTGTGTTGTGTGTGTGTGTGTGTTTGTGGTTTCCTGTAAGTGATGAGGATGACTCACCATCCTACTCCTTGTATGGTATAGGATAATGATTTATTTAATCTTTGGCTTAGGTTTCCATGTTATTAGTCATAGCTTTTCCTGCCCAGATGCTAATTCAGGCATAAGGAATATTCTCTTGGTAAGCAATTTAACGGAATTAGAAATAAGGAGAGGGGTCATAAAATATAAGTGGTAGACATTTGTGTCTAAGTGGCAGCAAACATTGTGTTATGTGACCTCAAACACAAAAATAGAACCTCATTCTACTTAACTTCTGCTACATTGAGGAAAATATAGAAAATTTGGCATTGATTTCAAATTGTCTACCTTCCAGAGCAGAGAAGCCAGTGTTCTAAAAAATTTCTCTTAAGAAATTCACACTATCAAAACCCTAATCTTCCTCATCAGCCAAATTGTTGTGGTCTAAGAGTACTGGGAACCCCAAAATTCAAGGGCAAAAGGCTTGTGTTCTATCTCAGAAGAATTCAACTCAAGCCTTCTTTCAGACAGAGACAAAGTTTATTAAAATATTGGTTGGGGTAAGCGTGACTCTTAGTGAGTCTATACTATTGGCCAGATTTTAAGAATCTGGGCATTTTCATTGCTAATGCAAGTGGACAATATTCTTAAGAAATCTGTAGTTTAATGGGAACAAGATGAACCTTTTATACAGAAAGACTATGGAAAGCTTTGCATTTATCTAGGAGTGGCAAGTAGTCTAGAGTGACTGGGAGGTAACAGAGAAGGGTTCTAGATGGAATTAAAGAGTGGGAAAATAGGTAGGGGAAAGGGAGGGGGGGCTGGTGCAGAAAATGAGGGCCAAAATGAAAGGGCAGTTAAATGGATTATAAGGGGATGGGCTGAGTGCCTCAGGCAAATGTCAAAGACCTGGACCAGGAGCTTTGTGGTCCTTTTAGGGATCTAGGGTGAAATCCATCCCCCATCAAAATGACTGAAGAAATGAGAATTATTTTCCTGTTGCCCCTATGCTTTCTCATTAACTTGCCATTATCAAAATTAACCCCTTTTGTGACTAATTCAGAGTCTGCTGTAACTCACATGCTGATATTGCCAGCTTCTCCAGAAAAAGGAAAACTGAGAAAATTGGGGCACGGTGGGAGGGGGAGAGACTAAGATATTGAGTTCAATCTTCCTCACTACTTTCATACCTCTTTAACTCACTCTTCATTTTTTATGACTACCACAAGTGAAGGCTCATTCTCTAGGAAAAATTATTGCTACCTGTTTTTAGTTTACAAAGCCCTTGGAAATAAGAGGCAAAGCAGAAAAAGTTTCAAGCCTCAGGCATGCTGCACTTGGTATCAAAAACAACAATATTGTTTAAAATAGTACTGTAAGGTTTGAAAGCTCTTTGCTTATATTATAATTTTATATACTTTCATATTCTTTTGCTTTGTCTTATGCAGTCCCAAATGTATCCCTACTTCCTTGGATATCACTACCTTTATTCAGCAAATCTGCATGATCCTTCATATTTGCATATACTTATGGAAGGGGCCTGATGCCAAGGGGTGTAGAGCTCTTAAAATCTTTGAAGGTTTTGCAAAAAAAGATATCCTTGGTACCACCTACAGAGCACTGTTTCTCCAACCAATATATATATATATTTATATTTATACACATATACATACATATGTATTTCCCCCTAAGGTTTATTAGTTTGTGAATTCTTTTTTTTGTTGTTGTTTTACCTTCTCAAGGATTTCAGACATGGCAAATACTGTAGTTAATTATATTTCCTGCCCAGGAAGCAGACAGCTAGACCACTACCCTAGGCATGAAACCTCAGCTGACAACTTCACTCAATGTTTCTGTAGCTAAGATCAGAATCCTCTAACAAAGGTATAGTAAACAAGCTAGGAAAATGCCAATGAGTATTAGTGATAACACAGTGGGTGTCCATCTTAACACTGATGGCACATATCACAGAAAAAAGAGCCAAACTTCTTGAATCTAGCATGTGAAGATGTAGGTGACAATATAAAAACAAACAAAACCAAACCTCACATTTCCTCAAATAATCAATATATTGCATCACCAGAGACTATAAGGCTATGCCCAAGTTCCTAGAACTTTTGGGTAGCTCCTATGACCACTTATTGCTTGGGAATGATAGTAACAACCCAGAAATGGAAAAAAAAATAAACAACATACAATTATTTTCCTGCAATGGTTAAATTGACCTTATATCAAAGTTTCCTTATGACACAGTGAAAAAAAAAATCATACCTACCTTGCACAGATGAACTTTAGAGGAAATAAATTACTTAAATGACCCCATCTCAGAAAAAAGAAATAAAATGAGCCATCAGTGAAATCCCTAGGAAAAAATCCCCAGGGCCAGATGGGTTTACTAGTGAATTCTATCAAACATTTAAAGAACAATTGATTCCAATACTCTACAAACTATTTGGGAAAATTAGTCAAGAAGGAGTCCTACTAAATTCTTTCTATGACACAAGTATGGTACTGATACCTAAATCAGGAAGAGATATAACAGAGAAAGAAATTATAGACCAATTTCCGTCATGAATTTAGATGCAAAAAATTTAAATAAAATATTAGCTAAAAGACTACAACAACTTATCACAAGAATAATACACTTTGATCAGGTAAGATTTATTCCAGGAATGCAAGGATGGCTCAATATTAGGAAAACCATCAGTATAATTGATCATATGAACAATAAAACTAGCAGAAACCACATGATTATCTCAATAGATGCAGAAAAGGCTTTTGATAAAGTATGACATCCATTGCTATTAAAAACACTAGAAAATATAGGAATAAATGGAGCCTTCCTTAAAATAGTAGATAGCATCTTTTTAATACCATCAGCAAGTATTATATGCAATGGGGATAAACTAGAAGCATATCCAGTAAGATCAGGACTGAAACAAGGGTGGACACTATCACCTCTCTTATTCAATCTGGTACTAGAAATGTTAGCAGTAGCAATTATAGAAGAAAAAGAAGTCAAAGGAATCAAATTAGTCAAAGAAGAGACCAAACTATCATTCTTTGCAGGTGATATGATGATATACTTAGAGAATCCTAGAGAATCAAGTAAAAAACGACTTGAGAATAAATTTGGCAAAGTTGCAGGATATAAAATTAACCCACATAAACTCTCAGCATTCCTGTATGTATCTAATGAAATTCAACAGCAAGAGATAGAGAAATCCCATTTAAAATCACTGTAGACATTATAAAATATTTGGGCATCTACCTGCCAAAATGAACGCAGGACATATATGATCACAACTACAAAACACTTCTCCCACAAATAAAGTCTGATCTAACTATATGGAAAAATAACAATTGCTCCTGGCTGGGTCTAGCTAATATAATAAAAATGACAATTTTACCCAAGCTAAATTATATATTTAGTGCCATAACAATCAATTTAACAAAATATTACTTTATAGAGCTAGACAGAATAGTAACAAAATTTATTTGTAAGAACAAACAATCTAGAATATCAAGGGTATTAATGAAAAGAAACGCTAGGGAAGGTGGACAACTATACCAGATTTTAATCTGTATTGTACATCAGCAGTCATCAAAACTGCTTGGGACTGGCTGAGGAATAGAATAGTGGATCAATGGAATAGATTGGGTGCACAAGATCTAGCAGTTAATAAGTATAATAATCTATTTTTGATAAACACAAATACCCCAGTTTTGAGGATAAGAATGCTCTATTTGACTTAAACTCCTGGGAAAACTGGAATATAGTATGGCAGAAACTGGGCATAGACCATTATTTAACACCATATACAAAATCAAGTCTAAATGGGTGCATGATGTAGGTATAAAGGGTGATACTGTAAGCAATCTGGGAAAGCAAGGAATAGTTTACCTGTCAGATTGGTGAAAAGGGAAAGACTTTAGAACCAAACAACAATTAGAGAGCATTATAAAATGCAAAATGGATAATTTTGATTACATTAAATTGAAAAGCTTCTGTACAAACAAAGCCAATGTAACCAAGATGAAGAGGGAGGTAGGAAATTGGGAAAGACTTTTTAAAACCTATGTCTCTGATAAAGGGCTCATTTCTAAAATATACAGAGAATTGAGTCAAATCTATAGGAATACAAGTCATTCCCCAATTGGTAAATGGTCAAAGGATATGAACAGGCAGTTTTCAGAGAAAGAAAATTAAAGAGATCTATATGCATATGAAGAAATGCTCTAAATCACTATTGATTAGAGAAATGCAAATCAAAACAACTCTGAAGTACCACATCTCACCAGTCAGATTGGCTAAGATGACAAAATAGGAAAATGAAAAATGCTGGAGAGGATGTGGGCAAATTGGAACACTATTGCATTGCTGGTGGAGTTGTGAACTTATTCAACCATTCTGGAGAGCAATCTGGAATTATGACCAAAAGGGCTATAAATAATTTCATACCCTTTGACCCAGAAATACCACTTCTAGGGTTATATCCCAAAGAGATCATAGAAGTGGGAGTAACACGCATATGTACAAAAATATTTATAGCAGCTCTTTTCGTGGTTGCAAAGAATTGGAAATTAAGGGGGTGCCCATCAATTGGGGAATGGTTAAATAAGTTGTGGTTTATGCATGGAATGGAATACTATTGTGCTGTAAGAAATGAGGAGTAGAAGGACTTCATATTTTGCTGGAGAGGCTTATGTGAACTGATGCTGAGTGAGAAGAGTAGAACCAGGAGAAATTTGTATACAATCACAGACAAAACATATGTGTGATGACCAGCTATTACAGACTGAACTCTTCTCTGCAATGCAGTGATATAAGCCAATCCCAAAAGTCTCATGATGGAAAGAGATGTCTACATCCAGAGAAAGAACCAAAAAGAACTGAGCTTGAATCCTGATTGAAGCAAACTACTTCATCATTTCCTTTTAATTGCTTGATTTTATTTCCTGTTTACCATTTTTCATTCCATCTAGTACAATATGCCTTTGTAACCTAATGTCTCATGTGAAAGTATTTGCAAATTCTATATTGGACTATAGGCTGTTGTGGGGGGTTTGGGGAGGGAGGGAAAGAAAATTTGAAACTCAAGGAACTATGGAATTGAATCTTGTAAACTAAAAATAAACAAACAGATTAATTTTTAGAAAATAGAATAACCGGGAGTAGAAACAGCTCATCCAAGCCACTCTGCCCCCACATTCCCCCCAAACGATGTAAAAGGGGACTCTGAACAACTTCTGGAGCCCCAGCACCCACAGAACGACACAGAGAAGCTAAACTCCCGCTGAGGAGAGCCCAGCAGCCCTGCAGGAAGGACCAGCACAGTGGTCTGGGACTTGGCAGCTTGCAGCACACAGAGCGCAGGAGCCGAGCCAAGCCCAGGTCCGCATGAGCCGAGGTTTTAGCCCCAGGGCGGCAGGGCCAGCAGCCAGCTGGAGGAACCCCAGAACACCAGGAACTGTGGCAACTCCAGAATTATCAACATAGACTTGCCTAGGACAAAGTAAGAGGTTAGTGTCCTATGGACTTTGGGACCTGTATTTAGGGAATGCGTCGGCTCCCTCTCCTGGGGGCTAGAAGCCACTGAGGACAAATGCCATTTTGTAGTTTTCAGAGGCAACTCCAGCTCCTGGCCTACAAATTTGTAGGGAGATCCAGCGATCAGTCTTGGGGGGTAATCGCTCTTGCTTTAACCTCCCTGGATCTGGATTGTGATCTAGGGTGGAAATTGTGGGTGGGTTTACAGCTTGCCAGAAACGGAAGTTGCCCCCCCACACGTTCGGGACGAAAATTCCTCTAGCTGGCCTTAAAGCCATAGTGTGGCAACAAGCCCAAAAGTCAAGCAATTAAGTGGCAACATGCCAAGGCAAAGGAAGCAGAAAAATGCAACCCTAGACTCCTATTTTGGGGGCATAGAGCGGGAAAAGGACTGTGAGGTCAGAAGTCCTGCTCCAAAAGCCCCAGGGGAAACCATGAGTGGGTTGTAGGCCATAGAGGACCTTAAGAAGGACTTTAAAAATGAAATAGGAGAAGTGGAGGAAAGATTGGAAAGAGAAATGAGAAGGATGCAGGAAAAGTATGAAATGAGGGTCAACAGCCTGACTGAGGAAAACAACAACTTAAAAAATAGACTAACTCAAATGGCAAAGGAGGCCCAAAAGGGCAATGAGGAGAAGAATGCCTTAAAAAGTCGAATTTACCAGATGGAAAAAGAATCTCAAAAGTTCACTGAGGAGATTCATTCCTTCAGAGTTAGACTGGAGCAAATGGAAGCTAGTGACTTATGAGAAATCAAGATGCTGTTAAGCAGATCCAAACAAATGAAAGATTAGAAGGCAATGTGAAATATCTCATGGGAAAAACCACTGACTTGGAGAATAGATCCAGGAGAGACAATTTAAAAATTATTGGACTACCTGAAAGCCATGATCAAGGAAAGAACCTAGAAATCACCCTTCAAGAAATTCTCAAGGAAAACTGCCCTGCTGTTTTAGATCCAGAGGGCAAAATAGAGGTTGAAAGAATCCACAGATCACCTCCTGAAAAAGATCCCAAAAAGAAAACTCCCAGGAGTATTATAGCCAGGTTCCAGAATCCCCAGATCAAGGAGAAAATACTACAAGCAGCCAGGAAGAAACAATTTCAAGATTGTGGAAACACAATCAGAATAGCCCAGGACCTGGCAGCTTCTACACTGAGGGATAGAAGGGCATGGAATATGATATTCCAGAGGGCAAAAGAACTGGGAATGAACCCATGGGTCACCTACCCAGCAAAACTGAGTATTTTGTTTCAGGGGAAAATATGGTCATTCAGTGGAATAGAGGACTTTCAAGCATTCTTGAGGAAAAAAACAGAACTGAATAGAAAATTTGACATCCAGACACAAGAAGCAAGAGATGCCTGAGAAGGTAATCAGGGAAAAGAAATCAAAAGGAACTTATCAAAGTTGAACTATTTACATTCCTATATGGAAAGCAATAACTGTGACTGATGATATCTTTCTCACTATGAAAATAATGGAAGAAGGGTGTGTGGTCATATGAATACATATGTGAATGTGTGTGTATATGGTTACAGTTATATATGGATAGAGGGCATAGGTTGAATTTGTTGGGAAGGAGAATACTCAAGGGATGAAATTATGAGGTGAGAGAGGAAAGTGGCAAGAGGAGATGGGGAGAGACATGGTAGGGTAAACTATCTCATGTAGGGGAAGTGGGTGCAAAGGAGGGGGAGAATAAGGAAGGCCAAAAAGGCAAAACCACATTCACATTGAATTTGGTTCAGGGAGAAAATGACATACATACTAAATGGGATATCTCAACCTGTAGCAGGATAGGGGGAAGGGGATGGGAGGAGGGATGATGGATGGGAGGGCATCCTTGGGGGGAGGGGAGGTTGGAAGTACCCACTATAAAAGAGGGACAGGATCATGTAGGGAATGGACCAGGTGGGGGGTGGGATGAGTGGGAGGGAATTATTAGCAGCCTTGTACAATATATCTACTATGATAATGTTTTGCATAGCTAGACATGTACAACATATACTGAATTACTTATCTCCCAAGAGGGAATGGGTGACAAGGGAGGAAGGAAATGGATCTGAAATGTGAGGTCGTAACATTAAATGTTTCAAATATATATAAATACTATTATTAATACTCTTTTGCTTGTAATAGGGAGATAAGATGTGCAGGCATTGGGATGCAAAGATTCACCTTCCTCTAATGGAAAAGTCATTGGGGGTATGGGAGAAGGTATGGGAGAGAGCAGATTGGAGGAAGTGATATCTTGTGGGATTACTGTTCTGGGAGGTTGGGTAGGGGAATAATGGGGGGAAAATAATTGTGGCTCAAAATCTGGCAGAAATGAATGATGTAAAACAGAGGTTAATAAACCATTTGTTTAAAAAAAATAGGATAACCCAGATGGTAAAAGAACTTCAAAAAGGAAATGAAAAGAATGCCTTAAAAAGCCAAATTTGCCACATGCAAAAAGAATCTCAAATGCTCACTGCAGAGAATCATTCCTTCAGAATTAGATTGGAGGAAATGGAAGCTAGTGACTTTATGAGAAAATAAGATACTATTAAACAGATTGAAACAAATGAAAAAAAAAATAGAAGGCAATGTGAAATATCTCATTGGAAAAACCACTGACCTGGAAAATAGATCCAGGAGAGATTATTTAAAAATTATTGGACTACCTGAAGGCCATGATCAAAAAAAGAACCTAGAAATCATCCTTCAAGAAATTCCCAAGGAAAATTTCCCAGATATTTTAGAACTAGAGGGCAAAATAGAGGTTGAAAGAATCCAATGATCACCTCCTGAAAAAAGACCCCAAAAAGAAAAATCCTAGGAATATTACAGCCAAGTTCCAGAGTTCCCAGATCAAGGAGAAAATATTACAAGCAGCCAGGAAGATACAATTTTGAATATTGCAGAAACACAATCAGGATAACACAGGATATAGCAGCTTCTACCCTGAGGGATAGAAGGGCTTGGAATATGAAGTTCTGGACATCAAAGGTGCTTGGATTTAAACCAAAAAATACCTACCCAGCAAAACTAAGTATAATGTTTCAGGGGAAATATGGTCATTCAGTGGAATAGAGAACTTTCAATTATTCTTGATGAACAAACCAGAGCTGAATAGAAAATTTCACATTCAGATACAAGAAGCAATAGAAGCATGAGAAGATAAACAGGGAAAAGAAATCATAAGGAACTTATCAAAGTCAAGCTATTTACATTTCTACATGGAAAAATGACAATTATAACTTATGAAACTTTTCTTATTATGAGAATAGTTGGAGGTAATAGAAATGTATGTGTGTGTGTGTGTGTGTGTGTGTGTGTGTGTGTATATATATATATACCTACATTATATGTCAATATAGGAGTGCATATGGACATATGGATACATATATGCTTGTGTAGCTTGTGTATATATGTGTACAGGTAGACAGAGGGCATAGCGCCAATTGAATTAGAAGGGATGATACTTAAAAGGTGAAATTAAGAGGTCAGAGAGGAATATAATGAGAGAAGATGGGAAGAGACAGAATGGGGTAAACTGTCTCATATAGAAGAGGCAAGGGAATATCATTACAATGGAGGGAAAGAACAGTAAGGCAGAAGGGAATGGGTCAAACTTATTCTCATTGAATTTGGCTTAGGGAAGGAATGACATACACACTAAATAGTGTATCTCATCCTATAGGAGAGTAGTGGGGGAACAAGAGGGGTAATAATGGAAGGGAGGGCAGGCTGGGGGGGAGGGAAGTTGGAAGCAACCACTTTTGAAAAGGGACAGGATAAAAGTAGAGAACAGAGCAAATGGGGGATGGGATAGGATGGAGGGAAACATAGTTAGTCTTTCACAATATATACACTATGGAAATGTTTTGCATAGCTACACATGTACAACCTATACTGAATTGCTTATCTTCCCAGTGATGGTGGGTGATGAGCGAGGAAGGGAAAGAATCTAGAATTCACTGTTTTAAAATCAAAGCTTTAAATATATATATATATGTGCGTGTGTGTGTGTGTGTGTGTGTGTGTGTGTGTGTGTGTGTGTATAATTTTACATGTAACTGGGAAATGAGATATACAGGCACTGGGGAATAGAGATCCACCATGCCCTACTTTGTTCTGTTCTCAATATTTTAAAGACTATATTTCCATAGTATTGGTTCTTTAATAATCTCATGCATTTTATTTATTTAAATTTTACAAATTTATTTGTATATTTTACATATTTAAAAGTTATTCTGAGAAGAAGTTCATAGACTTTACCAGATTACTAAAGGAGTATATCAGACAAAAAAGTTTAAAACTCCTAGTCTATAGAATCTTCCTGATCCACTAGTAGAGTTTTCATAATCTTTGAAATATGTTTGGGGTCACTGTGATTTCATCAATGTATCGCCCTTCCAATGATGAAATTACTTCTATCAATTCAGATCAGCTATGAAATTTAGAGACTTAAAGAGTTAGCTAGAGATAGCATGAGATTAAGTTACTTATTGGGGCTTTTCCAATATGGAAAACCATCAGAAGAGAAGATTCTGAATAAGGTTTCTTCACTCCAAAGTGAAGTATTTATCTAGTAGTGAGACATGCCTTTCTGAAAGTGATGTTACCCATTCATGAAGGAAATTAATTTAGCCCCATATGACTTCTTATAGATTACAATGCATTAGACAGACTTACTAAATATTTACTTTGATTCTGAATATTGATAGAATTTTTTGTTGTAACAGATACTCTTGATTAAACACTCAAACCATTCCTTTCTCAAAAATGACATCCCTTGAAAAAAGACAAAAATGATTAATGGATTGATTACAAGTGAGTGTTAATGTCACTTTCCCCTTCTTGAGTTCATTGTTCATTAGAGTAACAGAAATAACGGATGTGTTTTAATTTTAGACATATGGCACATAAAATGACTTTTCTAAGATCTGTCCTAAAAATACCAACTTGCTAATGGTGATTACTGCTTTCATTTTCAATTACCATACACTATCCCCTAAATGATACTTTCTAGATTTTTTGCAAAGACCCAGCAATTTCAGCAGAATCCAATATGAAGATACTTTACTCTTACTCAGGATAGTTACTACACTGCACAGAAAATATAGAAATCATACAAATTACCCACAGGATTCTGAAAATAATAAAATGTTCCTCCCTGTGTGGGTCCTTAGAAGAGAATTCCTAGGGAAGTAACTCCCTCAAAATAATGAGTACTTTTATTTTTGTCTAAGAAATCTATACAAACATTAAAACTTATAGATCTAGCCTGTGATTTTGCTTACCACCCAAAGTAAAAACCTTTGTAGTTTTTAGAGAGCAAATCCTCATTTTGGTGAATCCTACTTCACTCCAAAAGAAGTCACAAAGACATCAAGCCTATAGGCACTACCTTTAAAGACTTTTATTCCTTCTGGAAGAAAGTACCCATAATCAAACATCTGAAAAGAATATTGTTTCTTGAATTGACTTGAATTGAGTGTGGTACATGGAGAGTGAGAAGAATTAGGTAATAAAAAATAAGAAATATATTAATTAGACCTGGGATGCTGTTTTTCTTGTAGCAAAGGTAAGGAAATGAATGAGGAAATTTCAAAATTCACTTCCAAGACATCAACAATGAAAAAAAAGATGCCCTATAGATAAATCCCAAGAGTTCAGATAAATAACAATAACCTGACTCTCCTTTCCCTTAATTTATGTAGCATCTATCCTTTTGAATTAGCCTTTCTCTCTGTGGTGTTCTAGTTGAAACAGTAAATAAGTAAAACACTTGCTTTAAAAGGGGATGCTGGTTTTTAGGAGGCAAAAACAACTTTAAAATATTGTAGCAACCTCCAAGTACTCAGAGAGCAGGAGGTGATGGGAATAATGGTCAGTGTGTGGTTAGAAACTTCACAACACCCTTGAATCTAACTGTGTGTTGAAAATTTTATAAGGAATTTAAAAATAATGTTTGGAAAACAGATCATAGAAATGTTTGGAAAATAAACTTTGGGGGAAGTTGTACTATATATATATATATATACATATACATACATATATATATATATAGAAAAGAAAATGAAACACAATAGATTAGGCCAAGTTTAAGGTCTTCTAATAATTAGCCACTGGACAACTAGGCAAGTAATTTCACTTCTCTGAGACTCAATTTCTCCTTGTATTCCTTAATATAAGAGTGCTAACATTTGTTTAGACACATTGCCTCAAATGGTAGTTCAATTATACTCTTCATGAGCTTGACCAAATCAGTTGTTCCCTCAAAACTAAGTGTCCTCATGTTATAAGTAGCAAAATTATATTCTCTATGTTCCTTGCAATTCTAGCATTCTAGAAGTATAGAGCTTAATATAATTCTTATTTCCAACTCTAAATATATTTATTCAATAAAATTTTATCATAAAAAGTATTATGTGTATGAAAGAGGCCTGATTTCTTCACCATTAGCCCTTAGGAATTTTTTTCAACTTTAGAGATCTGCTAACAATATTATATATTAGTAATTTATATTTATATGTCTCATCCCATTGGGGGATGGTACCAGTATTGTGAATTTATTTATTTATTTAAAAAATAGATGTATAATGTTCTGTCAGAAATCAAGGGACTTTCCTAATCTTACACAGCTACTACACATAGTCGATGGAACTTGTACCTAGTTCTTTGTGATTCTGAGAACCAGTCTCTATATACTATGCTAAGCCATTTTACCTATCTTCATTCAATTATAATTTCCATTAGACCAGGGACAAATTTTTAACTAAATTCTGCAGTGTCTCCAAGTTACTAGCATAATATTTCACACAGGTGGAAAGGAATGGGGATATGACTGGAACTGGAATTGTACTGCGGTTAGGATCTCAGCAGTGAGAAACCTTATTCTCCCCCCATGAAGGTTGGCAACTTCCCTTCCACATAGAGTGTTAAAGAGTGACTATTACCACTAAAAAGTGAAGAGACTTGCCCAGGGCCATGTCAGAGGCAGAATCAAACTATAGGACTATTTGATTTTGGGACCACTTCTTATTCCTCTATATTTTGTGGCCTCCAAGTATAGCAGATTCTTAGTAACGGTTGAAACAATTTGTCACTAAGATGTCATAATTATTCTTTGCTGTCATTCAACCATTTTTCAGTTGTGTCCAAATGTTTATGACCATATCTGGGACATTCTCAGCAAAGATATTGGAGTGGTTTGCAATTTTATTCTCCAACTTATTTTACACATGAGGAAACTGAGGTAAACATGGTGAAGTGACTTACTCAGAGTCACACAGTTAGTAAATGTAAGCATTTGAGGACAGATTTAAACTCAGGAAAATAATTCTTCTTGAGTCTTGACTTCTTCTAGCATAACAAATAGAGCTATAAGTGAAAAGAACTGCTCTGATAGGTTCTGTCTCCTTGGAGGTTTTCAACCAGAGATGCTGGATGACTTCTCCCCAGTCATGTTATAGGATTAGATGGCTATTGGGGGTTCCTTCAACTCCCAAATTTTATAATTTTGTGATGCTTTGGTTATTTATTTGTCTATGTGACCTACTCTTTGGCTCAGTTCTGGTCAGTGAATATATATTAAGTACCTGCCACGTGTAAAAAGAAAAACTGCTGCTGTGCTCTGGGGATTCAAATATAAAAGATGGTACTTCCTATGCCAAATAACAGTGAACGTTTTATATATATATATATATATATATATATATATATATATATATATATGCTAACATATATGTTATATATATGCTAACATATATATATGTTATATATATATGCTAAGACATAGACACAAGATGTATAATACTATATATGAAAATACAATATCATTACTAAAATACAGATTAGATAATGAATAAAATGAATAGGCAATGTAAAAAATAGACTTGGAAAGTCCAGGGAATTAGGCACACTTTTGGGACTGAAAAGGACAGAAAAAATGATTGATAGAGACCTGAGCTCCCAATATTGTGAGGAGGATGATAATATCAAGCCCTATGGAACATTTGAGTTGGTCAAACCCAACATCCAGATGAACTGCTGAGAAAACTACCAAATGTGATAGTTTGAAGATTGTCAAAAGGGAAGAAATGCCACATGCTAAAAGAAAGACAAATGCTGTCTCAGATTTCAAAAAGAAACAATGTAGCCTGCAAACTGTTGGACAGTGAGCTTGATATTGGTTTTTCAAAGAATTCAGGATTTATTGAAGAAATGGTTACTGAAAATCTGGAAAAATTATCATGAGTTTATCGTGAAGAATCACAATGCCTTTACCAAGATTAGTTCCTGATAAACTAATGTCACTTTTCTTTTGGACAGAGTTCCTAGACTACCAGGTCAGGTGAGTGTTATAGAAAAGGTTAAAATAGTTTTTAGCACAGTTCTCTCATGCTTTTTTTATATGGGTGAAGAAATATTGGTTAGCATTTATATGAATTTATACTCTTTGAGTGGTTAGACTGAAATGATTCAATGACAGCTTGTATAGAGGTCTCCTGGGGAGTGCAGCAAGGCATCCACATTTGGCCCTGAGTTGTTCAGCACTTTGTTGATTTATTTCTTCAATGAGTTGAATAAAAACAGAGATGAAGTATTCATCAAATTATTAGAGGATATAAAGTATGGAGATATCCATGAAACATGGATGTAAAGATGTATAGTGAGCCACCTATATATTCAATCATTATTTATCACATACACACACACACACACACACACACACACAAATAGTATGATCCTCACCAACTTCTTCCCTTTGGCCATCCTTCTCCCCTTCACCATCCTTCTAAATCCTCAATGAAAAATACCTCCTCTGTGGTCACCATGAACATATTATTTGTTTCCTCTCTTAAAATCTAAAGTTGATTTTTTTTTGCCCCCCAAATAGTTAACACAGTTTGTGTTGTTGTTTTGCATTGTACACACGTTTGATAAGTGATCCCCTCATTCATTGAGGGGATTCTTGATTGTGTTTAATTTTATTAAATATTCTCTTTGGATCCTCCCAACTATAGTATTATGGGATTCTACCCAGAGATATTGGAGTATGCTTCATGAGCGTGCTATCAAATTTGTTTCTTGTAGGAAGGTTAGTTTTAATAGATTGTGCTAATTGTGAATCAGGACAAGAACACCACCCCATTTTATACATGGAAGATGGAATTTAGAAAGATAGATTGGAAGCTCACTAATCAATGGAATTTTCCAATTCTTTATATTTATATCTACAAGGTCTAGCCAGTAGTTGTTCAATCAATGATTCTTTATTGATTAATTGATAGGTTGGGACAGGTAGAAATTGATGAGTTTAGAGAGTGGAGTGTATAAAGGTGAGAGGAATGAAATAAGGCTAAAAAAGTATGTTGTCACCATGTCTCACATGAAAGGCTTTGAAGTTTTGGGGGTTTTGTAGTTTGTTTTAATTTAATAAAAAATGTAGAGCAATGAACATTTTTGAGCAGTAGAGTAACGTGGTAAGTAATGTGGTGACAATGGATGTAGAAAAAAGACATAAATAAACATTATCAATGTGGAATAGACAGGAACTGGCAATTTGATATGGGAAATGAGGGAAATTACACGTTTTGTTTGCATAGAGAATGGGGATATCATCTGCTAAAATGATCAAGGAAAAATATGTGTTCCCTTGCAGATATATTAAAAATCAATGTGATAGCGACACAGCCAATTGAAGGTACCCAGTGAGCATTTGTAAAAGTATGATATCATCAGGAGAGAAAGCACAAAATTGCATATATTCTGGGGAAAGGGTCTTCAAGGAAGTGATTATTTAAGCAGTAGGATTGAGGGAGATGGCCAAGGGAAAGCACATAGAGAGATAAGAAGTGGGGGTTGAGACTTGGGGAGTGCTCACCTGTGGGTCATGAGAAAAACCAGTGAAGACAATGGAAGCAAGCGACAAAGGAACAGTCAGAGAATAAAGAGATAAAGCAGTTGCTAAGGAAGATAAATCAGAAAATAATATTAAGGAAAGACTTTTAACAATGAAAACTCCTGCATGGAAATCTAGGAGGATATGGAATGAAAAAGGCTATTGTATCTGACAATGAGTATATCACTCGTTACCTAGAGAAAGAGGATCAAGGAATCAATGGATTTAATAGCCCCAAATTTTTTTCTTACAAAAATATATCAAGAAAAATATATTAGATAATTCAGTTGTTCAAACTAGATATGTTTGATGTCTCAAAATCTGGCATACAGTTGGACCTTATTTGATAGAAACCTAAGTCTATACTAATAGACAGAAGGGACAAGAATGGTACTTGGGGGGATAATATTGAGTTCTGAGTCAGGCTACGATCATTTTAATAAATCATTATGTGTGAAGATATATCACCTACTGTAAGTGGGACAATGCTTCAAGCACTGTGGCAGGGATAAAAACCTCAGCCTACTCCTGAGGGAAGCTAAAATAGAGCCAGATTCAATGATACATACTCCCAGGGAAGCTAAAATAGAGCCAGAGACAAAGTGTAAATGTATAAATACTTCAGCTAGCTAGCTACACACACACACACACACACACACACACACACACACACACACACTTATATACATGCATGATATAATAGTTATCACACACCCCAAATAAGTGTGTAGCTCTCTTAGTTATTCCTAGAGTTAATTTGCCAGAGGTCACAAGGAATCTTGCAGTCTTAGAAGACTTTTGGTGCTTGTGGCATGGCTTTATGCTAACTTCCTCGAAGTAACTTCCACCTTTCTCATTCCAGTTGGATAGTGTGACCTCTCTAATCCAAGCTGCCAAGAACTTGATGAATGCTGTGGTCCACACCGTGAAAATGTCCTATATTGCCTCCACCAAGATCATCAGGATCCAAAGTTCTACAGGTCCCCGACATCCTGTCGTCATGTGGAGAATGAAGGCTCCTGCCAAAAAGCCCCTGATTAAGTGGGAGAAGCCAGAGGAGGTCTTTGCAGCAGTGAGAAGAGGATCCTCTAAGAAGCAAATCCACCCTGTCCAAGTCATGAGCGAATTCAGAGGGCGGCAAGTCTACTAGACTGGCTACTCTAGCTAATTCATTCTTGCACCCCTGCTCAATTCATTGCCTTTGCTTTATACTTGATCATTTCCTTAAATACACTAATATTTGGACAAGTAGACTAGGATATATATGGATAGGTTTACAACTCTAAGAAACATGGCTTTACACCATACTTTATATTTGTCAAAAGTCCCTCAAAATTCTTGCCTCAATTCTACTTTCACTCTTCCAAGGACAATCTTCTTTTTCTTCCCAGACCCACCACCACCAAAAAAGCTGGAGCCTCAACTGAATCCTTCCTGTTTTCATGCATATCAATAATCACCTACTAATTTAGGATGTTGGGATGCCTTAATAAAAGTTGCAATCTTTGTTTTTCAATCTAAAAGTACATATTAAATGTCTTCTATGGACCAGGCAAATCTGCCAGGGATATACATCAAACAAATAATACCATCATGGGGCCTCTTGATGTTATTTCTTCCTGCCAACCAAAGTGTCTGATATGCAATAGACAGAAGAACATGCCTGTCAATGGACTGATAGATAAATAAAAACTATGTAACTCCATAATCTCTTAAACTTTCCCACCTATCATAAGCCCCCAGTGATGACTGAACAGTCGTGCTTTACAGAAGTCTATAATCAGTGAGGGCTAACTCTCCAGCCAATAGGCTATGTTACTCACAGAAATCTAAGCAAGCTTCAGTGGCCAAATATCTGGCTGGTTTCAGAAGTTCAGCCCATGATAGTTGAAATATTTCACACTTATAGATCAAGTGTTTTTTAACCTTGCACCTTTTCTGATGAGTGTGATGGGGACAATTAGCCAATGCACAGGTCCCTTTGTTCTGCAGCCTAGCCATCTGAGGTTCTGGCTTGTATAAGTCCAGAAAAGCATTTGCTGAATGAATGGATCATCACCCATTTAGGGAATCAGGAGAGTACAGCAGATCAAAAAGGGGGTTATAACAGCACAAACAAAAACATCCTAAGTCTGAAATCCCTTTATTAATCTGTAGCTGTTCTAAGAAGAGAGAATATTAGCTTGAAACCTCTGGACATTTAGGGAATAAGAAAAGCTAATGTCATGTATTACTCTATTGAATACCAAAGTCAAGTTTGTAGTAATGACACTAGACTGAATTTTGATAACCTTCTTTTAATATAAGTCTTTGCAGACTTTTCTAACACCAGTCCCTATTGGTGAGCCCTATTCAATATATAGTTGCCTATAAAAATACAAATATGAATACACTACTCCCCAAGGCTGCCTTCTGACAATGCTTACATACAGCCCCTGAATTTCAAAATGCCTCTTGCATAGTTAAGCCTCAGTATTCTCACTGCTCAATCCTCAGTGGTCCTTCAAAGCTATGTGGTTACACTGAAAAGAATAAAGAAGCCAGTGAAGCCATAGGTCCAAATTCCACTTCTGACAGTTACTGGCAGCCATATAATCTGACATTGCCTTAATCTCCTCATTTATAAAATGGAGGCAATTCAACCCAGAATTTGTCTATAAACCAAATTAGATAGTACAGGTAAAGTTTTTTGTTAACATTAAAGGGATCATTCAAAGGTTTTGCAGTTCTAGGGAAGGTTGCTGAACTCAGGAGACACCTGAGCTGGAATCCCATCTCACACATTCTCTTGTGTAACTATAAACAAAACAACAAATCTGTTTTAGCCTTAATATACTCATCTATAAAATGTGACTAATAAATAATGCTTTTAATAACTTGCATACTGGACTATTGCGAGGATCACTTGATATAATGTGTGTAAAGTGGCAAACATTAAAGGGCTAAATAAATATCAGCTATCATTTGTGCAATTGCTACTGTTCCTTTTGTCATGACTGTTGACCATCTTCATCATTTTCAATCAGAACAGTTTCCACCCAAGATCCTCCTTTTTATATCTCCATCTTAGATTCTCATTTATATATCTTAACTATTTTTCCCGTTCACATTAATGTGAAGGCAATGAAGAGTAAAGTGAAGAAAGACCATACTTTTCCAGTTGTTTTCTGACTTTCGAAGATCACTTTATTCCAATTGTTTGGTGTAGAAAACAAAACTAACAAAAAGAAACACATTTAGACTTCCTGTTTTTAAGCAGTACCAAATTCTCTCCATCATCAGAGGACATTAGTCCAAAACCCTGACATTTGGCAAAAAGCCCTCAAGGTTGTTGGTTCTATTCCCCTTCCACACTGCCCTATGTGATCTTGGACAAAGTTAATCCCTCTAAATGTCAGATTTTTGTTCATAAAATAAGGGGGTTGAACTAGATGATCTCCAAGGACTGTTCACCACAAAATCTGTGGTCTAGTATGGCCAGAGAGAGAGGGTATTGGAGTTGATAGACATATCATTATGTCAGGAAGTCTAGGGCTGAAGACTCAACTCTGCCACATAATAACTGTGATCCATGGCAAGTACCTTAACCACTCCATACTCTAAAGAACTCTTTAAGATTATAACTTAGAAAGAAGATTCCAGTCTACATAGGCAGAGGGAGTGTCTTCAAGACATTTACTCTATCAATGAATAACAGGTACAACCTCTTTCCCTACATGGGTAATAATGACTTATCCTGGCATTTTCCCCCAATGTGACTAAAACCAGAAAAAAATGTATTTGTGAGGAAACTTGTATGGAAAGCAGGCAAAAAAGTGTTAATGGTGCATAATTTTAATAAGGGACTTCTTATTCTGAAAAATATAATTCCATTTGACACAACTGTGTTCATTTGTTTTCCATGCTGAAATCTCCCCCAAAAGGCAACACATACCAAGGTCCCTCACTTCTCAGGAATTAGATTCTGGCCATAGTGCTATGTCCTAAATATCTTGACTAGATCTGTCCTTCACAAGTAAATAATTAAGATATAGTTAGCATTGCATTGGTTAAATTCCATAGATAAATCTTACCAACACTTCCCATTCAGTGTGTCAATGATCCAAGCCTCTTTGTAACAATATAGAATCATAGAATCTTGGAGTCAGATGAGATCTCAAAGGTTATATAGTCCAACAGACCAACATTTAAGTGATTAAAAATCAACCTTGCAATTAACCTTTTTGATCATTATTTAATTCTTTGTTATAAAACATGTTTATGGGAGAGTAAACAAGAATCATTCCATCTTCTTTCAAAAGAAAATATATTACGTTCTTTATTTGCAAACTAGAAATAGATTCTGATTTCCAAGCTAAATCATTCTGATTAGAACATCATTAGAATAGATTAGCAGTATGGAATCTCATGGTGGAAGGGACCCTAGAGTTTAACAATTCTGACACCTATGTGAATTTTTTGCTTGTCCTACCTTGAGGAAGTTATCTATTCTCCTGGGACCAGTTTTTTTTTTTTAATTTATTTTTTTATTCATAGGAAAGGATTGGACTAGATGGCTTCTTATGCCCTTATATTTCTAAATCTGGGATGTTATTTTTTATAAAGTACTACCAAAATAAACACCCGCCATATCAAGGGAAAATGTCAAACTACAACAGAGATATTATTAAATTTAACTTTAAAGAAGAAAAAGAAATAATTAGAGCTAAGTAATAGATGCTCAAATCTAAACAGAGTTATTTGATTTATTATTTAGAAAATCTAATTCCTTAGTGACCTCATGTTTATTTCAGATATGAATTTGTGAACATATTGCTAGGAAGACATGGAAAACCTGCCCTCAAATGATGTCTAAATCAACTCAGCTTAAAAAATAAAAACTATTTCTAGACAGGTAGAAATATGTGGGGGGGGGGGGCGGGGTGAGGATAGGGAGAAAGAGAAGAAAGATATCAAAGATTTTTATTTTGTAATTATTCTAAGAAACAAAGAAACTGACACCTGATTCGTAGAAGAGTCTGCAAACAATAACAATTAGCTTATCTTGATGGGTCTTGAACTGAAAGGCTATATAATACAGTGGTAACAGTTTGGATTCAAATGTCAGAAGACCTCGGTTTAAATTTCTGTTCTCATAGTTACAAACAGGGTCTATTTGGCAAGTCTATTTGGCAAGTAATTTTCAGGATTTGAGGCTTACTTTTAAAATGATGGGGTTAGACTAGGTGATCTCTAAAATCCTTTTTTTTTTCTTTAAACGTTATGATTCTCTCTTTTCATTCATAAAACACCTTTCCTCAGGCACACACTGCCCAAGGTGCTGACAAACATCTGCCTCTGAATCCTTCTAAGAAGAATTATATTTTTCAGTGTGACTAAAAGTTGCCTATGTCTATTATTGTACCTAATGTCCCTTAGGCTTCATATATACCACAATTGCAAAAATATTAACTAGATCTTTTTAATGACTCCAAAATTATTCTTTTTTTCCTTTTCCTTCCCAGGGACATAAGTGACTATGGCTGTCCCCATTGCCCATTCCATCACTTATATCTTTTTTTTTTTTTTTAAAGCAATTGGGGTTAAGTAACTTGCTCAAGGTTACACGGCTAGTCATTATTTATGCATGGGTGCTCATTTTCTGAGGCCGGATCTGATCTCGGGTCATCCAAACTCCGAGGCCAGCTCTCTTACTCACTGCGCCACCTAGCCGCCCCTTTAGGGCAATTGGGGTTAAGTAACTTGCCCAAGGTTACACGGCTAGGTTTTTTTTTGTTTGTATGGATTAAGTGTCGGAGGCCGGCTCCGAACTCAGGTCCTTCTGATTCCAGGGCCGGCGCTCTATTCACTGCGCCACCTAGCCGCCCCTACTTATATCTTTTTCTTATCTTTGTCATTGATTTCTAAGTTCTGTCCCCAACCTGGGCTCCCTTCCCACTTGCATACCCTTTAGGGCAATGGGAAATGTGCATTATGCTGGTGCCAGCTCCAGCTGGGTTAGAAGGCAGCTAAGAGGAAGGTTATTCTATCTGACAATATCCAATTTTCTACAGTCAGAAGAGCTTTCCAAATCCTGTTTTTTATGAGCCAGAGAGAAAAGAAACTTCATAACTCTTTAGATGTGCCTGGAAATGTTCACTTCTTTCATGAACAAGTTCTGCCTCAGTTTTGAAAATCTTCCTAAGGGTGGCTAGGTGGCACAGTGAATAAAGCACCGGCCCTGGAGTCAGGAGTACCTGAATTCAAATCAGGCCTCAGATACTTAACACTTAGTAGCCATGTGACCTTGTGCAAGTCACTTAACCCCTGTTGCCCTGCCTTCCCCCTCCAATAAAAAAGGTAGATCTTCCTTAACATTATATGATTTTCCCACCCTCATCTACTTCTTCCTGTCTGTTTGGTTTTGAATATGTGTAGCATTTTAAAAGATTTTAAGTTTCTTTCAATAGTTGCCTCAATGGATCAAGAACACCTAATAAACATGTTTTTATTTACAGACAACTATGGATGACTAAGTCCCATGGTGCCTTAGTACTTGTCAAAGCAACCTTCCACCTTTTCTCATGTTCGATCATCTAAGCTGATAAAACATGTTCATCCACTGAGAGTCCATCTAGTAAGAGCATCCTTCTATTCTATAATAAAATGACACTCTCTGGGTCAAGCTCCCCAAGAAGTTCAGGTGAAACAACTACAAAGTCAACAAGGGCAACAACTGTAATAACAACTGATACAATGAGAATAAAATTATGAACAAGTATCACAACAACTAAAAAAATCCTTTCAAATGAATGAATGAATGTTGTCCCCAATTAGAACTGCTTGGTTCCAGTCCAATTTATTTGTTAAGCACCCACTCTGTTATCCTCTGTGATACACACTGTTGATACAAAAACGATTAACTACCTCCAAGGAAATCTCATTTTTTTAGCTGTAGTGGTTTCCCTCTCCTTGGAGATCTTTAATCAAAGTCTGTATGACTCCACATCAGTGATATTTTAAAGGGAATTCCTGGCCAAGTATGTTTTAATTAGACTACCATGAAAATAATCTTCTGGGATTTGGCAACACATCAAGAAAGGCTTTTTTTTCTTTTTAATGTAATAATAATGTTAATGATAATTAACAAAAATCTGAGTACAGTGCACTGTGTAAATTGGAGTTGCAGTAGAAAAACTGCCAGGTTTAGAGTTAGTAGACCTGGCTTCTGAGGCACACATGTTGCAGGCTGAATGGGACTGATCCAATCAATACACACACATACACACACACATATACACGTATATGTATATATGTGTGTACATATATGTGTGTACATATATGTGTAATTATATATATATATGGACTATGGACCACATGGTCAAATGTGTATTTGCATCCATAATTAAGAAGTCCATATATAAACAGTCTCTCAGTTACAACATTGTCATCATTCTGTACTGTAAACACATATTCCCATACAACTTTTTTTTCCAGTAAGATTCAAATGTGAGCCTTAGCAATCATCTTGCATAATATATTGTTTTCTTAGTCTTTTTCACAAACTTTGTCTTATACTGTTCCCTCAAATAAAATCCCTTTGAATTCAAATCACATGTTTTTTGCCATCTCTAACAAGTACATGAAAACTATAGTAGACATATGTTCTAACCAATTTAGTGCCTAATAGTTGGGGTGTGGATTACAATTTAGTTGGGTAAGTTGAGTAATTAAATATGAATTGAAACTTGCAATGACATATTTCCAGATGTTCCAATCCCAAGCTTTATTCATTTCCCCTTTTCCCTCATGACTCTATTAATGACTACCATATTTTGTATACTTTTTTGAGCCACATATTCCTGAAATTCAGACATTGATATTTCTAGAAAGGCATAAATCATTGCAGTCAGAGAGATGGAGGAGATTTGCACTTAAGAAAATTTCAAAGAAATAAAATTATTTAATGTAGAATCATGCCATATAACATGATTCCATCTCAAGAGCTTAGATAACAATTACATGAAATAAAGTGAAAGTGATAAGACAACCTGAACCTCCTAGCCCTTGTTCCCTGCAGCAGGAGGGGAGGAGAACTGATTGAAGAGACCATTAAGGTAATAGAGCCATTCAAGCTTTCCAGTGGTGAAGCCTCAGAAGGAGCCCTTGTGAATCTCTCATTTAGATGTATCATTCAGGTTGATTTTATCAATCTCTTGACCCAGAGAGTATCATTTTATTGTACAATAGAAGGATGCTCTTACTAGATGGACTCTCGGTGGATGAACATGTTTTATCAGCTTAGATGAT